>OY723394.1:26976315-27131315 GCA_963210295.1 Ophion ellenae | reverse complement strand
GGTCTTTTTTTCGTCAATTGTACGCTTCTCGTACCCTTCCACTCTTCAACTCCTCTCTCTCTCTCCGTCTCACTCTGGGAATGTGCCGTAAGAATGTACCCGCGTGTATGCGCACCTTCCTCCTTTGATGCCAATTGCTGTGTTTTCGTAATTTACAAGAGCACACGTTAACATTCCTACCGAAGCACCTGCGTAGTTTCGATAATCCTTTATTCGCCGTCTCAACTCGCAGGATGAGCAGTGAACATTCATTCGCCAAGAGTCACAACAGACGAAAGAATGAATAATGGAAATCTGCGTCGACTTGAGCGCACGCGGCGAGGAGGAGAAAAGTTTTATCATCACACGGCGAATGATCCTGTCTTACGTAAATATACATATGTACATATAGACAATTATTTTGATGTCTAGAGAGAGAGGGGGGGGGGGGAAGAAAGAGAGAACTCGAATGCCGCGAAACTTTGAGATTGCGTGGGTGGATCTTATGAGTGAGTGAACGGAAGAGCGATAGACGAGAGAAAATTTGGGAAGTAAGGCAAGAGAGCTAGAGTCAAGTTGCTCCGCAGACTGGGGGGGGGGGCACACGGATCGTCGCATCGACAATCATCAAACGAGTTTCCGCAAGCTTCCACGACTAAAGTCAAAAGAGAGTGATAGCTAGACACGTACTGATAGATATATGTACATGGTATATATATATGTATATATGGCAAGATGAGGGAGGAATCGGGCACAGAGATCCTTTGATCGCGAGCGGACGACAGAGTCGCGCTGTCGGCAAACATCGACTATCTCCATCCTCCCCCGCACTGAACGTCAGCCAGCTACCGTGCTTTAATACCTCATGCAAATTTTGGGGAAAAGGGTGCTCTCCTGCTGCTCTCATCGTTTCCTTCTGCGAGAGTTTCTCGCCGATCGCTCCACCCAACGATCACCGCACCGCTGCAAGGGGTGACCCACCCCTCGACACTATATTGCTTTTCGAACAAATCGCTATCCAATTCGCTGGAATCTCGTCGTCTCCGACACCCGCCCTGTGGAATTATTATTCTTTCGCAATCATTAACGAAGCGGGGACATTTCTGACAGTTGGATCGTTGCTTGCGAATACGGGCGGATGTTTGGGAGCGCAAAGTTGGCTGCACGGGGCTAATGCGAGTGGAGAACGGGGTTGGGCTGAATGGATAGTGGGTTTCATTCGAATTTGCCCGGAATCGAGGGGTATTTCAATTCCAGATATACTGAGAAAAAAAAATTGAATCAAAAAAATATATTGGGTGATGCAAATAATTGTGCTGCTGCGGAGTGCCACCGATATGTGAGATTGTTACAATACTGTAAAATATTGAATTAAATGAGATATTATTTTATTTGAAAAAGCTCTTCTGTTCGGTGAATATCTACATTATCTTTCGAATAAAATTATGTTGTATTGAAACCATTCTAATGCAATCCGTAGATGTATGGATGAAATAATTAAGCGGTTGCTACAACATTTTTTACTTCGTACAGAAGTATAATCAATAGAATTAATTATTCCTTTACTGCATCGAAACGAATATGCCATGGGACGTAAGTTTTTCAATTTGTTTTAAATCTTAAATAAAAAATGACCTTTAGAATGATCATCCACGATATTAGTGGAGAAAATGTCAGATATCCGATGGAATATCCATGGAGAGAATATCGGATAGTCAACTGATAAGTACAGATACTACACTTTGATCTTAGCCACAGGCCAAGAAGCGATACTCTTTAGAGTTTCTCCGGCGTTTAAGTAGGTTTTCGGTTCGCGCTACGCTTACGAGAAACGAGCGCGCGTGCGGCTTCTAGCGGTTACTCCGAGAACTACGGGTTTCCTCACACCTATACTTTCGGTGGCGCTCGGCCATGATTTGGTTGAATTTTGTCAACCAAATGCGCAAGAAACAAATTTTATTTTCGCATAATTTTTTAACCAATTCAGACATTTGCTTAATATTTTTCAATCAAAATAAAATATTAATATTTTAACGAATAATGTACTTGGAAATCAATATCAGATATGGTGAAAAAAATAAAATAACATATTTACTCAATAGAAGTTTTATCGGAATCAAACGAGCGAAATTCATTTTTTCTTGTGTACGCGAATCAATAATATTCATGTTATGAATTGAAACGCTTTTTTTATTCGTTGCAGAAAATTCATTTAAAACTATATAATTTGTTCGCGATAATTTTTTCGATAGTTTCAACAATATATTGTTCTCGGCTAACGATATATCTTTTGAATGAAAAAAAAACTTTTAATTTTATCATGTTATTAAAATCAATAGCGTTTTGTTTGGACTAATAAATCCGATTATTTACACCAACAATTTTACAATTGAATCAACGAAATTTCATTCAATAACACCAATGATATTGGATCAATGATTTGTTTTTCTCAGTGTGCGATCTCTAGTGAGTCTATCGATATTATTCGGTATAAAGATTGCACCGAAGACATCTACATAATAATTTTTTGATGGATTACAATGACTGCCGGAGGAATAATTTGAAAAACTTTATTTGCAAAGTTATAACACACTACTGTATATAGTTCAATGATAAAGCTTAATGGCATTGGAGATTGCATAGTTGAAAGGCAACGTAGTCCTTTTTTAAATCTATTTCCTTATCTTTATCTATACAAACCTATTTTTGCAGATTTACTTATTTTGATCTCCAAATAATCATCTCAAAAAATGACTCGGGGTTTTGTTTGGACTAATAAATCCGATTATTTACACCAACAATTTTACGATTGAATCAACGAAATTTCATTCAATAACACCAATGATATTGGATCAATGATTTTTTTTCTCAGTGTAGTGCCAGGAATTGAGGGGTATGACAGTTCCAGATGGTTCCTGGAATTGAGTGGTATTTCAATTCTAGATAGTGCTCGGAATTGCGGGTTATGTCAGTCCCAGTTAGTGCGTGGAATTGAGACCTATCGGTTTCAGATACCGCCTGGAATTGAGGGCTACGTCAATTCCAGATAGTGCCTGGAATTGAGTGGTATTTCAAGTCCAGATAGTGCCCGGAATTGCGGGTTATGTCCGTCCCGAATAGTGCGTGGAATTGAGAGCTAACGGTTCCAGATACTGCTTCGAATTGAGGGCTACGTCAATTCCAAATGGTGCCTGGAATTGCGTGGTATTTCAATTCCATATAGTAGCTGCAATTGCGGGTTACGTGAGTTCCAGATAGTGCCTGGATTCAAGGGTTATCTCCGTGCCGGATAGTGCCTGGAATTTAGATTCAGATATTTAGATTTCAGATAGTGCCTGGAATGTAGGGTTCCGTCGATTCCAGGTACTGCCTGGATGTAAAAGCTATCGCGATTCCACATAGCGCCTACCGAACCGCTGGAACCGAGATAACCCTTGATTAAAGGTTATCGCGGCTCCAGATAGCGTCTGACATTAAGGGTTATCTCGATTCCAGATAGAGACTAAAATTAAGGGTTATCCCAGATCCAGATAGGACCTGGAATTACGATGTACCTCAAGTCCAGATGGTTCCTGGAATTATGGAGTATCTCAAGTCCAGATAGTAACTGGAATTAACGGTCATTTCAATTGTAGATAGTGCCTGAAATTGAAGCTTATCTCAAATGATTATCTCAATTCCATAAAGTGCCGAGACACGCGTAAAAGCTTGGTTCTGACAATTATGCTAGTAACTTTTACTAGTTTTTTAACGCGAGCCAGTGCGCATCGGAGCTGCCACCCATCCGAGTCCAGGTCCAGATCGACGCTGATGGTTACGTCAACTCCAGATGGTGCCTGAAATTGAAGAGTATTTCTATCCTGAATGGTGCCTGCAATAAAGGGTTATCTCAGTTCCAATAGTGCCTGGAATTGAAAGCTACCTCACTTCCAAATAGGGCCTGGAATTGAGAGCTATCTCAGTTCCAGGTAGCGCCTGCAATTGAGAGCTACTAGTTCCAGGCAGCGCCTGGAATTGAGAGCTATCTCAGTTCCAGGTAGCGCCTGGAATTGAGGGCTACCTTAATTGTAGATAGTGCATATGTCAATTCCAGACTGGGCCGTAATACACTCGAAAGCTTCAGTCTGAGAATTATTCTAGTAACTTTTAGTAGTTTTTAATTACTGGCCGACACGGAAAATTACCGCAGCCGCACACCGACAGTGCGTCCACTACTCTCGTTTATCAATCTTAACTAAATTGCTGGAAATTTTTAACAATCTTTAGAGAAATACCATTTTTTGTGATGAATTTTTATTTTCAATAACGAAAATTTACCACATTGCTGGAAAGTGGGTTTCAATATTCGAATAGTGTTGTTTTTTCGACAACACTCTGCTTTCAATGATTCTTATTCGCAACGAAGTCATCGTCGTTGAAGCCCGAGGGAGGCGAGAAAAGAAGATTCACAAAAAAAAAAGCGACAAGGATAAAGACTGTCTTTCGAATATTCCTCCGAGCTCCAATCGGTACGTATATAACAGGATCGGGCATTCAATGCAATGTTCGCTCGTGCGTTCTTGACCCGGCGACTTTAATATACATTGTCTGCCGTATGGCGCGTGTATATATATATATATATATATATATATATATATATATATATATATATATATACGAAAGCGTAAAAAAAAACTTAAAAAAATCGCGAACGTGGCCGATATACATACAATGAGGTGGAATGCGCGCGCGATGAAAGAACCGCGCGCGTTGTGATCGTGCGGTGCATATATGACTTTTTCACTGGCCTATACCGTCTCCCTTTCCATTACCCCTTCCACGCAACCTCGTATCGTGAATAATAAATTTGTTCCAAAGTTTTTTTTTTCTTGTCGAATTTAACGGAGTTCGTCACCTGCCACATTTTTATTCACTCATCCGAGTGTCCGGCGAAAATTAGTCGCCTTTTACTCCAAAATATAGTATTCGAGAAATAACATTTTCAACATTTTTTATTTATTTGATAATTGCATTGCATGCATAACGATTTCTTTTTTCGGCAATTTTCTAATTGCATTCAAGCAACGATCAACGATTTTGCGATGCGTTTTTTAAATGCCTACATATTTCGGCTGTTTCAATGTCCTGTGAAGTGTTTAGGGTTTTTAATGTAAAAACGATTGCAGTTTTTTTCGTGTCGACTGCCTCTGTAGAACGTTCGCGACGAAAAAGTTTCATTTTAGGGCCACCGACCCTTGTAATCTCGTCATCCCCGTCAATGTCCGTCTGTCACAGCAGACTGTCTCCACCCTCCGTTCGTGCTACCCTACGGTTTAAAATTCTTTAAAAAATCGTCGCATTCAGCGAGTACGTTCTCGTTAAATTATGGCGGTTACTTCAAATCAGTTTCGAAAAAATAAAGAATTTTTAATTCAATTAGATTTTATTCCCCAAATTTTGGACCTTTATTCTTGCGATCCTTCAGTTGCGGAATCTTGAATAATTCACGAAAATCTCATTTATCAAGTAGCTTCGAATAAAATTATTGCGGTTATTGTAAAACAATTCGTTTCGAAAAATCGACTTTAATTTGACGACCTATAATCTGTAGTATAATTCATTGCGATAAAACGCTTTTTATTTGACGACCTTTGATCCGTAAAGTAATGTTTAAAAAGTAATTTTTAAAAAGTTCTTGCGAGCCTTCAGTTGCACAATCTTAAGGGGGTCGTCTAGTGTGTCACATCAAAAGAAGACAAAACGGCCTTGCATGACTTCTTTGAAGAAGAGGAAGGTGTACTCTATGGTCCAGGCATAACAGATTGATGGTGAGACCATTTTTTTATTACGAATTATATACCACAACTTTCAAACGCGTTTTTCTCAAAACACGATTTTTTCAAACTGCTGCCATGATATCTCAAAAACTATTTGATTGATTCTGCTCAAATTTATACAGCATCTTTAGTACATGTATAACTACAAGTTGAACTAAAATAATTAAGATTGCTTCGTTAGTTTTCTTCTTATCAGCTATATAGACCCCCCAAAAAAAATGAAAAATTGAATTTTTTTTCTAAAGCGTAAAAATAATTATTTTTTTTTGGAATTCTAACTTTATTTTAGTTCCATGTAGAGCCTCAAGTCTCACGATTAAAATTGCGTTTCGGTTTTTTTATTTTAGATAAGCAGAACGGCCGGAATCATGGCAGCAGTGGAGCACCTCTTCTTATATATGTGTTGGGCGGTGTATCTCCGACTATATTCTATATAATGACTTTTAAAAAATCACAAAGTTTGTTTAAATGTTAAGAAAAATGTCATACAATTTATAAACTATTCTATTTTAATGGTTTGTCAACAAAAAAAATCCCCAAAAAAGAATTTAAAAAACGGCCTTCACACTAGACGAGAGCCTCAAATAATTCGCGAAAATCTCATTTATCAAGTAGCTTCAAATAAAATAACTGCGCTAATTGTAAAACAATTCGTTTCGAAAAATCCACTTGAGCTCGACGACCAAATCTATAAAATAATTCATTTCGATAAAACGCTTTTTAATTTGACGACCTTTAATCCGTAAAGTAATTTGTTTAAAAAACGATTTTTAATTTGCCGACAAATCTTTAAAATAATTCTTTAAAAAAAAGGACTTTCAATTTGACGACTTTTAATCCGTAAACTCTTCGACAATATTCGAAAGATACTACACACCTAGCATCCTTAATTATCATCTGAAAATAGCGTTGTTCAGTGAGTCAAACATTAATTCGCAATCTCTTCCAATAAATGTTCAACCAAATACTACAATTGTGAGCCAAGCACCGAAACTGCATCGATTCCCAGTTCGTCTCGATCGCCATTTTTGCCCAACAAAAACAGTCACCATATACATGGAATTTCGCGTGAAGCTTGGTTGCAGCTTTTCGAAAAAAAAAAAAAATAAGCCTCAAAGTATTCGAGTTAGAATCCGGGAGATTTTCAGCGATCTCCATGGCTGTCCGTATAGATATATAGGTGGGTGAATTATGGTCCTGGAGCCGAGTACCCGCACAGGGTGACAAGGGAGATAGGACGAGAGCTGGTGCGGCTTGGTACAGTGGCGACGGATTGTGCACGAGAAGAGAGGAAAAAGCACACGTGGCGCAGAGACGGGGAGGGTTGGAGCAGAAGGAGAGGGACGCGGGAGTGCCGCAGTTTTTTCTCGTTTTTTTTTTCTTTTCCTTTTTTTTCTGATTTTGCTACGAGCGGGTAGGCAAGCGGCGGGGGAGCACTCGGAGAACTGTCATCCAATGAGGGTGGAGTAGAGGGAAAACAAGTAAAATAATGATAAAAGGCGGAGCCGAGAACGTGATTCGATTGGTCGAGATATCGCGGGCGTTCGAGTCAACGTGGCGGCATCGAAGAAGAAGACGAAGAGGAGGAGGAGGAGGGCTTCAGGGGGAGAGCCAGAGGGGAAGGCGAATATGCCGTGCTCTCTCTCTCTCTCCCTCTCTCTCTCTCTCTCTCTCTCTCTCTCTCTCTCTCTTTCTCTCTCTCTCTCTCTCTCTCTCTCTCTCTCTCTCTCTCTCTCTCTCTCTCTCTCTCTCTCTCTCTCTCTCTCTCTCTCTCTCTCTTTCTCTCTCCCTCTCTCTCTCGCTCTCTCTCCCTCTCATGATCGCGCGATTCGCGACTCCCCAGCAGAGAGTCCCGCACCTTTTCTTCCTTCCTACCTTCGTACCTTCCTCCTCGTCTCTCCTCTCGCGACAGACGAGCTGCTGCAAGCAGAGAGGCTGCGGCTCACCGCACATATTTCTGCCTCCTCTCTCTCTCTCTCTCTCTCTCTCTCTCTCTCTCTCTCTCTCTCTCTCTCTCTCACACACTCTCTCTTTTCTTATCTCCCTCCTTTCCGCTCTCATACGAGAATCCAGGAGAAATTCCATTTATCGGAGGGACAGGGAGAGAGAGGAAGAGAGAGAGAGAGAGAGAGAGTAACGCAAATGCACTTCTCTCCTCGTATCGGAGCAAAGATCGTTACAGAGTCCACTCGTTCGCTCTGCACTCTCTCACAATCCTTCCTACGTACCTATAGCATCCACATACACGACCAGGTCCATTAGGTAACCCGCATGAATCCCCGAGATATTCGGAATACAAACATTTCTTTCGATACCTCACCGAAAAATTCACAATAACTGCAAACTTTTGTGTCTTTTTTATCGCAACAATATTTAAAAAGGATTTTATAATGGAAAAACCGCAGGTGTGGACATTCCTACACTGAGAAAAAAAATCCTTGATCCAATGTCATTGGTGTTGTTGACTGAAATTTCGATGATTCAATTGTAAAATTATCGGTGTAAATAATCGGATTTATTAGTCCAAACAAAACGCTATTGACTTTAATGAGATGATAAAATTAGAAGTTTTTTTTCATTCAATAGATATATTGTTAGCCGAGAACAATATATTGTTGAAACTATGTAAAAAAAAGCGTTTCAATTCATAACATGAATATTGTTGATTCGAGTACACAAGAAAAATTAAATTTCGCTCGTTTGATTTATATAAAATTTCTATTGAGTAAATATGTTATTTAATTTTTTTTCACCACATCCGATATTGATTTCCAAGTACATTATTGTTAAAATATTAATATTTTGATTTGATTGAAAAATATTAAGCAAATGTCTGAATTGTTTAAAAAATTATGCGAAATTAAAATTTCTTTCTTGCGCGTTTGGTTGAAAAAATTCAACCAAATCATGGCCGAGCGCCACCGAAATAATAGGTGTGAGGAAACTCGTAGTTCTCGGAGTAACCGCTAGAAGCCGCACGCGCGCTCGGTTCTCGTAAGCGTAGCGCGAACCGAAAATCTACTCAAACGCCGGAGAAACTCTAAAGAGTATCGCTTCTTGGTCTGTGGCTACGATCAAAGTGTAGTATCTGTTCTTATCAGCTGAATATCTAATATTCTCTCCACTATTATCGTGGATAATCATTCTTATACTCACTTTTTATTTAAGAATTAAAACAAATAGAAAAACTGATGTCCCATGTCACATTCGTTTCGATGTAGTAAAGAAATAATTAATTATATTGATTAAATTTTTGTACGAAATAAAAAATGTAGCACCCGCTTAATTATTTCATCCATACATCGACGGATTGTATACAGAATGATTTCAATAGGATATCATTTTATTTGAAGGATATTGTAGATATTCAGAGTACAGAAGAGCTTTTTCAAACAAAATAATATGTCATTGAAATCAATCACATTTTCCAATATTTTATAGTATTGTAACAATCTGATATATCGGTAGCACTCCTCAACAGCACGTTTATTTGGATCAACCAACATATTTTTTCATTCAATTGGTTTTTTTTCTCAGTGTAGGTTGCTAGGAAAGGGACATTTCAATTGTATTAATATTGAGGAAGAACAAAACTGATATCGAGGAACAATTTAGCATCGATTTATTGTCATTTTTTTATTTTTTTCATGCCCATCAATATCGAGCTTACCAGCGATCGATTATAATATCCATCAGAAATCAATAACGTAGAAATGTAGAATCCATAAGGTAGTTGCTGTATCTAAACATTTGACTGTCGATATTTTTAAAAATTTCATAAATAAAATGGAAGACACTTCGGCAGTTGGATCGCGAAAAAATTCGAAATTCTTACGAGTAGGAATAACGTACGAGTTCGCCAGTTTTGTGGCCTCAGTGAGAATGAAAAAAGAATACCAAAAAATCCACATTGCAATGGCGGCGAACTTTTACGTGTTTTCTTCTATCGGAACAATATTTTTAAACGATTTTCGAATGAAAGAAATTCACGTGTCAAATTTCTTCGTTTGCGACTAAAGAGGGGTCGAAATTATTGCAAATATGCATGGTTTGGAAAAATATTGAGAAAGAACAAAACTGATATCAAGGAACAATTAAACATTGATTTTTTTATTTTTTATTCACCTCGATATCGAGCTTACCAGTGACCGGATGTAATATCCATCAAAAATCAATAAAGCATAAATGTAGATTCCATAAGCTCGTTGCTGTATCTAAACATTTTCTTTCCGATCTTTTTTTATTTTTTAAATAAAATAAAAGACACTTTTGCCATTTTTTTCTTCGCGCCATGATACGTGAAAAAATTGAAAGTCGTTACGAGTAGGAATGACGTAAGACTTTGCCACTTTTGTGGCTTCGGTGAAAACTAACAGAAAACAACGAAAAATTCACATCCCAATGGCTGCGAACTTTTGTGGGTGTGTTTTTTTATCGCAACCGAATTTCCAGAACGCTTTTTGAATAAAGAAAATCTCATATTAAAAAAAATCTTCCTTTGCGACTAAAGGAGGTCGATTTCATTGGAAATGTTCATCGTTTAAAAATATATTGAGGAGAAATAAAAAAAGAACAATTGAACGACGATTTTTTTTGTAGACACTTCAACATTAAGGGGTTACCCCCACTTGCGATTTTGAAAAAATCGATTTTTTTTTATTGCATTTTTTTGAAGTATAAGGATCTGAGAATATGTCCTGAAAATTTCAAGTCGATCCGAACAAAATTGACTGAGATATGAGCGTTGAAAAAGAAGAATCGGCGTTGAAAGAGCGTTGAAAGAGAAACTTTAAACGCGTTTTTCTCAAAATGGTATTTCTGAAGTCGGTGACCAAGATTACTCGAACACTAATGAACCGATCTTCTTGAAATTTTGCAGGCTTATTTAATACATAAAAATGTAGTCGTTAATCGTTCGATTTTTTTTTTCGAAAAAAATGGCCGTTTTATAGCCAAAAAACGGCCGTTTTTTTCGTTAAAATCGAACCATTAACTTTGACTGTCCGCCATTTTGTGAAAAATGAATATTTTTTAAAATCCTTCGATTAAAGACTAGTTTATACTTATATTTGACTTAATCCATCCGCATTTTTTTTCAGATGATCCACTTCGCCGCAATGTTGGTCACCGCAAACCGTGTATATAAAAACATTATTTCATTGACGGCCATTTGCCACTAAACAATGTAATATTTTTCAATAAAAAAATTACTGAAACTTCTTCAAGATGTGTTCTTTAAGATGGTATATTGATAGATTAAAAAAGTTTTGTAGTTTTCTTTTAAAAAATTCATGAAAAAGGCCTTTTTTTTGCGCTACAAGTGGGGGTAACGCCTTAAGCTTACCAGCAACCGAATGAAATATCCATAAAAATCAATAAAGTATAAATGTGGGATCCGTAAGCTCGTTGCTGTATTTAAACATTTACCTCCGGTTTTTTATTTATTTTATCAATAAAATAAAAGAAAATTTTGCATTTCTCTCATCGTGCCATGATTCGAGAAAAAAATTGAAATAGTTACGAGTAGGAATGACGTAAGAGTTTGCCACTTTTGTGGCCTCGGTGAAAATCGTGCGAGAGCTATTGCGGTTAAACGCTCGTGTCGTTTGTGAGAGGGTGTGGAGAAATCGGGGCTGGAGGACAAAGTGCTATATTGACTCGTGGACGCGCCATCTGGTCCGACCACGACTTCGCCTCAACTTGGTACAGAGAATCCATCGCCCCAACGGTAGCTATGTATATATACGTGCAGCGTACACAGGATCACGTCAGAAATTTACCGGTGACAGCTATACAACGAGCCGAGACGCCTCTCGTGTGTATACACACACAAGGAAATCTCTATATTGACCAAATTAATAATGGGAGCGATCTGTCGAAATCGGGCGGCGACTAATTCCTCGTCCATGCCTCATGGTGACCCTCTTTTCAGACATCTTTTCGAAACTTGCTCGAATAAAAGCGAAATTGCGGTGCACGATTTTTTTACAAAAACAGAAAAGTTTTTGGTAACCGTAAATTGAACTGGTCAAGTCTCTCTTCAAAATTCTAGCTTTCTAATAATACTCTTCTCGAGATTGAAGTTTGCAGCGATAAATGCAGTGAATTACCTTCGCTGAAATTACTTTTGGAGGATTCAAGCTACGACAAACCCCGAGCCATTTTTTGAGATGCTTATTTGGAGATCAAAATAAGTAAATGTGCAAAAATAGGTTTGTATAGATAAAGATAAGGAAATAGATTTAAAAAAAGGACTACGTTGCCTTTCAACTATGCAATCTCCAATGCCATTAAGCTTTATCATTGAACTATATACAGTAGTGTGTTATAACTTTGCAAATAAAGTTTTTCAAATTATTCCTCCGGCAGTCATTGTAATCCATAAAAAAATTATTATGTAGATGTCTTCGGTGCAATCTTTATACCGAATAATATCGATAGACTCACTAGAGATCGCACACTGAGAAAAACAAATTATTGATCCAATATCATTGGTGTTATTGAATGAAATTTCGTTGATTCAATTGTAAAATTGTTGGTGTAAATAATCGGATTTATTAGTCCAAACAAAACGCTATTGACTTTAATAACATGATAAAATTAAAAGTTTTTTTTCCATTCAAAAGATATATCGTTAGCCGAGAACAATATATTGTTGAAACTAACGAAAAAATTATCGTGAACAAATTATATAGTTTTACATGCATTTTCTGCAACGAACAAAAAAAGCGTTTCAATTCATAACATGAATATTATTGATTCGAGTACACAAGAAAAAATGAATTTCGCTCGTTTGATTTAGATACAATTTCTATTGAGTAAATATGTTATTTTATTTTTTTCACCATATCCGATATTGATTTCCAAGTACATTATTCGTTAAGATGTTAATATTTTATTTTGATTGAAAAATATTAAGCAAATGTCTGAATTGGTTAAAAAATTATGCGAAAATAAAATTTGTTTCTTGCGCATTTGGTTGACAAAATTCAACCAAATCATGGCCGAGCGCCACCGAAATTATAGGTGTGAGGAAACCCGTGGTTCTCGGAGTAACCGCTAGAAGCCGCACGCGCGCTCGTTTCTCGTAAGCGTAGCGTGAACCGAAAATCTACTTAAACGCCGGAGAAACTCTAAAGGGTATCGCTTCTTGGCCTCTGGCTAAGATCAAAGTGTAGTATCTGTTCTCATCAGTTGAATATCTGATATTCTCTTCATGGATATTCCATTGGATATCTGATATTCTCTCCACTATTATCGCGGATGATCATTCTAATGTTCACTTTTTATTTAATATTTAAAACTAATTGAAAAACTTACGTCCCATGGCATATTCGTTTTGATGCAGTAAAGAAATAATTAATTCTATTGATTATATTTTTGTACGAAATAAAAAATGTTGTAGCAACCGCGTAATTATTTCATCCATACATCTACGGATTGTATATAGAATTATTTCAATAGAATATAATTTTATTTGAAGAAAATATAGATATTCAGAGAACAGAAGAGCTTTTTCAAATAAAATAATATGTTTTTTAAATCAATCACATTTTCCAATATTTTATAGTATTGTAACAATCTCATATATCGGTGGCACTCTGCAGCAGCACATTTATTTGGATCAACCAGTATGTTTTTTTGACTCCATTGGTTTTTTTTCTCAGTGCAGTCATCCTGAGCATTGCTAGGGCACGTAGATTCTTAAGGAGCATTGTCAGTCGTCCTGAGCATTGTAAAAACATCCCTAGTAGGCAGTAATTCTGAGCATTGGTAAGACATAACTATGGAGCATCGTCAGTCATCCTGAGCATAGTCAAAACATCCCTAGGGTGCATTGTCAGTCATCATGAGCGTTGTGAAGACATTACTAGCGTGCATTGTCAGTCACACTGAGCATTATCAAAACATTCCTATGCAGCGTCGTCAGTCATCCTGAGCATTGCAAAGACATCCCTAGGGAGCATTGTCAGTTATCCCGAACATTGTGAAGACATCCCTATGGAGCATCGTCAGTCATGCTGACCATTATCAAGACATCCCTAAGGAGCATTGGCAGTAATTCTGAGCATTGGTAAGACATAACTATGGAGCATCGTCAGTCATCCTGAGCATAGTCAAAACATCCCTAGGGTGCATTGTCAGTCATCATGAGCATTGTGAAGACATTACTAGCGTGCATTGTCAGCCACCCTGAGCATTATCAAAACATTCCTATGCAGCGTCGTCAGTCATCCTGAGCATCGCAAAGACATCCCAAGGGAGCATTGCCAGTTATCCCAAACATTGTGAAGACATCCCTATGGAGCATCGTCAGTCATGCTGACCATTATCAAGACATCCCTATGGAGCACTGCCAGTCATCCTCAGCATTGTGAAGACATCCCTAGGGTGCATTGCCAGTCACCCTGAGCATTATCAAAAACTCCCTAGATTGACATCCATTCTAAGCATGGTAAATCCATCCCTATAGAGAGCATTGCCAGTCATCCTGAACATTCTCAATACACATGAATCCCAACGATCAAACCCCGCCGTTTTCGAACAAATATGAATTGTAAGTCCTCATTCCGCAGAGACAACCAGCGTACCGACTAAAAGCAACAATTTATCTGGCCCCATTCAATTACAGCTCGCGCCCAGCCCGGATAAGCGTTGCCGAATGGATTCCTAGAGGGATGCAAATTGATCAAAGAATCCCCCGGCCAATGAGTAGAACCCATCCAGCACGCGGTTACGTACGTACATCCGCGTAGCAAAACAGGAACGAGACTAATCCGAAGATAGAGCGGTGACCACGGTGAACAAGCGTGCTCGCGAGAACACTCTAATCCGAAAATGCTCTGCGAGCATTTGCCAGTGGTGAAGACTCAACGAGCGGAAGATCCGGCGGAGTCGGGTTGATGCACATCGCGACAATCGTGGCGGCTGAACGCCACCTACACGTAGCCCCTTCGACACGCGTTGCTTGTCCTACAATCGAGGGTTGCATCTCTTCCCTGTCACTTTCTCTATCTCCCTCTCTCACTCTCGGTCCCGCTGTCGCGGCCGTACGAAAATTAACGCCACCGCGAATCAAGACGACAATGTGATTCATCAGTTAAATCCGCGTGCATAATCCTTTACATCGGGGCGTTCGCTCGAGACCAACTGTATTACCGTATAGGCGCTTTGTACGTGTGCTCCCATTCAGAAGGGCCTAGCCGTGGACATTTGACGAGCAACGAGATGGGAATCGAGGCCTTGTACCTGATAGACGATGATGCAGCATCGTCCACACATATCCGCCGGTTTGTCCCCGTATTTTGCGGTGAGGTCGAGTACGTAACCAAAGGAGAGAGACAGCAAGAGAGAGAGAGGGAGAGATTGCAATGAGAAGGTAGAGGTAAAGGGATATGGAAGCTGGTCGAAGGGTGGGTTTCGGCTGTGCGAATTATAATCACAGTTGTGGTTCGCCAGGCAGCAGGAAGCGATGGAGGCAAGGGGTTGGCAAACGGGAGAGACAGAGAGACACAGTCAGGGGAGAAGCGGACGAGTGTACAACACTCAGCGGTCCACAAATGATGACGAGAGCAAGAGAGACGAATAGGGAAACTGGGAACACGAAGGGTAGGAACGTGCACCGAGAACGCCACGGGAGAAGACAAGTCCACGAGAGACAGAGGAATAGAGGGTGAGTGCGCGTGGCGAACCACGCACCGAGGTTATTTAGCCTATTCCGGAGCAGGGAAGGGTGAGGGGGGGGGGGGGGGGCTTTGGGGGTACAGCCGGGCGCTGGATGGAAATCTGTGGCATTCAGAGGCACTGGCCAAGAAAATTGCCTGACAACATTCGCCTCGTAGCTGGGATTCCGAATTGCCAAGTCGTCGCTCCAACCCACCCCTTCGTAACCACCGAACGACCACCGAGGCCTCTCGTCTGTCACACACGAAATTTTCACCGTTCTGCCTTTATCATGGCATCTTGCGTGCACACGTGTGCTCGTCTCATGACAGCTGAAAACGTCCAGCAGCGAGGCCTGTTTAGCATGCACTCGACTCACCGGCATTTAAATATCACTATCAAGCCTTCGACACCTTGAACACGCTGCAACGATATCCATACCTTAGTGGTGAAGATTTTCTTTGGGGACGACGATAAATTTGATTGCACCAAAATAACGTGAGGATTTCTAAGTAATAGCGTGGTGGCGCGCATGTCAATAGCGAGAAAGAAATATTTAGCTGGATCAGAGTCAAATTTCTTAGCTGTTTATTTTAGGTTGATAAGGAAGGCTCAGCGACAAATTAATCTGACGGCTTGAGGTAGCACAGGCACGGTAGCTCGCCAAAAGACACGACACTGCAATAAATTGGAATTTATTAAATTGTAAATTCAATTATAATTTATTGAAGTGTAATTTCAATCATAATTTGTTGAATTATAAATTCAATTGTAATTTGTTGAACTGTAATTTCAATTATATTTTATTGAATTGTAAATTCAGTTATTATTTATTGAATTATAAATTTAATTATAACTTGTGGAATTATAAATTCAATCATAATTTATTGAATTATAAATTCAATTGTAATTTGTTGAACTGCAAATTCAATTATAATTTATTTAACTGTAAATTCAATTATCATTTATTGAATTGTAAATTCAATTATCATTTATTGAATTGTAAATTCAATTATAATTTATTGAATTGTAAATTCTATTGTAATTTATTGAATTGTAAATTCAGTTATTGTTTATTGTACTATAAATTTAATTATAACTTGTGGAATTATACATTCAATTATAACGTATTGAATTATAAAGTCAATTATAATTTATTGTATTATAAACTCAATCATCATTTCAATAAATTATAATTTCCCATTTGCATAAAACTACTTGATTCGATGCTCTACAGTCTGAACAGTCAGCGACAAATTAATCTGACGGCTTGAGGTAGCACAGGCACGGTAGCTCGCCAAAACACACGACACTGTAATAAATTGAAATTTATTAAATTGTAAATTCAATTATAATTTATTGAAGTGTAGATACAATTACAATTGATTGAGTTGGAAATTCAAATATAATTTGTTAAATTATAATTTCAATCATAATTTATTGAATTATAAATTCAATTGTAATTTATTGACCTGTAAATTCAATTATAATTTATTGTATTATAAACTCCATCATCATTTCAATAAATTATAATTTCCCATTTGCATAAAATTACTCGATTCGATGCTTTACAGTCGGAAAACTATTCACGTAGGTCTCATCTTGACGGACATCGACTGACTGGGGAAAAAATTAGGCACGTGACCTTGAAAGCCCTAAAAATTTAAAGCAAAGCCTCTGAAACATATTTAAACGTAGCAAATTGGTCGCCATTATTCCCAACTGACTATGAATTTGTAAATAATTCATTCTTGCACACTATTCCGGAATTTCAATGTTTTCGGGCCGTCATTTTCACGTATTGACTTGGCATGTCTAACAAATAAGTGGACTGAATTATTTCACTGTATTTATCGGACCAAAGACGCGTTTCAATGCAAATTCAAGCAACTGGATGAACTTTGGCCGAATGGAGTTGATGCACCGTTTCTATAAGCGAGACTTTTTGCGACGAAATCCGCTCGGTTTGAATGAATGATAAAACGTTTTTTTGTTAATGCAAAAGGACTTGCAGCCAAGAGCAGTTGGAAGATTGGCCCAGGCACTTGGACCCGCTCACCACGATGATTATAAATCCATGCGGATCCTTCGATCGTCATTGTTGGGCTTGAATCGCGTTAAATAGCCGTGAAATTAAACGACTCGATCCCGACGTCGAAAACGATTAGCTACCACGCGCGTGTGCGGTTTACTTCTAAAGTACGGAGCTCAACTATTATAAGCGAGAGAGAGAGAGAGAGAGAGAGAGAGAGAGAGAGAGGGCGATGCGTTGGCGTCGACTCACCCAGAATCCTCACCGACGATTAATGATGTATTGACAGTGAACATCCATGATTTTCAGAGCCGAAGCACGTGCTACGGGGTGACTATAGTTATAACACGTATCCAACGAACACTAAACGAAACGTGTAGGTATAATCGCCTTTGTGCTTTGTCATTTGCGTCTGTGGTCAATGCGGCGCCATCTTCTACACTTATTCCTACACTCCTTCCATTTTAATTCGTCCCGGTGGTTTTTTTGCTTGTTCGTGGGCCCATTTTTTGTTTCTCTTCATGGGCAGCTTTCTTGCATGGGGTCGCGGACGTACGATCAGCAGCTCTGATATATTAATCTTTTCCCGTGTGCCAGTGGCATCCGTTATTTAATGGAGGACAGCATCGGCCCGACGATGGAGAAGGAGAGAGAGAGATCGAGAGAGAGAGAGAGAGAGAGAGAGAGAGAGAGAGAGAGAGATGCATGGTTCCATAGTTAGCTCGAGGTGGTTCAGAAAGACTCAAATGGTCCAGCACTTGGATATAATAAAAATCGGTACTCCTCAGAGGCCGCCGAAGACTAAAAAGGAACATCACTGAAGTGTCCGACGTCGATTTTGTTGAAACTCATATATGTGATAAAGCATTGACAACTATTAGATACGTATTTTTTTATCTGCGGAAAAACGGGTTCAAGGGAAAAAACCACCCTTAAAGAAAGGCGTGTCGAGGGGTGGTTTTGCAGTTTCACCCACAAGCAGACGACCGATCGGAATGAAACAAAAACCAAAATTCTTGCAATGTAAAGCGGTGAAGAATCCATTAGAAAAAATTAATGAATTAAGGGGTGAGACGCCTTTCTTTGAGGGGGCATTTACGCCCTTAAAAACGTTTTTCTGCAGATAAAAAAAATACGTGTCTAATAGTTTACAATGCTTTATCACATTTATGAGTTTCAATACAATGGAACGCGGACACTTAAGGGGTCTTCTCACTTTAGATGCAAACAAGGCTATTTTCATAAATTTTTTTGATAGGTTTGTAGTATCGATATTGATATAAAAGTTATCACACTTAATAAATACACTTTCAAAATAACTTTAAAAATAATTATCTACATAAGTCACTATTTATAGACGAAAATGGTAGTTAAAAAATGTCCTAAAAAAATTGTGGCTCTGCGCTGTTGATGAAATCTCGGAGATGGATCATCCGGAACAAAAAAATCAAACGGTTTTAGATTGAGTATGTAACGGGCTATCGCGCATATCATACGATTCTTGATATACGCAAAAATAACAAAATGGCGGACATTTTTCGGAAAAACAAAAAAAATGTTGTTGGCACAAAAAAATAATAAATATCAAAAATTTTTTAAATCCTTGAAACGCGTTATAGCTATAGTTGTAGAGAATCTGTGGTTAAATTTTCATAAGGATCGGTTCAGTCGTTTCGAAGATTTTATCAACGAGCCGTCGAACAACGGTGTTTCGAGAAAAACGCGTTTAAGGCCTTAGGCCACGCTAGAGGCCGAAAAAATAGGCTTTTTGGGGATTTTTTTTCAGAAAAACTACAAAATAAATCGAGATTACAAAAAGGGGTGTTTATCATACATATCAGTGACTGTATACAATAATTTTTCTTAAGCGATTAATTTCAAAATGGCGGCTGTGCAGCGTTTATCTCAAAACTGCATTTATTAAGTTGGCCGGAAACATAACTCAGACAATTTTCAACCGATTCACTTGAAATGTTGAATATATCTGGAAAAATACATTGTCTATGGAAGTACGTAGGATCCTTTTTTTATATTACATACTTCATTTGTTATTAACAATTATCTGACGATTTTTTAGGCAAATTTTTCAAACGCTCCACAGCCGCCATTTTGAAATTAATCGCTTTAAAAAAATTATTGTATACAGTCATTGAAATGTATGATAAACACCCTTTTTTATAATCTCGATTTACTTTGTAGGTTTTTTTTAGCATCCCCAAAAAGCCTTTATTCGGCCTCTAGAATGGCCTAACTCCTTAGAGTTTGTTTGGGATACATAAATAAATACATAAACATTTTATATGTATTTCGAGACTTTGTTTATTACGTGTAACAAATTTTATATCAATATCTCTAATACAAACTTATTAAAAAATCATGAAAATGGCCTTTTTAGCGTCTAAAGTGAGAATACCCTTCAAGGGTATTCTCCCTATGAGGGTCCTTGCAGAAGGAAGAAAGAAAAAGCGTAACAAAAAAAGAACACTTTCCGAATAAGCGAACGCAGCAAAAAATTGGTATTTTGGAAAACAGCTCGAGCATACCAGTGATTTTAGCGAGAAAAAAATATTTGCGCCGTGAATATGCGAATATAGTAGCAGAGGGTAAACGACCCCCGGGCTTGGTACAGCTAATCGCACGCCGAGAAGAATCTCGTGATTATACTTGGCGGGATATCGGTCTCGATACAACGAGCTTTATTCCCCATACCGGTAAACAAACGCTTTGGGGTTCGTATAAATGAGTAAGACCGAAGGGATGAGAAGAGAATGGCGAAATGTAGAGGGCGAGGGCTAGAACGAAGGGCTGTTGTGTGTCGTCATTAACCGCTTCAAGATTTCATCTTCCTGATTCTCGTGGTCTCGAGTGGCCGACAAGATTCGTCTACTTCGGTGGACACTTCGTATTAGCGGCGATGGCATTAGCTGCTGCTGCGGTATTATAAGGGTGGTGCATTTTCGACCATATGGGAAGACCATGTGGCCCAATCGGACGTTAAATGCTCGGGCTTTAGTGGGCAACAGCACTTTTCTCGCTAGTGGGCAAATGCTCAGCACATCGGGACAGTCCTACACACACTCACCCTCCCGTTCCACCTCGTTTTACTGACTCTACGACCTTTGGACCCTCCTCGCAGAGGCGGCGACTGGAATCGAACACGGATTCGGCGCTAAGGGCTCCTAAACGCTCACCGCAATTTGTGGCAATTTGTTAAGTAGTCAGCCGAAACATTACATAGATTGCGTCTGCCCCCGGGAGGGGAGACTTTTGGATAAACGCTTGGAACGACAACAAAAGGAGGGAGAGAGTCCGAAAGCCAAAGATTTATCGGTTAGCGGCAATGCAAATAGCCAGGCTTTCATTCAATGAAGAAGTATCCGTTACAGTGTACTTTTTTGCCGAATCGCCGTGGTCATGCCGAGTAATCGTCAATGTGGCCATCTCATATGCCGTGATGGACACCTACGATTCATTCCGTCTCTCGAGCAACTTTTTTTTTGTGGAATCGACCCGCTGCAGAGAGATTTGGGATTTGGTTGCATTGCTTGATCCATAGTCCAGTGCCAATGGACGAGAAGTCCTTCAATGCAATTTGCCAATACCTGGATCAGGGTGAAGAGGGATTACTTTTTTCCAAAAACTAAACTTTCCTGGCACCATCTACTGATTCACCATCACGTTATTCTCCAGCCAGTGCTGCTGTTTCCAGTGTTGGTCGTTGAGGGGCTATACCAGTGTGAACGCTGAAAATTTGCGTGATTTTCGGCAATTTTTTTGGAACAAAAGTACTCAATTAAATGGTTCGGAAAATTAAGAATATATTTGGCTATATTTGACCTATGTTACATAATTTTTTCATAGACAAATATTGAGATCCAAGCGACTTATGCGCTGCCTTCGGAGGCGCCAAAAAAAAAGTTCTTCCACTGCTCACATGATTCCGGCCGATTGAGTAGCTGAAACCGAAAAAGGAAAAAATGTCGTTAAACTGGAAGGTATTTCCTGTACAATGACGTAGGATTTTCGAAAAATATCAAATTCCAACAAAATGGCGTAGTTGTGAAAAAAGTCTGTTTTGATGCCTATAAAATGGTCGTTTTTTTCAATGCCAAATCGTCAATGTTTACCCAATCAAAAATATCCTACGTCATTGTAGGGTAAATATATTCAAGAGTACTCGGTTCAAATTTCAAGTCAATCGAATAATTGCTCTTTGAGTTACGATGTCAGCAAATTTGAAAAATCTCACTTCGAGAAAAACGCTTTTGAAGATTTAACTATCGATTATTGCAAGATAAAATGATAGAGATACGGCCTTCAAATTTTTACAGGATATTCTTGAAAGTATAAACTGTCGAAAAAGGCAAAAAAATCGATTTTTTGATAGTGTCACACTGGTATAGTCCCTTAATAAATTAAATGTTCAAACGGTCCGTTAATCGACTAAAAAAGTAATTGCAATAAATTTAATTGCAATTAACATTAATTGCATGTTGCAATTAATTTATTTGGATTAATCTATGTTAATTGCATCGGGGAATTAAAACTATTGCAATTAACTTTTTTAATTGTTTTAAGAAACAATTAAAACTAACAATTAACGTATTTAACTTTACACATATCAGATAAAAAATATTTAAATATTGCTTCCTTGATACAATGTAATACTACTTTCTGGATTTGCTCGGGTTTGTTTAGGTCTTTCTTTGAGTCCAAACAAACAAACCCAAAGAGTAGTATTGAATTGTTTTAATGAAGTGATATCTAAATCAAACAAACCCGAACAAACTCATATGTGTATTTCAATAACGTATACATGTGTTCTGACGCGACCCCGCGCCCTATACAGTAATCAATTTTAATTGTTAGTTTTAAATAAAATTAAAAATATTGGAAATTGATTAGTTTCTAATTGTGGAAAGTCACGATTAACAATTGGTTAGTTGTTAATTGCGACTACAGGAACTAACAATTGATAAATTGTTAGTCGTGAGTTTTCACAATTACAATTAATTAAGGGCTTACATACACTTGGGTAGGTCAAAAGGATCAATTTTTCAAAAAGGTGTTCAGTCGAAAGTACTATCCTTTGAGTGTCTACCCTGAAATGTTCATAAGGAAATTCGCAGTAATGGCGAAGTTATAACGTTTTGTAACTGACCGGGTGAGTTTGTTTGGGTTGGGGCGCAGGTACTCAAAACTTTAAGGGGCTATACCAGTGTGACACTTAAAAAAAATCGATTTTTTTTGCCTTTTACGACAGTTTATAATTTCAAGAATATCATCATCATTTATATCATTTATATCAATATCATTTTATGTTGCAAAAATCAATAGTTAAATATTTAAATGCGTTTTTCTCGAAATGAGATTTTTCAAATTTGCTGACATTGCAACTCAAAGAGCAATTATCCGATTGACTTGAAATTTGAACTGAGTACTCTTGAATATATTTACTCTACAATGACGTAGGATATGTTTGATTGGATGAAAATTGATAATTTGGCATTGAAAAAACGACCATTTTATAGGCAAGAAAACAGACTTTTTTCATAACTACGCCATTTTGTTAGATTTTGATATTTTTCGAAAATCTTACGTCATTGTACAGGAAATACCTACCAGTTTAACGACATTTTTCCTTTTTCGGTTTCAGCTACTCAATCGGCCGGAATCGTGTCAGCAGTGGAGGCCCTTCTTTTTGCGCCTCCGAAGGCAGCGCATAAGTCGCTTGAATCTCAATATTTTTTTATGAAAAAAATATGTAATATAGGACAAATATAGCCAAATATATTCTTAATTTTCCGAAACATTTAATTGAGTACTTTTATTCCGAAAAATTCCCGGATAGCCCCTTACACGCTCTTTACTCGAAACAGTGTTTTCAAAATCGGTACCAGAAATATATCCGCAACTACTGGGCCGGTCGGGATAAAATTTTGCACAGTTATGCTTCACACAATAATCTAATACTTATCGAGCCGTTTTTTTCTATCCCTAGCATAATTTTTTTTTCATCATCAGTACTGAACAATTTTGAGGCGAAAAATTGCCTGTTTTATTCCAGTGACTGCCATGACCCGAAAAAGTTAAAATTTAAAATTCCGCCTCGATAAGTACCGTGTTTATCTATCTACTTGAAGAACCAAATCTTTTTTTTCTTCTTTTTACATAAAAAATGGCAGCGGCACGTCTGGTACCGCAAACGCTGTCAACAAAGACACGTCCCAGGAAAAAGACTGTAACTTTTCTACCGTTTGAAATGTTTTAACCAAATTTTCACCCAATGTAGATAAAATATCAAATTAAAAAATGAATATCACGGTTGTGCAATAAAATTAATTTTGTATGCAGAAAAAAAATTCTCAAACGTAACCTTACTTTTAGCCGTCTCAGGTGTATGTAAGCCCTCAATTGTTATAGTCGTGATTAACAATTAATTAATTGTCAATCTTTAGTTACCCTAGCAATTGAATATTTGCCCAACCCTGGCTGTTGCCAATGAAGCCTTTGCATCAGAGAAACGGATGACAATCCTGTCAATGCGATCTGAAGTTGGTTACGATGAACAAACTTGAATCATCGGGCCGTTTTAGTTCTCGTCGATTTTCGAAAACGATTGCGGCTATTGTCGAGAAACATCGCGACATTTTTTCGTCTGCAAAATACGCAAGGATTGGAGAAGCGAATAAAAAAAAAGTGAAGAGCGGTAGAAAGAGATGAGAGGAGCAAGAGATCGAAAGCTATGAAAGAGAATTTCTGTCTCTCCTCGTGATTCTACTCCTCTTTCCTTTTCCGCCCGTTTCTTTTTCCCCGAATGCTTTTAGTCGATGAGTTTGCTTTCCTACCCCGCGCAACGAGCACACGCTATATCGAAGCCGCTTTCGGAACGTCACCCAGGCTTTCTCATCTTCCTTTCTCACCATTTCTGTACGTCCTCTCGTCGTTCTCCAGCCTCTTGTCCTTTCCTTCGTTTTACTCTCGGGTGTGCTCTGTGATGCTTTTCCGTGCCGTGGCCCGCCAGCATTCTCATCCATATGTAACAGTCGCCCGGTATTAATGACGAGGGTTGGAAGCTCCCGGTACGAGCTGCGCGGAGATCCACGCGATTCTTTATTCGCCCGTGATTCCGTCCTCGCAACGCGAGACCATACCGTCACGTCCCACATACATATCGATTGCTGAGGGCCAAAAAGCCCTTCACCGTTCAACCAACGCGTGGCACCAAGGTGCGATTTACGCCCGGACGAATTCGAGCAATCGATACATCATTACTACCTCTCCTCTCTTTATCTTACGATATCTCGTGGGCTCCCCCCCTCCCCTTCTCCAACCCCCCTCAGCGCTGTCGTGTTTTCCATCGTTTGGGGTTACGTTCCGCCACTCTCCTCGTATCAGCCTCATTGATACAACGCTATTGTTTGTCCGTGTCGTTTGGCGAATCCTTCGACCTCCCCTCGACGTCATTAAGGGGTCTTCTCACTTTAGACGCTGAAAACGTATGTTTTCATGATTTTTTTTATAGGTTTATATTATAGATATTGGTATAAAAGTTGTTACACTTAAGGCGTTACCCCCACTTGTAGCGCAAAAAAAGGCCTTTTTCATGAATTTTTTTAAAGAAAACTACAAAACTTTTTTAATCGATCAATATACCATCTTAAAGAACACATCTTGAAGAACTTTCAGTAATTTTTTTATTGAAAAATATTACATTGTTTAGTGGCAAATGGCCGTCAATGAAATAATGTTTTTATATACACGGTTTGCGGTGACCAACATTGCGGCGAAGTGGATCATCTGAAGAAAAAAATGCGGATGGATTTAGTCAAATATAAGTATAAACTAGTCTTTAATCGAAGGATTTTAAAAAATATTCATTTTTCACAAAATGGCGGACAGTCAAACTTAATGGTTCGATTTTAACGAAAAAAAACGGCCGTTTTTTGGCTATAAAACGGCCATTTTTTCGAAAAAAAAATCGAACTATTGAAGACTACATTTTTATGTATTAAATGAGCCTGCAAAATTTCAAGAAGATCGGTTCATTAGTGTTCGAGTAATCTTGGTCACCGACGTCAGAAATGCCATTTTGTGAAAAACGCGTTTAAAGTTTCTCTTTCAACGCTCTTTCAACGCGGATTCTTCTCTTTCAACGCTGATATCTCAGTCAATTTTGTTCGGATCGACTTGAAATTTTCAGGACATACTCTCAGATACTTATACTTCAAAAAAATGCAATAAAAAAAATCGATTTTTTCAAAATCGCACGTGGGGGTAACCCCTTAAGGGGAGATATACACCTGGGAGCCGGAAAAAACCTCATTTTTGTGAATTTTTTCAAGGAAAACTATTTGAAATTTCGGATTGGAGTTTTAATTATCTAAAAGTATATACATTCAAAAACATGTTTAATTTTCTTTATTTAAAAATATCAAAAATATACAAGGATATTGTATAATCCTTGGAGCGTCGTAAAAAAATCTGCGTATACGGTACCCACTGGCGTTTCTTAAAAAATCATCTAAAAAAAAACCAAAAAGATTATTAAATTAGATACTATAATCTCGTACTTGTCATAGCCGATTTTGAAAATATCGATTTATGACAAAATGGCGGACGTTTGAACATAAATAGTGATTTTTGGGCTAAAAATTAGTTATTATTTTGCCTATAAAACAAAAACTAAGTAACGAAAAAAAAAATCCTATGACAAGTACTAGATAATGGTGTATAGAATAACCACAAAAAACCTCAAGGCAATCGGTTCATTGGTTTTCGCGAAATTTTGGGTACCGATTCGAAAAACGTGGTTTTGAGAAAAACGCGTTTGAAAATTTGGGAATGAATAAATCCTGAAATTTGTCAACTTACATAGAATCATCGATACCAGGCCCATAGTGTAGGTCTTCTACGGTCGACGGAATGTTCATAGCTTCTAAATCATCGACCTCGACAATCTAGGTGTATATCTCCCGTTAATAAATACACTTTTGAAATACATTTAAAAAATGTTTTAAATGTATTTATGTAACCCAAACAAACTTTAAGGGGCTATACCAGTGTGAACGCTGAAAATTTAGGTGATCTTCGGGAATTTTTTTGAAGAATAGTACTCTATTAAATGTTTCGGAAAATTAAGAATATATTTGGCTATATTTGACCTATATTACATAATTTTTTCATAGAAAAATATTTAGATCTAAGCGACTTATGCGCTGACTTCGGAGGCGCCAAAAAAAAAAGTTTCTTCACTGCTGACATGATTCCGGCCGATCGAGTAGCTAAAACCGAAAAAGAAAAAATGTCGTTAAACTAGAAGATTTTTCCTGTACAATGACGTAGGATTTTCGAAAAATATCAAAATCTAACAAAATGGCGTAGTTATGAAAAAAGTCTGTTTTCTTGTCTATAAAATGGTCGTTTTTTTCAATGCCAAATCGTCAATTTTCATTCAATCAAAAATATCTTATGCCATTGTAGAGTAAATATATTCAAGAGTACTCAGTTCAAATTTCAAGTCAATCGGATAATTGCTCTTTGAGTTACAATGTCAGCAAATTTAAACATCTCATTTCGAGAAAAACGCGTTGAAGGATTTAACTATCGATTTTTGCAAGATAAAATGATATTGATATGAATTATATAAATGATAATGAAATTCTTGAAAGTACAAACTGTCGAAAAAGGCACAAAAAATGATTTTTTGACAGTGTCACCCTGGTATAGCCCCTTAAGGGGTCTTCTTACTTCAGACGCTAAAAAAAGGCTATTATCATTAGTTTTTTTGATAGGTTTGTATTATAGATATTGATATAAAAGTTGTTACTCTTAATAAATACACTTTCGAAATACATTTCAAAAAATGTTTTTAATGTCTTTATGTAACTCAAACAAACTTTAAACGCGTTTTTCTCGAAACAACGTTTTTCGCCGGCTTGTTGATAAAATCGTCGAAACTACTGAACCGATCCTCATGAAATTTTAACCACATTTTCTTTACAATAGCGTGATAGCTATAGTGCATATCAAGGATTTTTTAAATTTTGATATTTACTATTTTTTTGCCAAAAACGGTAAAAAAAACACGTTTTTTTTTCGAAAAATGTCTGCCATTTAGTTACTTTTGCATACATCAAAAATCGTATGATATGCGCTATAGCCATTAACATAATGAATGTAAAACCGTTTGATTTCTTTGTTCCGGATGATCCATCTCCAAGATTTCATCAACAGCGCAGACTTATAATTTTTTTAGTGGTACACAACAATGGTTTCGAGATGATGAGGTACCATCAGCTGATTCTCCAAATCTGACATCGTAATTTTTGCCATGTCTTTGTGAATTTATAATCTCCTTGGGCCTAGAATGGAAACGGTCAGAAGGTGGACCCATTGCACTAATATTGGTACAAAATCATTTAGTCATATGGACGAATATATAAAAATATTAATATCTCCGTAACGCAAGGTCTGATGTATGACGCAAGGTCTGAGGTACAAGGAAAGGTTACGAGGTCGATCTCTCCGATCTCGATTAAATTTGGCATGCTTGTAGAATGGGTAAAAATAGGCGACACGTAGTTTTTTGTATCTGTGGAACCCGATTTTCAAGGGTTGAAGCACACCCTCGAAAATTTGGGTGTTATTCGTTTTTCGTCGATAACCTTTATACGGTACGAGATATGAAGAAAAAAATCAAATTGCAACAATGTTTATTTTTTCGTGAACTATGCATTGAAGATGAGAACAACATCGACGAAAAACACCCCTATTTTCGAGGGTGCGTTTCACCCCTTAAAAATCGGGTTCCGCAGATATAAAAAAAAATGTTTCGCCTATTTTTGCTCATTCTCCAAGCATGTCAAATTTCATCGAAATCGGAGTGGTCGACCTCACAACCTTTCCTCGTTACAGGGTTTTCTTATATTGACTCAGAGATGCCAAAAGGTAGAAGGAAGCTCAAAATATTTGTTAAAATATTGAAATTTGACATTATCATTTACTTTTAATTGCGATTTTGAGGATTAAGGGGTTAGGCCACAGTAACGGGTATGGAATCATGCTCGAATTTAACAATTTTTTTCGTATGAAAAAGTGATTCACTCATAAAATTAATTACACATCCATTTAGTATGAATATCAAGCTGTTAGAATTTTTTTTTTTCTCGATGTACAAAATCGCCGACTACTAATATTTTCTTTATTGTTAATATTTATTACTATTTAATAATATTTATTAATATTATTTAATATTTGATAATATTTATTAATATTATTTAATATTATTAATATTAATATTATTTAAAATTATTAATATTAATATTAATTAATATTTATTAATAAATATGTTGATAAATATTTTCTTTTGAATATTGTTTTATTCAAAAGTTGTAGGTATTTGAACTCAAGAAATGAATTTTCAATTAAAATTTTTGTTATAACTGCTCATAAACTGCTCATAAAATGAAAAGTTTTCGATGAATCAGAAATTCCGTACGTACTTCTCTGTGAAATGCAATTAGGAACATTACTTTTAAATTTGAAGTAAATCGAGGGAAAATTGTTGAAGTTATTTGTCACGCCAATTGGAAAAAAGCTGTTTCGAGAAGTTTCGAGTAGTGGGCCATTTTGTACATCGAAAAAAAAAATTCTAACAGCTTGATATTCATACTAAATAGATGTGTAATTAATTTTATGAGTGAATCACTTTTTCATCCGAAAAAAATTGTTAAATTCGCACATGATTTTATACCCGTTACTGTGGCCTAACCCCTTAAAAGTTGAAATCAAACTCTGGTACTAGGACGTTGGGTCTTGGTTGCGACGAGGTGATTTGAAACGAAAACGTATTCAAGATTGATACATATTGACATCAGAGATGCTAAAGCGTAGGGGAAAAAAAACTTTCAAAATATCTGTTAAATTATAAAATTTGTAAATTATTATTTTATTCTTATTTTTAATTAATTACTAATCGTTGAAACTAAGTTCTAAGACATTAGGCCGGGACTTGAATACCGGGCCGTGTTTTTCAAAATAGTACGGGGGGTCTCGAGAAGTGAAAAGTTACAAAAAAATTCGGATTCCGAATAATATTTTCACCGAGACGTAAACTTCAAGAATGATTTTTTCCATCATCGTAAGAATTATTTTTTCGCACTTGATGTCCCTTAATTTTTTTTTCTTAATTTAGAAAGAAGATTCAGTTTTTTAAATTCCCTTTTCAAATTCAAATTGACCTTATCCTTCAAAATTCACCGGCACGGACTATGCGCAGACCAAATCTAGTGCGCAAGTTCGTGTTCAACATTGATTTATTGGACTTGTAAATATTTTCGAACAAAAATAGTATCTCACGAAGATAATAAATGAGCCAATGAGAGAGCTCGTCTCACTGGCTTCCCTCTTTCCTTCCCTCTTCCGGCGGCCCACTTTTGGCAGTGTTCGCGGCTCAACGAACCCGCCATAGCGCTAATATTATGCAGATAAAGATATTAAATTAGAACGGGGCAATCTTGAACTCGGGGGGTATAAAAAATTGCCGGTTTCCGGCCGATGATTAATTTTCGTGGAAAGGCTACTGCTGCGATGCATTCGTGTGCACTTGTGTCGGTGAGATGAGAGAGAGGTGCGCTCCTTTGTGCGCTCGTCTATGTGTGGATGCTCGTTCGTACTGTATACTTACGTGTCCCGAACACCCTCCCCCATCCTCGTTACCAATGCAAGCAAGCCGAGTAACGAGTAAGACGACGATGAGTTTGGGTCGGTTGGTTTTACGCCTCACACGATCGATCCTGATGTTTATTTCATGCAATACATTCACTCTACGTGATTCTCTCCGACAGCCCAAATTTTCACGAATATCTTGTACCCTCGCGACCGGGACGCTGTCTCATTAAGAATATCACGATCTGGCGTAACATACGGATATCACTACATTCCCATTTTAGAGAGACGAAAAATATATACTTTGGGTTAAACTATTCACGCGAGGCTTCTGATAAAGAGCAAATATATTCGATTTAAATTCATTTTTACATATATGTATTACATACACGAATGCATCTTTATTTTAGTCAGTGGCAGCTGAGAAAATCAATTTTTTTGTGATTTATCAAAGGATAAACGAATTTATTTAGACATAAACCAAATTCGATAGGGATAAAATCATTTATATACAATAGCACTTATTTATTTAGGTGTAAACTAATTAATCTAGGGCCAAACAAAATCGTCCAGAAATAAATGAATTTGTCTAGGGATAAACAAAATTTTCTAGAGCCACACTGATTTATCTGGAACTAAACTAATTTATCTAGAAATAAACCAAATTATCTAGAATTAAACTAATTTATCTTGGACCAAACTAACTTATCTAGAGATAAACTAACGTAACGAGATATAGTTTTAATTATCTTAACTAATTCATCTAGAAATAAAATGAATTATCTAGGAATAAACTGATTTATTGAGAGGTAAACTAATTTATCTAGAGATAAACCAATTTATCAAGAAATAAACTGAATTAACTAGGGATAAACTAATTGATCTAGAAATGCTCAATTAGTTTATCCCTATTATCAATTAGTTTATCCCATTTATCTAGGAATGAACTAATTCATCCATGGCCAAACTAAATCATCTGAAATAAACCCATTTATCTAGGAATAAAATTAATTACCTAGGGATAAACTAAGTTATCTAAGAAAAACTTACTTATTTAGACACAAACTAAATTATCTCGGGATGAACTGATTTATTCAAAAACAAACGAATTTTTCTAGGAATAAACAACATTATCTACAGCCACACTAATTTACCTGAAAATAAATTAATTTACCTAGAAATAGACTAAATTATTATATATCAAAATAAATTATCAAAAATAAACGAATTAATCTAGAAAGAAAGAGAATGATCTACGAATAAACTGATTTATCGAGGAATAAACTGAATTATCCGGGGATAAACGCCATGATATAGGGATAGACTAATTTATCTGGGAATCATCTAAATTATCTAGAGATGAATAAAATTATCCAGAAATAAACAAATTGATCTAGTGATCATCTAATTGATCTAGAAATAAACGAATTTATTTAAGGATGAACTAACAAAAATAATTCATCCACTTGTACACATTTATTCGCAATAAAAGGGAATCACTTAATACATTTTTGTTAACCCTTAACCGTCATCGGGGGGGGGGGGGGGGGGGGGCGAATCAACCCCACCTGTTTTTTGACCTTCCAGAACTTTTTTTCACACCCCCAACGTCACAATCTGGAGATGTGACTGACAAGGGTTAATGTTCATCATCATCGTAAAACAATGAGGGAGGGTTTCCTTATAACTAGCAGAATTTATCCAGTGAAATTGTCTTTCCGACTAAAAAAAAAGTGACTCCTTAACATTGGCCACACAAAACTGACAATCTTGATTGAAAAGAATATCTACATTTGTCAGATCGCTTGCTGATATATGATTTCAAAAATCGCGTCGCCGTCAGCGGCACGGATTTGAAAAATTCTTCTCGACGTAATGGACCGTGCCCGACGAAAAAAAATCGGAATAATACGAGTCCGAGAGAAGACAAAACTTTGCCCACATTGAAGACTTTCGTAGCACGATCGTCACGAATTCCCACACGTGAAAAATCCGGCATCTCGTCGTGATCTCTGCTATCCGAGCTGTGTGAGAGAGAGAGAGAAAGAGAGAGAGAGAGAGAGAGAGAGAGAGAGAGAGAGAGAGAGAGAGAGAGAGAGAGAGAGAAGAGAGAGCGAGAGAGAGAGAGAGAGAGAGAGAGAGAGAGAGAGAGAGAGAGGGAGAGAGAGAGAGAGAAATGATCGAAGGTGAAGCGAACGGATTTACCGTACCGGAGGCTCAATCGTGAAAATGAGAGTTAAAAAGCGCGTAGCGGCAGAAAAGGCGAGGAACAACGGGCGAGCACAACTACTGTGGCAAGATGAAAGGAATATGCGTGGCAAGGGACGAATGTCAATGTTTCTCGGGTGGTACGAACGGATCGCCCGGTTACGAGGATGGACCCGTCGAATGGGGTGAAAGTGCGGCTGCCCATTGTGGGCCATTATGCAGGTGGCTCTTATGTACATATTCACTCAGCCAGCGGATATTCCGTGCCATTTGACTCGGCTGGTGCTCCCAAAAGGCTAACTTATTGGTCCTCTTAATCAAGTGAGCGACGCACACCCGCGCACAAACATACCGAAATAAAGCGGGAGGGGGAGAAAAAAAATTAAAGCCAGAGGCAGAGAAAAAGGAGAGTTACACAAGGGACGCAGGAGCTGAGAGATTTCGATGCAAGTGCGTCGTTGTATGGTCTCGAAGGTGAGACGTGGATACCTGCACGAACTTCTGACATTGTCCTTTCTAATACTGACATATTGCCATGTCGTGCATCTCTCGCGTGAAAGTATGGGGCTCTATGGGGAAAAGATATCTTGAACTCGTTCTATCTGGATAATATTAGCTATCTGGCTGGTCGAAGGATCCTCAGCGTTTCTTTTTTCATTTCGATGATTTTGGAGACGGCTTTGGAATTACCTTTGTGAACATTTAGCTCATATGTGTCTAATGGGGATTTTGAGGACATTTCCGAGCAGAAATATTGTCAAGCTGGCTTGATATTTGATCCGAGTTTGATCACGTTGTAGTACGGAGGCCTTACTTAAGGTACGCCTCAATTTGCCTGATCCGGTTGGTTTCAGGTGATAGTCAGGCAACTGGATGTACTTTTTCCTCCAGTTGCCTGATCCAACTACCTTCAGGCGATGGTCAAGTAAGTGGACTAACGGCTTGCATGAATTCGTCTGATCAGACCACCTTCAGGCGATGGTCAGGCAACTGGACTTACGGCTTGATTCAACTCGCTTGATCTGGCTAGCTTCGAGCAATCATCAAGTAACTGGACCTATATACAGTTTGGCGCCTTTTACACACCTAACCTCTTATCAAACAACAGACGAACTATATATATTAGCGCGTCGTCAAAACCACTGGGAAAAAAAATAATTGATCCAATATCATTGGTGTTATTGAATGAAATTTCGTTGATTCAATTGTAAAATTGTTGGTGTAAATAATCGGATTTATTAGTCCAAACAAAACACTATTGACTTTAATAACATGATAAAAACAAAAGTTTTTTTTCATTCAAAAGATATATTGTTAGCCGAGAACAATATATTATTGAAACTATCTAAAAATTATCGCGTACAAATTATATAGTTTCGAATGCATTGTCTGCAACGAACAGAAAAAGCGTTTCAATTCATAACATGAATATTGTTGATTCGAGTACACAAGAAAAATTGAATTTCGCTCGTTTGATTCATATAAAATTTCTATTGAGTGAATATGTTATTTTATTTTTTTCACCATATCCGATATTGATTTCCGAGTACATTATTCGTTAAAATAGTAATATTTTATTTTTATTGAAAAATATTAAGCAAATGTCTGAATTGGTTAAAAAATTATGCGAAAATAAAATTAGTTTCTTGCACTGGTGCGATGGTCTAGTGGTTAGCGTGCTCGCCACTAAACCAGCGGACCGGGAGGTCCCGGGTTCGAATCCCAGTCGCCTACATTTCGTCGTGAAATGTTTTTCTTCGGCATTTCGGGGCGAAATAAGACTAGTTCCACGACTGGGGGGCGAACTCGATGACCGGCTGTATTGGTATAGGTTTTCCGCAGTTTCCCTATACCCATGACAGAAATGTCATGATGAATATAATACAGAGGGGGAAGTCGGCTGCGGCCGCAACAGGGGGGAACAGGGAGAAAGATGGAGACAAAAAGGAGTAAACAGTAGAGGAAGGAACGGTTAATGATGGGAACGAATAGGTAACAAACGCGAAAAGCGTGTACCTAAGGAAAAAACCAATAAAAAAATTAGTTTCTTGCGCATTTGGTTGAAAAAATTCAACGAAATCATGGCCGAGCGCCAGCGAAATTACAGGTGTGAGGAAACCTGTAGTTCTCGGAGTAACCGCTAGAAGCCGCACGCGCGCTCGTTTCTCGTAAGCATAACGCGAACCGAAAATCTACTTAAGGGGTTACCCCCACTTGCGATTTTGAAAAAATCGATTTTTTTTATTGCATTTTTTTGAAGTATAAGTATCTGAGAATTAGTCCTGAAAATTTCAAGTCGATTCGAACAAAATTGACTGAGATATGAGCGTTGAAAGAGAAGAATCCGCGTTGAAAGAGCGTTGAAAGAGAAACTTTAAACGCGTTTTTCTCAAAATGGCATTTCTGAAGTCGGCGACCAAGATTACTCGAACACTAATGAACCGATCTTCTTGAAAGTTTGCAGGCTTATTTAATACATAAAAATGTAGTCTTTAATCGTTCGATTTTTTTTCGAAACAAAATAGCCGTTTTATAGCCAAAAAACGGCCGTTTTTTTCGTTAAAATCGAACCATTAACTTTGACTGTCCGCCATTTTGTGAAAAATGAATATTTTTTAAAATCCTTCGATTAAAGACTAGTTTATACTTATATTTGACTAAATCCATCCGCATTTTTTTTCAGATGATCCACTTCGCCGCAATGTTGGTCACCGCAAACCGTGTATACAAAAACATTATTTCATTGACGGCCATTTGCCACTAAACAATGTAATATTTTTCAATAAAAAAATTACTGAAAGTTCTTCAAGATGTGTTCTTTAAGATGGTATATTTATCGATTAAAAAAGTTTTGTAGTTTTCTTTGAAAAAAATCATGAAAAAGGCCTTTTTTACGCTACAAGTAACGCCTTAAACGCCGGCGAAACTCTAAAGAGTATCGCTTCTTGGCCTGTGGCTAAAATCAAAGTGTAGTAACTGTTCTTATCAGTTGACTATCTGATATTCTCTTCATGGATATTCCATTGGATATCTGATATTCTCTCCACTATTATCGCGGATGATAATTCTAAAGCTCACTTTTTATTTATGATTTAAAACAAATTGAAAAACTTACGTCTCATGGCACATTCGTTTCGATGCAGTAAAGAAATAATTAATTCTATTGATTCTATTTTCGTACGAAATAAAAAATGTTGTAGCAACCGCTTAATTATTTCACCCATACATCTACGAGTTGTATATCGAATGATTTCAATAGAATATAATTATATTTGAAGGATAATGTAGATATGCATAATACAGCAGAGCTTTTTCAAAAAAATAATATGTTATTTAAATCAATCACATTTTCCAATATTTTATAGTATTGTAACAATCTCATATATCGGTGGCACTCCGCAGCAGCACATTTATTTGGATCAACCAATACATGTTTTGATTTACTTATTTTTTTTCTCAATGACGTCCTGACATATTGTTCTCTTCCGACTGTATGTCAGGCCTTCACTTTTCACCCTGATCAGGCCTTGATTTGACCGAAACCCTGATCAGACCGAAATCAGAGAAAGTGTCAAAAAAATTATCAGGGCTTGATAAAAAGTCCTGATCAGGGGGTGAAAAAAAATCAGGATGCCTGATCAGGTCTTTTTTGTAGCCGGAGCAGGATTTCTACTGGGGTTGGGCTTTACGCAATGTCGAACGACTTCAAAGTCACTTTTCTTCGTATGTGCCTGACGTGATTGGTCGCTTTGACTAAATTAGCTGCACGCTACACAGGAATATTTTTCAATATTATCCTCGAGCGCTACTATGGCGCGAGCAGGTCGCAAATGACGAAAATTTACCACGCTTTACACGTCTCAGCCCTATTCGGTTCATGCGTATACTATACGTCGTCCTCTTGTTCGGAAAGTCCCGTAAATCGGCGAGTCGATGCTGAGAGCCACGAAGACGTGAGACGACCGCGAGACGAGAGCACAAGACGAAAGGGAGAAAAAAAGATGAAAAGTTCCGACACACACAGTCGCACCGAGACTCTCACGCGTCGTTCGTTAATTTGTCGTGAAATATGAAATTTCTCAATGGCAAGAGTGTATTCTTAAAGCGGGCCTGAGCGAAACGAAATTTCGAGACTCGCGGTGTGTGTGTGTGTGTGGCGTAATATCTTTTTGAGAAAATATCTACGGTATGGAGAGGCTCTGACACAGATTTTTTCACATTGACCAACGGGATCGGTTGGGTATGGAAAGTCAACGATTTACTAATGTTTTTAGGTTTTTGGGGATTATCAATGAGATCGAGGCTCGCAACTTGGCAAAGACAACGAAAAAAGGGATTCGACGATGTAACCTTTCTCAATATTCCGATGATGATTAAAATCGTGCAAAACTTTTGCAGATCTGCAGTATTTTTTCCAAACTTAACCCTTCGACTGCACACTGGGGTCGTTTTGACCCCATTTTTATTGCAGTTGACTGTATCGCAAAACGAGGTAATTTATTCGGCTGCAGTGCGGCGCTCGAATTTTCATCGTCCTGCCCGTGTACCGAGGACAGCTGTCGAAAAAGGACCTGGGGTCGAGTCGACCCCGCTTATGCAGTAGTGCGATTAAAGGGAATTTTTTTTGGTGACATTTGGAGTTTTATTACCACATGTAAATAAGCTATGATAAAAAATGCTCATAGATATTTTTTTATTTTACGCCACTATAATAAATTACGTGTTTAAAATGCCGATCGTAAAACTAAAAGCAAGTGTCCGTTATGCAGGAGGGCTATGTGCAACGAGCACCGAATGTCCTTATGTGTCGATTGCGGTAAATGTCAATATCAAGAAGGTCATCGAAATAAAAAAAATGCAGAAAATATACGTGTTCAACAATTAATCTGCCGAAGGAGTCGATTTTTTCCATTTTTCACTGTCTGGAAAATGCTCAAATTCAAGCCTCCTAATATACTTTTTGGAAAGAAAGTCGAAACTGTGTTTTTTCGTATCTACAAACCTTCCTCTTTAAAAACCTCAAAGGATTTTGTTTTATACTTTGAAAATGAAAATTATGATCTTTCATCTTACAAGTTCGTATTTTTCAACGCATCTCCCACTTCGAACGAGCGTTTGGGCACTTAATTTTAGTTTTTCTTAAAAAACAAATTTTGGGCAATAAAATATGAGTCATTGACTGAAAAAAAGGTTTCTACAAAAAAAATGCACATTTACGTAAATACAACGATCTGAAAAACGTCTGGGGTCCGTTCGACCCCATATGCAGTCAGGGGTTCGTGGTGGAAGTGTGCAGTCGAAGGGTTCTGATAAAATTGTATGTGCGCAGACTAGCGGATGATTGTGACAGGAGATCGAAGTAGAAAGATCATCGGCATTTTCTCGAGTAGTATGAGGATCTCAAAGGGTACTGGGTTAACTTTTTGAAACATTAATTATATCCGTTCGCTCGTTAGCGTTCCAAATGTACCTCTGTAGAAAAATACATATGTATATGTGCGTGCTTCGGCAAGGGAAGTAAACGGCAATTCGTGATGCGCGTCGAGAATGGTCCCTGTGCGGCGTTTAGTCCTTCCCTTTTAGAGCCTCTCACCCAGTCCTGTCTCCAGCTCGATAATGCATATGCACGCACCCAGTGAAATGTTACGAATTACCCGAAGCGAAAACGAGAGTCAAGGCCACATCGGCACCCCATCCCCACCGCCACACGTAATATTCGCCCCAGAGAGCGAAACTTTTGCGAGAGTTAAACGCCACGCGGAACAGGCGAGATATATGTCCGCCTATGGGTTACGCACCACTGCCAAAAGATACGCGAACATGTGGCATCATTTGTTACAGCCGAGTATCTATTTTGTGTATGAGCTCCGAGAAGAAAGATCGTTTTAAGGGTAGCCCTTCTGGTCATCGATAATTTCCCTCTCAAGTGGCCACCATAACTCATTCGAAGTAATATCCGAATAATATCCAACTTTTTGCGTCAAGAACGACTTTGACGAATACCGAAATGTTTCGAATATTGAAAATTGTGGAAGTAGAATGCTTAGAATCTGGACAATTTAGAAATAGAATTTTTATAATCTAAAACATACTAGATGTCGAATTTTAAGAAATCAAAAAATTTCAGAAGTAACATTTTTAGAATCTAAAACATTCTAGATGTCGAATTTTAAGAAATTGACAAATTTCAGAAGTAGAATTTTTAGAAACGAAGCAATTCTCAGAATCAAAAGAAAATCGAGAATTCGATTTTTTAGAACCTAAAAAATTCGAGGATTCGATTTTTAGAATCTCAAAAAATCGATAATTCGGTTTTTAGAATCTAAAAATTCGAGAATTCGATTTTTTAGAATCTAAATAATTCGAGAACTCGTTTTTTAAAATCTAACGAATTCTAAAAGTAGCATTTTTAGAATCGACGAAATTGTAGAAGTCGAATTTGTAGAATCGACAAAATTCTATAAGTCGAATTTTCGCAATGTTTCTAAATCTGGACGTAGCATTTTTCCTCTAAAAATTCCGGAAGTTCACATTTTTAGAACCTAAAACAATTTAGAAGTCGAATTTTGAGAAATTAAAAAGTTTCAGAAGTAGAATTTTTAGAAACGAAACAATTCACAGGATCGAAGAATTCTAGAACTAGAACTTTTAGGATCTACGCAATTCTAGAAGTGCCATTTTTTAAATCTGAATTCTAAGAGTAACATTTCTAGAATCAACAAAATCAAGAAGTCGAATTTTCACAATGTCAACCGATCTAGAAGTAGTATTTTTCAGAATCTAAAAATTTTAGAATCATAAAAATTTCAAAAGCACCATTTTCAGAAAATCTAGAACGTTGGAAGTAGAATTCTCAGAATCTCGAGAATTCTAGGATGCGAAATTTCCGGAATCTGCAAAACGTTTTCAAGAATCAGAAAAAATCTGGGAAAAGAATGTTGAGAATCTAAAGAAGTTCAGAAGAAAATTTTACAATCGTTGAGAATGCAGCCACATCTCCCGCGCTTTTGGTCACGATGTACATCCTCCACTTCGCTTTAACATACCGCCTTCATTCCTGGCCATATCTTGATCCAAAAAATTGCCAGCGATCCGACCATCTTGCCTCCCACTTCCTGTGCTCGCGATGCCAGCCATCTCGTGAGATACATGTCGAATCTCGATTAAATCCAGGCAAAAGAGTTTGGTTCATTGTCTAGTGGATTGAAACAGAGAAAGAGTGAGAGAGAGTAAGAGAGAGAGAGAGAGAGAGAGAGAGAGAATCTACGAGCACATGACACAGGAATATCCACTGCGACGTTCACCGCGTGCCTGGCATGGACATATGGTCAGCCGAGATGAGGTAAAGGGACGAGGGACAAAAAAGCGATACAAAACGGCGACAGAAGTTGGGAGTGTCGTCAGGCGATATATCAAGGCTTAAACTAGTGTTCCCCAATGGCAGGGTTGTACGTACCAGCCTGGTCCCCGGCGTAAGAGCGACCGGCCTCGTCTGTACAGAGGGCGACACGGACTTATGGCCCGATTGCCTGGTGCTCCGCTCGCGACGCTTTTGAGCGAACGTAACTCTACGTAACGTGGGAGGGGAGAGCAAGTTGCCGGCATTAGTTAATAGCTGCAACACTATTATACCGATGAGCAATCGGGGAACGGTGAAGAATGGTTGAGCGCGGTGAATGAGCCGAGCACCAGACTATGAGACCGAGAAAGACCCCATGACCGAATGCGGTTTCCAATCTGTTGCATTTTCAGGATGCTGTCCGCAATCACCTCCTCCCCTCGAAAGAGAACGCGATTACAGTCGAGCTTGTGTATGCAAGTAGAACTCACCTTGGCACAGTTACAAAGAGCCTCCTCAGCTAGCCCCTGGGATCCGTAGGAGCGTGAAGAATGAAATGATTCGCCGCATTTCTGATGACACTTGTGGAGGATGACAATTTCGGCGGAAAAAGGAAGTCAAGTGAAAATCCCTATAGAATTCCGTAGGCTGTTGGCTAGGCGCTCAACAAAGATTGCCAATTCATTTTTTAAAACATTTTTCCATAGGTCCTAAAATGTGGCAGATGAAACATGGAAGCCACGACAGGGCAGAACGAGGCACTCCCCTTCCGCTCATTTAGTCAAGGAAAAAATCTACGATTATAAAAATAACCTTATTTCGAAATTGACATTTCAAAATTAATACAGAATATTATTGAAACTCCGAGTAGGCAACTTTACTTTCGAGTGTTTTGAATTAAGGGGTTACCCCCACTTGCGATTTTGAAAAAATCGATTTTTTTTGTAGCATTTTTTTGGAGTGTAAGTATCTGAGAATATGTCCTGAAAATTTCAAGTCGTTCCGAACAAAATTATACGCGTTTTTCTCAAAATGGCATTTCTGAAGTCGGTGACCAAGATTACTCGAACACTAATGAACCGATCTTCTTGAAATTTTACAGGCTTATTTAATACATAAAAATGTAGTCTTTAATCGTTCGATTTTTTTTTCGAAAAAAAAATGGCCGTTTTATAGCCAAAAAACGGCCGTTTTTTTCGTTAAAATCGAACCATTAACTTTGACTGTCCGCCATTTTGTGAAAAATGAATATTTTTTAAAATCCTTCGATTAAAGACTAGTTTATACTTATATTTGACTAAATCCATCCGCACTTTTTTTTCAGATGATCCACTTCGCCGCAATGTTGGTCACCGCAAACCGTGTATATAAAAACATTATTTCATTGACGGCCATTTGCCACTAAACAATGTAATATTTTTCAATTAAAAAATTACTGAAAGTTCTTCAAGATGTGTTCTTTAAGATGGTATATTGACCGATTAAAAAAGTTTTGTAGTTTTCTTTAAAAAAATCATGAAAAAGGCCTTTTTTGCGCTACAAGTGGGGGTAACGCCTTAAATCATTTTAAACGCGCTTCGAACTGTTCAACGGCCATGTATTTCGATCATTTTTTTATATATATGTATACCGATTACGTCGTGTTGGCTGGTTCGATTTGAATGGTTGTTTATTTGCTTTATAGGAAAACACAGCGATGTGATCCTATGAAAAGGTTATGCAAATCTGCCAAGTACGTAATTGATAGGACACAAGACGGATCGACATTTCAAAATTAGTACAAAATTAATGCAGAATAGTATTGAAACTACGAATAGGTCATTTTTCTTTCGAGCATGCGTTCGAGGGGGTCGGCAACCCCATTGGACCGCTAGATTCGAATTGGTGGTAATCGATAGGACACACGACGTCAAAATGGACCTTTTTTTATTTCTTCCTAAAGTAGACCAGGCACGATCTCATTGGATGTAAAATCGTTTGGTAGTCACGAATTTTCAAGTCCTATTCTCGTCCAGGCCTTGTTTAGTCCAGGAGATGGATTGTTTTCATATAAACGTGTCCCGGGTGGAGAATTTTGATCCTATCGAGTTCTACGTGGAAAATTCGTAATCACGGGTGATTTGGCATCGACAAGGGTGTTCGAGAACTCAATTGTACACCTAAATTCCGATTGGTCTTACTCGATGCGACACAAGACCTACACAAATGCAGCATTGTTTATTTCTCGCTAAAACCGATTGATCAGGCTCTTGTTCAACGCAAAATCATTTTGTGGTCACGAATTTCCTAGTCCCAACTCCGTCCTGGCCTTATTTAGCCCAAGGAATGCATTTTCTTACATACAGGGTGTCCCTCTTGTCTCTGCCACCCGAAATAACTCGGTAATTATTGACGTCACAAGAAAATGTTCCAGAAAAAAGTTGTACGGTGTGAAGGGGCCATCAAGTGCGACCAATTTTTTTTATTTCGCTAGAGGCGCTGACTGTAGTTTGGTGATTTGACTGTAGAGGGTTCATAAAGAACACGATATTACTTGCTGAGCAATTTAACAAATGGTGTAAGTCGTACTTATGTATCTGAGTAAGTTAATCTCGTAAAATTAAATAAATGAGTAGCCAAAATATAAAAACCTTCACAACCAAATTATGTATTCGGCAAAACTTTAAACCGAATGTTCACATTTCACTGATGGTCCCCAAATATTTATTATTTTATTCTTAGGATTCCGAAAGTGTAATCGTAATAATTATTATCATTATTCTTATTGAGATTATGAAGATGATAATCGTAATCACTATTATCATTATTATTATTGAGATTGTGATGACGATAATCGTAATCACTATTATCATTATTATCATTGAGATTATGATTACGATAATCGTAACAATTATTATCATTATTATTATTGAGATTGTGATGGTAATAATTGTAACCATCATTATAATTGTTATTTCGATCATCTTATTCATGATCGTAGTCACTAAGCTCACTTCTTAGTTCTTTATCAACACCAAGTACATACCATTTATCAACACCAAGTACATACCAAGTACATACATACCATACCAAGTGATACATGGGTTATCATTGAGATTATGACGACGGTAATCGTAATCATTATCACCGTTATTATTATTGAGATTACGATTACGATAATCGTAATCATTATTATCATTATTATTATTAAAATTATGATGACGATAATCGTAATCACTATTATCATTATTATTATTGAGATTATGATGACGATAATCGCAATGACTATTATCATTATTATGATTGAGATCATGATGACGATAATCGCAATGACTATTATCATTATTATGATTGAAATTATGATTACGATAATCGTAACAATTATTATCATCATTGTTATTGAGATTATGATGGCGATAATTGTAATCATCATTATAATTGTTATTCCGAGAATCGTAATCATGATCGTAGTCACTGAGCTCACCTCTTAGTTCTTTATCGACACCAAGTACATACCAACATTGCGATCTTCGATTAAATTATATTCATGAGCTTTTCTATCCTCGCGATTAGCAGCTTGCGAGCGTTCGATCATCACCACGTGAGTTTTTATGGAAATAACCGTATTTCGGTTGGCACATTTGTCTCGATTAAAAAGTTACTTTGGATGACTTGTTAGACTGGTAAAACTTTGAACTTTTGTATCGTGTCTTGTGGATCCGTAAAATAACAGATAACGTATAAGACGAGAGGCTGGCACACTTTTCGATCTACTTTGAAAACGACCGACAACATTATATATATATATATATATATATATATATATATATATATAGGGAAAATATATAAGAGAGGTTCCGACGTTACAAGCCCCAAAGTTATTATAAAAATAATCAAAGTTTGGTCCCGCCATCTCGGAGAGTGGCTGAGTTTTCTGGCGATCTCCTGGAGAGTAGAAAGTCGAAGTGGAAGAGAGAGAGAGAGAGAGAGAGAGAGAGAGAGAGAGAGAGAGAGAGAGAAAGAGAGAGTTTCTGCGATGCTTCGGGTGGCAGGGGAGAAAGGCGCTTCGTTACGTTTGACAATTATGCGTTAATTTACACCTAGCGATACTTCAAACGGTTTTTATTCATTGCGCGTCGAAGCGAGTTAGGAAGAAAGTGCCGGTATAGCCGACGAGGCTGTGGACCTCGAGGGTCAGAGGCTGGTAGCGCAAGATACTTCCCACCAAGTGCGGAAGAACACCACCGCGTATACCCAAAAGGATAACGCGAAGATTAAAATAAAAATCAGAAAAAAATCACGAAACGACGGAAAAAGGAGAGAGAAGGAAGTCAAAGGCGATGAGCGTGCGAAGAGGAAGGAGGAGGCTGAAATATCGTCCATCAGGATTTCTGAGGTTTTATTTCAGGGAGCGAAGTCGTTGATACAGGAGATGGGGAGGGGGTTCACGACGTCCAACATCATGTACACGATCTCTCTCTCTCTCTCTCTCTCTCTCTCTCTCTTCGTCGTCAAAGGACCGATATGTTAATGCGCGAAGCTTCTCTGAATGTGTAACGAGTAAGAGCGAGATTGGCGGACTCTGAGCATGATTACTTTTACACCCCTGGCGCAATGTCGCTAAGAGTCTTTTTTTCACACGTATTTTTTTCCTCCAGTTGTGCATGAACTTTTTTCGTTGAGGACTCGCTGCGCATGAGCGAAGCTGAATGACGTTGGAATTAAGGGGGGATTGTCTTTTTTTTCGCAAAATTTACCGCTTTTTGGGAATTTTTTTGTGAAGAAAGTATACAACGGAAAACTTGTGAAACTTGGCATATAGTTTTATTGATTTGTTTACTACATACAAAAAATTTTTTTAACAATTTTATCAAAAAATCCGCCTCCCACCCCCCTCGACGCGCGATGGTCCTTTTTTAATGGTGTGCACGATTTCTCAAAAACTATTCAACCGATTGCCTTCAAATTTGGACAGAATGCTCAGCTGACATCCTTTTATCGTTTGATGAAGCAAAAAAGCAATACGTTTAATAGTTTTTTATTTATAACAAAAAATCGATCAATTTTTTTCGAAAAATCGATACTTGAAGTTCAAAACCACACCAAATCGTCAATTTTTTTTTCCCTTCATCGAACGATAGCTATATGTGTCTAAAGTAAAATGCTTTTTGGGTTTTTGTTGCAGGATTAACGTGAAGGCTGTAATCGTGCACACCATCAAAAAAGGACCATCGCGCGTCGAGGGGGGTGGGAGGCGGATTTTCGATGAAATTGTTTAAAAAATTTTTTGTATGTGGTAAACAGATCAATAAAACTATATGCCAAGTTTCACAAGTTTTCCGTTGTATACTTTGTTCACAAAAAAATTCCCAAAAAGCGGTAAATTTTGCGAAAAAAAAGACAATCCCCCCTTAAGAAACCTATGTGGCAACCATTTTTTCTTATTATAAATGGGTAGCTGTCACTATGGATACGTTTCAAAATATTTTTTAAAATCAATTATAATTATTATCATTTAAAGCATTTGATTACGAAATAATTTTTCAAAATATTTTTCAAATATTTTCAAATATTCTACAAAAAATTGTAAAGTATTTTCAAAATAATTTGAAAATATTTTTGGAATTATATCAAAATATTTTTAAAATTATTTCACAATACTTTCAAAATTATTTCCATATACTTTCAAAATAATTTTAAAATATTTTTAAAATAATTCTAAAATGTTTTCAAAATGATTTCAACATAATTTCTAAATATTTTCAAGATAATTTTAAAATATTTTCAAAATATTTTCAAAATAATTTCAAAATATTTTCTAAATGATTTCAACGTAATTGCAAAACATTTTCAAAATGATTTCAACATAATTGCCCAATGCTCCTTTATTCGTGTAAAATAATTCGTCGATGGTTCGATTCAGTGAATTGATTGGAAAAGTAAAAATGAATTTATTGCAATTTATCATAATCAAAGTGGCAGTCGTATAACACATTATCGAACCTACAAATTAATTTTTCCCACGAAGTTAAAGCTTGCATCGTTCTATCACAACGAACTTTTTTCAACTCCTTCTATTCCGTCAATTTTTTTATTTTTCGCAAAAATTATCTGTAAAATTTGATATCCCACGCTACAAAACGTGGCAATAAAAAAATCGCCTTTTTCAAATCCCATGCTTATGCAGGTCCGTCGATCACCTTCGTTATTGGCGTTTATGGAATACTTTTGACGCGCGTTGTCGAGAAACTGAACATTATCGAAGACTTTAGCGACGTCAAACACCGAACGATCATTGATCATCCCCAACGCCGCCAATTTTTCCAACCCCCAAAGTGCGAGGCCATAAATTCGCCGTCACTTCAGACCCGTCTTCCAGCCACTTCGATACCGTCGTTTTCGTTTTTTTTTTTTTGCGCACGAGCCTCGTGTTCGTACAACGCGTCGATCATGATAATGTCGCGAGACGAAGAAAAAATTTCGGATCCGCGTGCGCACACGCGTATTCACACATTGGCGCGACGAGAATCGTGACGGCGCAACAGTTCGACAGATCGGTACGCACTCGTGCGTGAGCAAGTGGTTCGCATTTGGACAAGCGCTTAAACCATTATTGTTCTCTGTCATTGGGGTGCTTGGATCATTAGAACCCGTTCGACGTTTCCACGGTGCTTATGGCCATTGAAATTGCCATGACCACCCTCAATTGAAGTTAAAAAAAAACAAGCATTCTTCACAGTGCTACCGTAAAACGGGGCTACTTTGAACAGGTTTTGGAAGTTTTTTGTGGGTAACTTTTTTTTAACATCCTACATACCAACTTTTCTTACTCCGATAGTGCGTCCTTTAGCTATCTAATGTATAAGAAAGTTAAGCTCCGCAATCCCCTCAAAATTTGATATATACATTTTTTTAAGTGTCAAAGTAGCCCCGAGTGTGAGGCTTCTTTGACAGGGCTTGAAATGCAACTTATGTCAAAGATTAAGGGTTACTTTGAAACCAATTTGATAAAAAATGTAATATTTTATACATTATACATGGAATTAAATGAAAAACAACGATTTTTTATAACCAAATTGTCATCGTTATTAAGGCAGGATTCTACTTTGAAACCATGAAAAAAACGCTATTTTCGTGAATTTTTTCTGAGAATACTATTGAAGATATCGATATCGGGTTTAAACTGTTCAATAAATACACTCTTTAAGTACAAAAAAAAATTTTTTAATGTATTTTATTCATTTTTTGTACACGTAAAATATGTTTAAAGCCAACGCCTCGAAAAGCAGGTACCGTTGCCGTGGTCGTGAAATCTTCCCGACGGATGGTCTGAAACAAAAAAATCAAATAGTTTCATGTTCAGTATGTCTTCAGCAACCGACCTAACTAGAATATTTTATATACGTGCAAAATTAACAAAATGGCGGCTAAAATACGAAAAAAAAAGCATTTTTTTTTCGTATTTTAGCCGCATTTTTTTTAAAGGTTCGATTTTAACGAAAAAAACGGCTGTTTTTTTGCTATAACACGGTCATTTTTTTCGAAAAAAAAATCGCACGATTAAAGACTACATTTTTATGTATTAAATAAGCCTGCAAAATTTCAAGAAGATCGGTTCATTAGTGTTCGAGTAATCTTGGTCACCGACTTCAGAAATACCATTTTGAGAAAAACGCGTTTAAAGTTTCTCTTTCAACGCTCTTTCAACGCTCATGTCTCAGTCAATTTTGTTCGGATCGACTTGAAATTTTCAGGACATATTCTCAGATACTTATACTTCAAAAAAACTTTGACTTTAACTTTGGCTGTCCGCCATTTTGGGAAAAATGAATATTTTTTAAAATCCTTCGATTAAAGACTAGTTTATACTTATATTTGACTAAATCCATCCGCATTTTTTTTTCAGATGATCCACTTCGCCGCAATGTTGGTCACCGCAAACCGTGTATATAAAAACATTATTTCATGGACGGCCATTTGCCACTAAACAATGTAATATTTTTCAATAAAAAAAATTACTGAAAGTTCTTCAAGATGTGTTCTTTAAGATGGTATATTGATCGATTAAAAAAGTTTTGTAGTTTTCTTTTAAAAAAATCATGAAAAAGGCCTTTATTGCGCTACAAGTGGGGGTAACGCCTTAAGTAATGTATTCGTAATTTGCCTCAATTGACAACGAACATCACTCATGTGTCCACCTTCGATTTTGTTGAAACTCATATATGTGATAAAGCATTGAAAACTATTAGACACGTTTTTTTTCTCGGCGGGAAAACGTTTCTAAGGGGTGAAACCACCCCTCAAAGAAGGGCGTGTCACCCCTTAATTTTGTTCAATACTACTATAGTGAATGTTTCATCGCTTCACATTAGAAGAATTTTGTTTCATTCAGATCGGTGGACTGCTCGTGAGTGAAACTGCAAAATCATCCCTTGCCTTTCTTTGCGGGGTGGTTTCCTCCCTTAAAACCGTTTTTCCGGCAATAAAAAATACGTGTCTAATATTTTTCAATGCTTCATCACATATATGAGTTTCAACAAAACCGAAGGTGAACACGTGAGTGATGTTCCTTGTCCGGCATAATAAAATTTACTTATCTAGCTATCTATGATAAGATCTCGATCTCTGCCCCATGGATGTTGATGACGAAAATCGACGAGAAACGAGCCGCTGCACTCGCTCTTTCGGCTCGCATCCCTCCACACCTCGCATTGAGTATCGGCGAAAGATCGGCAATTAACTCTTTCCTCATCCTCCATAGAAATGGAGAGTTGAGGCGGTAAGAGGATACGCGTGGTGGACGTGGGTAGAGGGTTGATGGTTAACAGGGATTCTCGATGGTCTACCCAGCGAGAGAGAGAGACAGAGTGAGTGAGCGAGAGAGGGGGGGGGGCAGAGGGTGGCGACTGGTAGGTGGGGATATCTGTCCTTTTTCGGCAGTATAACGGCACGTGTCGTCAACAATGGGAGCGAGTGACTCCACGAGCATATCCACCCGGCATCATCAATTGCCGTTCTCGCATGGATCCTCTCTCGCGCCCCTAAAATACCAAAGGCAAACACGACTCTCTGGGACGGTGCAAGGAAAAAAAAAGAAGCATTTACTCAGAGCCATGGGCGTTTCTCTCTCACGCCGTGGACTGCGCTTTGTGTTTTATTGTTTGGAAATTAATGATCGTATTTATGTATATATGTATTGAAAAAAAGAGAGGCCCCGGAATCGACATTGCGCCCTGGACATGATGGGCTGGTGTCGTGCGCCTTTCCCGCCCACCCTTACTCGCAATCACGTTCGAAAGCGAGTGTGTGTGTGTGTGTGTGTGTGTTGTGTTTGCCTGTGCTTGTGTGTTTGCGTTTGTGTGTGTGTGTTGTGTGTGTGCGTATTTGCGTTAGTGTGTGTGTGTGTGTGTGTGTGTGTGTGTGTGTGTGTGTGTGTGTGTGTGTGTGTGTGTGTGTGTGTGTGTGTGTGTGTGTGTGTGTGTGTGTGTGTGCACGCGGTCTCATTTCGCACCGTTCTTTACCAAATGATTCAAACGCGCACACGCAAAAAGTCGCTAAAAGTCCAATTCGGCGGAAGCTAAATGACCCCAAAGGATATCCTACAACCATACGATTCGAGAAAGTTAAAAATCGCAAGACGTCGAGCAGCTCTCCATTCCGGATATCAATGGGAAGGGATAAGGGATCGCCCTTGACCGTATGCGCGCGGTCAATTCGCGTGTGCTCGCCGCGCAATCGAAACTATGGCAAGAAAGAAAAGCGGACGGAGAAGGAAAAGCCCCCCATTGTGCGACCCTTTTCGGCTTGAGCAATCTCCGAAGGAGCATCATAAAACGTCCGGGAAAGCAACGACAGCGAACTGTTTCGGCGTGGAAAAGTTCTATCGCTGTTTTATGAAGGTTATAGGGGCTGGGGAAAGGGATCGAGGAATAAGGGAACCGTGGGAGGTCCCGGAATGCTCGAGAGCCCATATCTATTCAATCGCCTGGCATATTGATATAAAAAGCGATCCAAAAGCCGGAGAACGAGGAGAGAAAAAAAGGTGAATAAATTTCCAAACTTCCTGGTACAACGGCAAAAAGGGAGAGAGAGAGAGAAAGAGAGAAGCATCTCGGGATGGACATCGGCAACTTGGCTGTATCTGGTCCTACTGTGATCTTCGTACCACCATCCCACTGCCCCCCGTCTCTCCACGAAACGAAAAACCGAGAACGATATATCAAGAAAGTTTCCGAGCCGATGAAACCGCGATCCAGGCGATGTTTCGCATCATCCCCAGCAGCAGGAACGGAAACATCCCCCGGCAACCGCATACACCCCCATACCGTCCACTTACACAGCTCCTTTCGGCTCGGGGTACAACGTTATTAGGTTGGCAGAACGTATAGTTTCATTTATAATCGAAAGAAGTGTAATCTGTGAAGCGAACATGGCTGCAAGGGTATACTGTCTCCCAGTTACGAGCTTACATAGGAAGGGAAAGAAAATGGAAGAGTTACAGAGTGTATACATGCTCAAAAAAATAACTGCATTTTTTCCAGTCGTCCTTTGTACGCCCTTTCTGCGCTTTGACGACCGCATAGGGTAGGCTGGGGTCAATTGGAACGTTTTTGCGAAAGTCGGTTAGTGCGACTTCATTTTATACCCTACCTGTTTAGTAATGGCATTTAATTATAAGTAGATTATCTGGCTATATGATAGCATTATTGGTTTTGCTTGTTATATGCCCTTAACTTAGGTAGAAGCTATTTAGAAACCCTCGGAAAATGTTTCATTTTATCCTGTGTCGGGGTCAATCGAAACAGTGTCTGGAATACGTGTTTCCAGCTGATTGATCTAATGTTCTACTAGATCCAGGTATTGTTAATGATTTGTATCAAGTCATAAAGTATGTTTGTTGTGAATAAAATATACTTTTAATCAAAATAATCAGTTTTATTGCTTTTCATTTCATTTTGAGTATCATTGAAGGTATATTAAGGTTCTTTAATATTGGTGTACTTTTCGGGCGATTTCTTGGCATCTAAAAAACAAAGCAAGATTTGGAAAACTTGCTTGCGTATGAAATGTTTGGTCGGAGTCAATAGAACTGCCCCCACACCCTCGCTTTCTAATAATTTATCAAACAGCAAAAAACATCAACGTTGTAGGTAGGTACTGGCCACAATAAACTCAACTAGGATATTCATAGTAATGATGATTGTAAACACCGCTGAAGAAGGAACAATAGTTTTGGAGCAATACGCAAGATGCTAATAGTCACAAAAGTTACTTTTCATGTCGATGAAGCGGTACACCCAGTCAAAAATGTCCGACGTCCTCGGTGGGCGGCAGGTTTCGATACGCAAAGGAGGTCTCTTTCCCGCTCGGGACTGCGCTGCTGTCACTAACCGTCATCGAGTTATCCAACTTGTTTCATTTGACCCGTGTTTCTGTCAAACCCAGCCTACCCTACCCATTGACTTTTACCCCTTACTTGTCACGTTCCTTTTTCAGTTCCCGGCAGACCTCAAAGTGCTGACCACAGCCAGTCTTTCCTGCAATGCCCTTCTGTATCGCGATGCCAAAGGGAACTGGAAAACAGTTGAACCATCAGAAATTCAGTGAACCTTTGCCTCAAAAGTCAGCAAGCCAGTGGACGAACGATCGCCCATCTAATAATCAGCAGGCGCTGCCTGTCTTCAGAGATCGCCGAAACTGGACGCTTCTCTTTCGTTGCAGTAGGCGTTATTATGTACACAGCACGTTGTTGGTAAATGCTAAAATCAAATTATAAATGAAGCATGCACTGAGGAAAAAAACCAATTAAATCAAAAAAATATATTGGTTGATCCAAATAAACGTGCTGCCGCGGAGTGCCAACGATATATAAGATTGTTAAAATACTATAAAATATTGGAAAATGTAATTGATTTAAATAACATTTTATTTTATTTGATAAACATCTTCTGTTCTCTGAATATCTACATTATCTTTCAAATAAAATTATATTCTTTTGAAATCATTCTATATACAATTAATTATTTATTTACTACATCGAAACGAATTTGACATGGGACAAAAGTTTTTCAATTTGTTTTAAATCTTGAACAAAAAGTGAGCATTAGAATGCTCATCCACGATAATAGTGGAGAGAATATCGGATATCCAATGGAATATCCATGGAGGGAATATCAGATATTCAACTGATAAGAACAGATACTACACTTTCATTTTAGCCACAGGCCAAGAAGCGATACTCTTCAGAGTTTCTCCGGCGTTTAAGTAGATTTTTGGTTCGCGCTACGCTTACGAGAAACGAGCGCGCGTGCGGCTTCTAGCGGTTACTCCGAGAACTACAGGTTTCCTCACACCTGTAATTTCGGTGGCGCTCGGCCATGATTTCGTTGAATATTTTCAACCAAATGCGCAAGAAACAAATTTTATTTTCGCATAATTTTTTAACCAATTCAGACATTTGCTTAATATTTTTCAATCAAAATAAAATATTACTATTTTAACGAATAATGTACTTGGAAATCAATATCGGATATGGTGAAAAAAATAAAATAACACATTTACTGAATAGAAATTTTATATGAATCAAACGAGCGAAATTCAATTTTTCTTGTGTATTCGAATCAACAATATTCATGTCATGAATTGAAACGCTTTTTTGTTCGTTGCAGAAAATGCATTCAAAACTATATAATTCGTTCGCGATAATTTTTTTGGATAGTTTCAATCATATATTGTGATCATATATTGTGATTGTTCTCGGCTAACAATACATCTTTTAAATGAAAAAAAAACTTTTAATTTTATCATGTTATTAAAGTCAATTGCGTTTTGTTTGGACTAATAAATCCGATTATTTACACCAGCAATTTTACAATTGAATCAACGAAATTTCATACAATAACAACAATGATATTGGATCAATTATTTTTTTTCTCATTGTGGAGGCTCCGAGAGAAAAGATGACTGCGTGATAGTTATTTATAATTAATTCGGAGGAAAACTAAACTAAACTTGCCAAGTTGCCTTGTCTAGAAGACCTCGTCAGTGAGCACGAGACTCGATCCGCCATTCGATGGATTTTCACAGCTGTCAAATCTCGCGGTTATCGATGATGGATCTGGATCCGCCAAAGCTACGGCGAAGGGCACTGCGAGAGAACGCGGACCAACAAAAGGGAGCGATCGAGGGGGCGATTCCCGTAACTCGCTTTCATGCACCTTTGGATTTCAAGCCCCAATACTTCACCTATATATATCCATGCAGTACGTTGCTAATGGGAATATCATAAGCGAATGCCAAAACCTGCTTCGATCAGGCCCACGGCGCGAACAATGGACGAACCCTTCGTCTGACAGCGATAGGGAAACGGGCGAAGAATCGGCTGCTCACCACTTTGACGTATTCGTGACGGATCTTTCTCGCACTCTTTCATCCCTACAATAATAGATCGTTGATCTTGACCTCGTCGCTCGTGCCTTTTCTCGCTCTACTCTCTCCCATCTATCATCATTTTTTCCCCTAAACATCCAACTTTCGTCGCTCTTACGACTCATTAAGCATACGGACGAAATTTCCCATTTCAATGGCGATTTTACAATGAAGCATCCGATGCACTGACGTGCTGTTTGAACAAGCGTCCAATTGCAGATGATGTCGTTTTATCAGGAACGAGAATGATCGTTGGAGAAAAAGCTTACAAAAATCTTCTGAATTTTTCGAAGTTTTTGGGTGATCTACGAAAAGCTGTCTTGTATCTTCCAATGACAATCTCTCGACTAACTTACTGCAAGGCTTTCCATACGGTTGTTACCACCTCAAAAGACCGAACACTGAAAATCGATGACATCAAAACACAGAGTGCAGTGCTTTGATGACTTCTCAGGTATATATCCTAAAAAACATTCAGTAGATTCGAATATGACCACAATGTGCCCTCGTGCGAATGTGCTGGTGCACCAGGCAAGCATGGCTGTGGACAGCACTCTGGTGGGTTTCCCGAGAAACCGGAAATAACGCTGTGACAACTGGGAGGTGAAAGTGACAGGAATGGGATCGTAAAAAGCTCCAAAGCCTGCACTGGAAAAACTAAAAATCGAAAGCGTTTGTTTTCGAAAGTTCCAGTTGGCTTGTCCATTTTTGAATGACAATCGTAAGCTACCAAATGCGGGCAAACGTGGCGCCTGACATTTGCTCCACGCCATGCGTTCATGCCAGCGTTTGCTCGCGTTTGCTTATCACAGCTCGAAGAGCCAAAGGCGAGGAAATGTGTAAGCGTGTAGATCTGTAGGGCAATCGGTGTGCTGATGCGCGTACGGGTAATGTCGACGCAGCATCGAGATCACAGCATCCTGTCTCTCTTTTTCGCCCCATCTCTCCGTTCGTCTCTTTTGTGTGTGTGCCCAGCAGGGTTGAAGGCGGAGGGTGCGCGGGACACGGGCACACTCTGCGTGGGTGCAAACAACGCTGACGCAAAAGGGGTGCACGTGTGTTTACCGATAGTGAAATCGTTCGGACGGCAAAACTCTGCGCTACGGAGACCGCACAATGGAGACAGAGCGATATCATCGCGATGCAATGTCTACCCTCAAGCGTGTCAACCGATCACGCGTCCATCGGAGCAACGTCAGGAAAACTTTGTCACCCTGATCGCCGTCACTTGGAGTTGCCGTCAGTTGAAAGGGTGGGGGTCAAAATGTCGAATGACCAAATATAGAACGACAAGGATTGCGAAACTACATAATTATGAACTCTCGAAATAACGAAGGTTAAATTATTCGAAATGTTATCCTTTGACCGATGACGAAATCGAATAACTGTTACACCAAAAGATTATTTATTCGAGAGCTCATTTATTCGAGAACATGTATTCAGATAGTCTGCAGTTTGAATCATACAAATAAAGATTCGAACAATCTACAACATTCATATCTCCGAAATAGAAAAAAGTGAGTATCTGATGTTCGTAATACCGTCTATAGCAAAAAGCCATATATCGAGACTACAAACTTCGAATGTATAGATCTTGGAAACCGCAAATGATCGATGGTCCGAAATGGCGAATACCTAAATGGCGAACATGGAATGGCTGCCTGACCCGACTGACCACTAACGCCATCTGCCATCTTCATTCTGAAGCGCAAATAGTATTGCTCGATCACAAGTTTTCGCTATCCGGACCGTTCGCCATTTTGGCCCATCGCTATTTTAACTGATCGACTTTTTGGTCCTTCGCTTTAATGAATTCGAAATTGTAAACTGTCGTAATATGTACAATTCGACGATTTCACGTCTCGAATTATTTGGTGTATATGTACAGGCGAATCGATGTTATATCTCATTATTTTGTTAAATCTGATATTTGATTTCGCCATAAATCAAATTGGAGATTTTTGTGTTTAGAATTTCGATTAACTAATTTACAGACGATCGTAAGATTGATCTATCTATATTGGAACGTTCGGCATTACTGAATTCGAAATTTCGGTCCTTCTGAATATTGATCTTTCGAATTTCCGATCTCCACCCAGTTGAAATCGAGTGAAAGAGCGTTGAGGGCTCGATACCTTTTGCTTTCTTTGCAGCCGTGTAGGAATGGGTCCAGACGAATCAGGGAAAAAGGAAGCAAGTCTGACTAGACTGGGGGTATGCTCAGTCGTTAACAAAAACTATTATCAACTCATTGCCAAGGTTTTCCAGTTCCGCTGGAAGGGCTGAGGTTTAGGGTGTGCACCCGTAAGCCCTACGGCGACAATAAAGCATTTTAAATGTGAAAAAGCTTCGTAAAACGTGTTTTGCATCCTCTTCAATGAACAATGTCGTGTTCAAAGCTCAGCTAGGAAATCGTCGGGCCATAACCTTCAGTTATGTACGGTATAATGGATAAAATCCTTTAATAAAGTCGAAACAAGTAGTCAAAATAATTATAGATAATATTATCTACATTTATATCGATGTGGATAATAAAAGATGATATTATCTACATTAATATAGATGAAGATAACGATAGATAATATTATCTACATTAATATAGATGAAGATAATGATAGATAATATTATCTACATCAATATAGATGTAGATAACAATAGATAAAATCCTTCAATAAAGTACATAACCTTCAGTTATGTAACGCCCGCCTGCAATTGAACTTTAGTCGGTCAGAAATGACAGAATTGACAGAATTGACGGTCATAATTGAGAAATCCACCAAGGTTGACAACCGGCTCCATTTTTGGCCCGTCTTTTTCAAAAAGCTGCCCCATTTCGATCGTTTCTGGGTTGACGAAAAATCAAAAGCGACGCGTTGTGTCAGGGCCGAGCCGTGGCGCAAATCCGCCGTCAGGGGTTGCCGATCCGTTTTACCGAGCCGGCGACTGCGAGGGAAGAAAAAAATGGAGCCAAAATGGGGAGAAAAGGGAGAAGCGGGTTGAGGCGATTCGGCAGGGCGATGGGGGATGAGCTGGGCACGTGGCTCATGTGTTTGCCGGGTACACACGAGCTCAGTATTTCGTACACACAGGATTGTCCGAGATACAATGCTCGATCGGTTACCAAAACAGCGACGCCGTGTCCGCTATAAGCGATATTTATGTCGGAAGAAAAGGGTCCGGATAGTGACGGAGGAGGTGGGTGAGGGGAAAAGAGAGACGCCGATAGAACGTGCGGTGTCGTGGAAAAAGAACAACGGCCACGGAATGGCGGCGAGCGCGTGTGCTACCCTCGATATGAGGGAAGAGAGGAGAGCAGCGTGCGACTCACTTTTCTCTCTTCCTCTCACATATATATATATATATTACCCGAATTCTCTCTCATTGCACGTTACGCAAGAGCTTCCGTGTAGACCTTTTGCAAAGTGTTATTCATGGACCTGCCTCCTCGTATGTGTCTCCATACACGTCTGCTATGGGCCCGCTGCACCCATTACGTAATTGAATGTACCCCGTAAAATCATACCTTCCAGTCACGTAACCCAAACGCGATTGAAATGTGCGCACATATAAATGTGAAGTGGTACATCGGCGGAGATGAAAAAAAAAAGAATTTGAAGATCTTCGGAGCTTCGGGTACGAATATTACGTGGAACAACCTATACCCGATGCACCGGAATATCGATCATCGTCGATATTGCATTTTTATTGCAACCATGATCGAAAGAAAGTGAAACTGGAAGGAATGAATGGTTGAAAAAAAAAGCTTGAGTTGCACGTATCTGGGTGAAATGAAAGTACAGCTCTGTTGATTCGAGTTCGAGCTAAAGTTTGGCAATCGATTCGCTGACTTGAGTTTTGGAGGCGATCGTAGATATTGTGGTTTTTGCGAAATTATGGCCGGAAAAAAGTATAATGTAGATGATAATAGATAATATTATCTACGTTAAGGCGTTACCCCCACTTGTGGCGCAAAAAAAGGCCTTTATCATGCATTGTTTTAAAGAAAACTACAAAACTCTTTGCATCGATCAATATACCATCTTAAAGAACACATCTTGAAGAACTTTCAGTCATTTTTTTATTGAAAAATATTACATTGTTTAGTGGCAAATGGCCGTCAATGAAATAATGTTTTTATATACACGGTTTGCGGTGACCAACATTGCGGCGAAGTGGATCATCTGAAAAAAAATGCGGATGGATTTAGTCAAATATAAGTATAAACTAGTCTTTAATCGAAGGATTTTAAAAAATTTTCATTTTTCACAAAATGGCGGACGGTCAAAGTTAATGGTTCGATTTTAACGAAAAAAAAACGGCCGTTTTTTTACTATAAAACGGCCATTTTTTTCGAAAAAAAAAATCGAACGATTAAAGACTACATTTTTATGTATTAAATGAGCCTGCAAAATTTCAAGAAGATCGGTTCATTAGTGTTCGTGTAATCTTGGTCACCGACTTAAGAAATGCCATTTTGAGAAAAACGCGTTTAAAGTTTCTCTTTCAACGCTCTTTCAACGCGGATTCTTCTCTTTCAACGCTCATATCTCAGTCAATTTTGTTCGGATCGACTTAAAATTTTCAGGACATATTCTCAGATACTTATACTTCAAAAAAATGCAATAAAAAAAATCGATTTTTTTCTAAATCGCAAGTGGGGGTAACCCCTTAATATAGATGTAGATAATATTATCTTTTATTATTCTCATTTATATCAATGTAGAAAATATTATCTACATTATTATAGATGTAGATAATTATAGATAATATTTTCTGCATTGATATAGATGGGAATAATAATAGACAATATTATCTACATCTATAAAAATGTAGATTATAATAGATAATTTTTTGTAGATAATATTATCTATTATTATTCACATCTATATCAATGTAGAAAATATTATCTATAATTATCTACATCTATATAAATGTGGATAATAATGGATAATTTTTTTTTGTTTTTTTTTCTAAGGTATATGGCGTTCGCGTTTGTTACCTATTTTACCCCTCATTATGACTGTTTCTTTCCTCTACTGTTTACTCTTTTTTTCTCCACCTTTCTCCCTGTTTCCTCCTGCTTGCGGCCGCAGCCGACTTCCCCCTCTGTATTATATTCATCATGACATTTCTGTCATGGGCTTGGGGAAACTGCGGAAAACCTATGCCAATACAGCCGGTCATCGATTACGCCCCCAAATCGTGGAACTAGTCTTATTTCGCCCCGAAATGCCGAAGTAAAACATTTCACGACGAAATGTAGGCTCCTGGGATTCATACCCGGGACCTCCCGGTCCGCTGGTTTAGTGGCGAGCATGCTAAGCACTATACCATCGCATGTGATAATAATAGATAATATTATCTACATTAATATAGATAGAGATAATAATAAATAAAATCCTTTAATAAAGTAGAAACAAGCCTAAATAATTATAGATAATATTATCTACATTGATATAGATGTGGATAATAATAGATAATATTATCTACATTAATGTAGATGAAGATAAAGATTGATAATATTATCTACATTGACATAGATTTGGATACTAATAGATAATTCATAATAATAGATAATTCAAACCCGGGACCTCCCGGTCCGCTGGTTTAGTGGCGAGCATGCTAACCACCAGACCATCGCACCGGTGATAATAATAGATAATATTATCTACATTAATATAGATAGAGATAATAATAGATAAAATCCTTTAATAAAGTCAAAACAAGTAGACTAAATAATTATAGATAATATTATCTACATTGATATAGATGTGGATAATAATAGATAATATTATTTACATTAATATAGATGAAGATAATGATAGATAATATTATCTACATTGACATAGATGTGGATAATAATAGATAATATTATCTACGTTAATATAGATTAAGATAATGATAGATAATATTATCTACATTATTATAGACGTAGATAACGATAGATAAAATCCTTCAATAAAGTCGAAACAAGCAGCCAAAATATAAAGTTCTCGAATACATGCCCCAGATATAAACCAAAATGAAACAAACAAATATTTACAGCAATAGAATCGTCCGTGATTAACGACATTTGTAAATTATTTGTTTTTCGGGAATTTTTTTATTCGAATTCGATTTGAACAGAATATGGAAAAACTGACAATCAGCAATTCTCCGGTCTCCAGTGAAGGGCGTGGGTCCGTATACAATAAATTGTACTCGACGTCACAAAAATAAAGAAAATTCGATAATTTTGTAAATAACTCGATTTTTCATGTTCGCTGGGTATCTTTTCAGGCCTATTGCAGTTGTTAGATGTGCGGAAATTTACCAATCACTTTTGCCATCCGAAAGAAGGAAAAGAAAAATCCAGCAAGAATAGTTCATGAAGGAACTTTTTTTTTTATTGACAAATAAACCGTGTTGTGTGAGACGGGGGAAAAAAATGCAAAATATAAAAAATGAAGGTCTGGTGGCAATGGAACGGGGAGATGAACGAGGGTGCGGAGATTTTCCAGGCAGCGAGTCGCGCGAGGACGCGTCGGTGAGATCGAACGTGATGGGGCCAAAAGGCTGGGGGTTTTTACACCGTTGATGTCACGCTAAATCTCCGACGCATTGTTCGCACCCTCGATTTTCCTATGGGGAGCCCCCCCCCCCCCCCCCCCCAGCCGCGCGTGTACAATTTTACGTCTGGCGTTCGCAAGCCGAAAAATTCGATCGCCCGCCGATACGATTTTTATATAAATAACATTCCATTGTAAACTCAATTAAACGACAATGCAGTTGAAAAAGGTTGTCGAAGTTGATTCAGCCATTCTGGACTGCATGTGAATAAAACATTATTCGTAATTATTTAATGAGGTAGCTTTAACCCTTAAGGGCAGGATTATTTTTGTGGAAAAAGAATGCAAGTGGTGTAGGGACTGGAAACTTAAGGGGAAAATCGTCAAAGAAAATTCAACAGACAGTACTTGCGAGTTTTTTTTAATTGACGAGTACTCGTATCATTTTTAACGCAGCATGCGTGTCGCAGATAGGTGTCCATTTATGACGAAAACGTGTGAAAGCAAATGAATCGAATAAAATGATGACACAAGGTGCAATTAGGTATGAAAAGTATTGAAAGAGTCAGTACCCTTTTTGAAGCATAGGCAGACACAACATTTCTCGCACATTATGCTGCCGAGACGTTGACACGGCTGCATAATGACCCACGTAAGATTTTTCTGTCGCATTTGTTTGATTGGGCCCCATCACGGGACTGCGTATTTTCCAGTAGGCAATAGACGAGGTAAGTACATCAATATACAGCCAATTTATGCATATCAAGTGTGTTTTCCATTTTGCACGCAAAATAAATCGATTTTTCGTTTTTGATACGAGATGCATTTAACGTAGAACGAGCTGCACACTCTTGATTTCTGTAGATTTTGTTCAAATTTTAACCAGACATTGTTCCTATCATTATGCATACTTGAGTGCAATTTCAGAACAGTCGACTATTTAGATTGGGAGATAATGGGTTCTTAAATTGCAACTTTTAACACTGCATTGACCGAAAGTCAGGTCACATAATTCGTCGTACCATTCTAACATTGTTGCAAGTGCTGTTTATAAATTTTGAAAACAAATTATGTTTACATAGCAAACTAGTTAGGGCACGGGTGAAAAAGTTTGGATTGCCTTTACGATTGAGTTTTGCTAAAAACGTTCAGTGAAGACAGAATAATTCTCCGTAAAAAATATTTGTCCCCTATAATAAGAAGAAATAAAGCAGCACCGCAGAATTTCAATATTTCGAGGAAAAAAATAATTATCGTGTTTCTAAAGTTAAAAACTTTTGTCATCAAAAAAATATTTGCGTTATAAATATTAATATTTTATATTATTTATGTTATCTTCATTAATAAATGAAAGTGTTGGTTAATTCATAACTAATTAAAAACTTTGTTCGATTAAAAATTACTTTCGAATAAAAACTTGCGTTGTAGAATTATTTTGAATATGCCGCGCAAACTTACGTTATTTGATACATGGAACGATGCGGTGTTGCAGATGTTTTCTTATTATGGGGAACAAATATTTTTTACGGAAAATTATTCTGTTTAAATTTCGATGCAGACCCGGCAGTGTTAAAAGTTGCAATTTTAAAACCCATTATCTCCCAATCCAAATAGTCGACTGTTCTAAAATTTCACTCAAACATGCCTAATGATATGAAAAAAGTCTGGTTAAAATTTGAACAATATCTATAGAAATCAAGAGCTCGCGCTCGTTCTACCTTAACAGGTTATACCTCGCCGTAACAGCCGAAAACAAATCATTTTTGGTTTTTTTTTACAAAATCGTGTAGATAAATATCTACGAAAATTAGGTATTTGAAAAAGTATCATGTAGGGTATACTCCGTAATTTTTTGAGTAAAAATATTTAATTATTGTCGATTGACAGCCGATGCCCGGGAAGCACCTCTCGAAAACATATTTTGCGGTAAACAATGCCCTTCTGAACCAGGTTATCTAATGTTTAAAAATCAAACAGATTTCGTTAGTGTATTAGTTCATCCTACATTGAGAAAAAAAAACAAATTGAATGAAAACATTTATTGGTTGATCCAAATAAATGTGCTGCTACGGAGTGCCACCGATATATGAGATTTTTACAATACTATAGAATATTGGAAAATGTGATTGATTTAAATAACATATTATTTTATTTGAAAAAGCTCTTTTGTTCTCTGAATATCTACATTATCCTTCAAATAGAATTATATTCTATTGAAATCATTCTATATACCATCCGTAGATGTATGGATGAAATAATTAAGCGGTTGCTACAACATTTTTCATTTCGTACAAAAATATATTCAATAGAATTAATGATTTCTTTACTGCATCGAAACGAATATGCCATGGGACGTAAGTTTTTCAATTTGTTTTAAATTTTAAATAAAAAATGAGCATTAGAATGATCATCCACGATAATAGTGGAGAGAATATCAGATATTCAACTGATAAGAACAGATACTACAGTTTGAGTAGATTTTCGGTTCACGCTACGCTTACGAGAAACGAGCGCGCGTGCGACTTCTAGCGGTTCCTCCGACAACTACAGGTTTCCTCACACCTATAATTGCGGTGGCGCTTGGCCATGATTTGGTTGAATTTTTTCGACCAAATATGCAAGAAACAAATTTTATTTCCGCATTTTTTTTAACCGATTTAGACATTTGCTTAATATTTTTCAATCAAAATAAAATATTAATATTTTAACGAATAATGTACTTGGAAATCAATATCGGATATGGTGAAAAAATAAAATAACATATTTACTCAATAGAATTTTTATCTGAATCAAACGAGCGAAATTCAATTTTTCTTGTGTACTCGAATCAACAATATTCGTGTTATGAATTGAAACGCTTTTTTTGTTCATTGTAGAAAATGCATTCAAAACTATATAATTTGTTCGCGATAATTTTTTAAATAGTTTCAATAATCAGTATATTGTTCTCGGCTAACAATATATTTCTTTGAATCAAAAAAAAAACTTTTAATTTTATCATGTTATTAAAGTCAATAGCGTTTTGTTTGGACTAATAAATCCGATTATTTACACCAACAATTTTACAATTGAATCAACGAAATTTCATTCAATAACACCAACGATATTGGATCAATGATTTTTTTCTCAGTGTACGTTCATTGATAAATCATCATCTGCCGTTTTGCAATTCAACAACGTAACTGTTGGTGTACGTTGGGAAATTCGTTCGACGAGTGATTACCATTGAAGGGAGCTGAACAGAGATATTCCTATCGGAGATAATCACCGCGCCCTCGCCTCTCGGTATAACGCCGTAGCCTACGGCCTAGAGCTTTCGGAGGGTTAATTAATAATCGTAGCGGGAATATCGCAAGAGATCATGAAAATAATATGCGGCGAGCCAAATGAGAGAAAGAGAGAAGGAGAGAAAGTCGCGTTTCATTTTCCGTGTGGGCACGAAGTTGGCGCGGAGTTTCGCGTAATGGCAATTTACGCCTCCCACGGGACCAGATAACTTCATATCTTCGAGGTAATCATTTATTCTCTCAATGCGAGGGGGCCGCGAGAACGATATTGCCAAATTGAATTAGATAACACTGATAATGCCAGCAATGCATCTCGCGTTACGAGAACGTGTTCCCATCGCTGTCGTATACGCTATTATCGTAAGTATAGATACATGGCGCGGTCCAAGTCACTTTAATCAAGCGAAAATTATTGTGGAACTAGAAGGTCCGAAAAATCACGTTATTGGAATAAAGTATCAGCTGAAAAGTCTCGGTCGTGGTTCATTGAAATAATCTATACTTAAAAAACAGTTCCGTGACTGAATGACTGACTGACTGACCTATAGACGACGCACAGCCTAAACCACTGAAGATGGGAAAATGAAATTTGGAAGATATGTTCCTTAACATGTGTCGAAGTGCACTACAGAAGGCTTTTTCGAAAACCAACTCCTTAGCAGGTGAAATGGGGTGTAAAAATTGGTATAGAAAATTGGTTAAGAAGCCACGGAAGTTAGTTATATACAGGCTGTCCTGTTATGAATGGATAATCCTTCAACTGTCGATAGGTCAGATCATATCCCACTAATGCTGGAATTTCAGTTTAGTAAACGTCCCACGGTTTTCGAGATTGTAGGCTTCATGTTGTTTTTTTAAAGCCATCTGCTTTTGGTTTTTCGCATGCCATTTCTACAAATGATATAAATGGACAGTAACTGTGCAACTTTTTTAAGTAATTGGCACGATATGCATAGTAGGGGAGACCTAGGAGGGTTGAGACAGAGGTAAGTTGAAACAGTGTCAATGTCTCGGTAGATGAGATTGTTAGCGAACTGGCAACAATGCCATTCTTTCATTGTTACGACGCGCGCCACTTGTCAGTCCACTCCGGTGCTCTTGTGAGTTCAGCTGCGCGTCGTCGACACCCAAACAAACCCAAAAAAATTGGCAAAAGTAAGTATTTTTCGTATTTTTTATTAAGCTTTAGTTCCCTTGAACATATACTTGATGGTATGTGATATGCATTGCTTGGAAGCTTACTAACTGAGCATTCGATTCGTCATATTGAATTTGTTGTTTTGCAATACTCTTTACCAATAGTGAGTTCCGAATCAAGTGGCATCGCATTTTTGACACCTAGGAGGGTTGAAACAAGGTGTTCCAACTTACCTCGGTTGCAGTAATGTTTTCATACGTTTATATTTTGTGGTGAGGTTTGCAAGGCTTGTATTTGTTTTATTTCAGATGCCGAATAAATATATTAGGAAAACGGATAGAGGCATGGCGAGCCGAGAAATATATGAACTCGCCGCCGTAGAGGTCACTCTACGGGACGAAAGATCAAGCACAAAGAGAACGTGGAAAGTGAAGACGAGGAAGAGTATTTTTGCGTGTGTTGTATGGAATCGTATTCAAACAGCCGGCCTAATGAAAATTGGGTGCAATGCCTGGAGTGCAAAGCATGGTCGCACGAAACCTGTACTGGTGGAGAACTTTCATATGTATGTCACAATTGTTTGTCAGAATAGAGATTGATTGGCTTTCTTGCCATAAAGTTCCTCCTTCAATTTGTTTTTTGGTTTGCTATATTTTACTATTTAATTCCGTAAGATTCGTGAGTTCATATTCGTTTCAGTTGGAACTTATAAAAATTTGTCAAATTGAATAAAAAAATATCACTTTGATTAATGTCGAGGTTGAGTTTTTTTATTTTTAATAAAGTTTTTTAACAACAATGTGTTCTGACACTATTTATTTCCATGTTTTGTACTAATTCCCAGGCGTTTCAACTCACCTCGATAGCTGTTTCAACTTACCTCGATATGAGGAGAGTTGAAACAAAACGACTTATTGCACTAAAATGGTTTTTTTACCGGTTACATAATTCCCGGAGTCATTTATAGTCGAAAATCGATTAGTCGATTAAAAAAGCTACAAAACAACTTGATATTTATCCGAATCTCTCATTTCGATTGCGAGATATGGGGTCAAATCTGAAAATTGTTTCAATCCTCCTAGGTCTCCCCTACTTTTTTTTACACTGCAGGCTATCGAAGTCAGATGTTCGAATTGGTTTGTATGAAAATTCTCCAAAAGATCTTTTTTCGTAAGCTTTCCTTAACATTTAACGTCAAAAATAAGACTTTTCTACATAAAACGAGTAAACAAGAGTATTTTTTTTAACCAGGTCAAATGAAGTTATCATTTGTAGCAATGGCATGCGAAAAACCAAAAACAGATGATTTTTATGTCGGAAACCGTGGGTCTTTTACGAAACAGAAATTCCGGTATATAGATCTGATCAGACATGATCTGACCTATCGACAGTTGCAGGACTATCCATTCATAACAGGACACTCTGTATCTGGGAAAAAAAAGTTTGCCCGGCGTTTTTATCGAACTTACATTGTCAATGGAGACGGGTTTGCTACTACTGAAGAATATTAAGGGGTCATCTCACTTTAGACGCCAAAAAAGGCTATTTCCATGAATTCTTTTGATAGTTTTATTTTATAGATATTTATATAAAAGGTGTTACACTCAATAAATATACTTTCGAAATAAATTTAATTATTTTTTTATCTATTTAAGTCACTATTCATAGGCGAAAATGGTAGTTAAAAAATGTCCTAAAAAAATTGTAGGTCACGCTGTTGATGAAATCTCGAAATGGATCATCCGAAACAAAAAAAAATCGAACCGTTTTAGATTCAGTATGTTAATGGCTATAGCGCATATCATACGATTTTTTATACATGCAAAAATTACCAAATGGCGGACTTTTTTCGGAAAAACAAAAAAACAGGTTTTTCACCGTTTTTGGCAAAAAAAAGTAAATATCAAAATTTATAAAAATCCTCGATACGCGCTATAGCTATAGTTGTAAAGAATATGGGGTTAAAATTTCATAAGGATCGGATCAGTTCCGAATCAAATATTCGAAATATTTAGATTTGTATTTCATTTTAATAGATGACCTTAAATGACTTTCAACGACTTTGACCCCCTAATGTTTTTAATGCGGCTTGAGGTGCTCCACAAGATGGATGAAAACAAATGTACCATTCCATTAAAAAAAAGTGGAGGTGACCTTCACTGTGCGTCAGCGCCTTCACCGAAGTAAAAAAAAAATTGGTCACATTCGATGGCCCCTTTCACACCGTACAACTTTTGTCTGGAAATTTTTTTGTGACGTCGATAATTACCGAGTTATTTCGGGTGGCAGAGATAAGAGGGACACCCTGTATATTCGAATCGCACATGTCATATTACGTAAATTCAATGAAAACATCGTGGAAAAAGTATTAGGGCAATGGAGAAATGGCCATTTCGCAACTGTGGCAGGTTTAACAGGGGTGGATTGGGCCTTGGGAGGGGATGTTTTGTTAGGAGCGTGCGATCGTTGCCACGTGGCCGGGATTAATGTGTTTTGATTTTTAGACTTGACATTATAGTATACGAGTGTATAAAGCCTCGTGCTCGAACCAACGGGGGCGCATGTACATTCTTTATAGGCAAACGCGTTTCATTGTCCGCCGTCTCTCTCTCTCTCTCTCTCTCTCTCCCTCTCTCTCTCTCTCTCTCTCTCTCTCTCTCTCAATCTCTCTTTGCGACGTCACTGCTGGTATCAGAGTGAGATTTTGAGCGCCTACAAGATGGCAGATATGAGGGCACAGCGAAAGTGTGCGCGAAAAGTTCTTCTCTTTGGGTAGGACAATCGGCACACGATATCTGGGAGTGAGACTGATCTTTTTTCCCTGATGATTCTGCTCGGTAAAATGTCGAAAGAACGCCGAAAGATCGAGGTCCCGCGATCGTTACCACATATATGTATACAGGGTGGCCGAAAAAGTCTCGTCCAAGAAGAATATCTGGATTCCTCTTGTCGATACTTATCCGAATCACCCCCATGTATGTTCTACAATTTTTTTGTACTTTGGGGGCATCCATTAATTACGTGAGGTGATTTTGGCGATTTTTCGACCCCCCCCCCCCCTCCCCCTGGTGAGATGTCGCGAGATTTTGCTCGACCACCTCCCCCCTCCCCTAATCTCACGTGAGATTTTTCAAAATGCATACGTTCACGGAAAATAAATTGTAGTAGAAGTAACTGCGGTTGTAGTACCATTTACTGCACCATGTAAAGCAGTAGGGAGACTCTCCCTACGTGATAAAAATAACGTGATTACTAAAATTACTAAAATTACTAAAATTACGTGATATTTGCCGAAGCCCCCCTCTCCCCACGTGAGATTGGGTGAGATTTCCCTCGACCCCCCCCCATAAACGCCTCACGTAATTAATGGACGCCCCCTTTTCGAGAAAAAAGCATTTTTAAGTTTTCTTTTTTGTGTATGCACTTTCCACCGATTTCTTTTACTCGTGTTATCGTTACGAAGTGCACTGTTCTGTGATAAATAATTGACCAACTGAACACTGACGTCGATGCCTTAGCTTTTGACCAAAACTTTTCAAAATCGGTCCGAGAGCATCAATCACAGTTCAGGTGATGAAAAAAATACTTATCCTAGTCGAAATGAATACGAATCGCTTTAAAAACTTCCAACAACGAACATCCCTCAGGTGACACCCTTCGATTTTGTTGGAATTTGGATATGTTGTAAAGCACCGAAAAGTAAGCGATACGTATTTTTTCATCGGCGGAAAAACGGTTTGAAGGGCTGAAACGCACCCTAAAAAATGGAGATGTTTTTCGTTTTTCGTCGATAACGTTTTAACGGTCAAGATATTTAAAAAATTTCAAATTGCAATAATGTTTATTTTTTTGTGCACTATACATTGAAGATGAGAACGATAACGTTATCGACGAAAAACAAAAAACACTCCTATTTTCGAGGGTTCGTTTCACCCCTTAAAACCGTTTTTCTGCCGATGAAAAAAATACGTATCGCTTACTTTTCGGTGCTTTATAATATATCCAAATTTCAACAAAATCGAAGGGTGTCACCTGAGGGATATTCCTTATAAGAGAAAGTATATAACTTTCTCCTACAAGGAACATCCTTCAGGTGACACCCTTCGATTTTGGTTACTGTAGCATACATTTTTTTTCTTTTTTCGTGCATATAACACGAAAGAGAAAGAAATGTATGCTACATTAAAACTCGATAAAAAAAAAACAATAATGCTTTATTCCCAAAAAGTTGTAAAAAATCGTAGCACATACATGGGGGTGGTTCGAATAAGTATTGATTCGAGGCATCTAGACTTTCCTTTTGGACGTTACTTTTTGGGTCATATATATATATATATATATATATATATATATATATATATATATATATATATATATATATATATATATATATATATATATATATATATATATATATATATATATATATATATATATATATATATATATATATATATATATATATATACATATACATACATAGCTGATTCATTCGTTTTGACGTTTTAATAAATACCCGTGCCCTCCACAATTTCTATACCCCTCCCTCGTTTCGTTGCGATCTATCTCTCTTCTAGACTCTTCGAAACACCCCGCGTATATTTATTTGCTTCTCTTAATCTTCTCGTCTTTGCGCTTCCTTTCTACGCGTCATCTACGGGGTAGATAGATAGATCGAAAGAGAAAGAGAGCGGTGGAGAATGAGTAGATTTCTTTTTCTCGGCAGAGATTGATTTATAATGACTGGACGGCCCAACTGGCTACTGCACTCCCACGGGTCTTTAATCCATGCCGAAATTTCAATCTGATTTATAGCTCGAAAAATAATAATGATGACCGCTGTCGAGCTGCCTTATACCTGTGCGAAACATAGAGGGCGATTTGGTTTTATTTTAAGGAGAGCTGGAAAATGTCTTCGATTTAAATCTCTCCCTCTCTATCGCCCTGATGCTGATTCGCGTCTTCCTTATTCCAAATGTCAAGAAAATATTGCGCATTTTCAGTTTGCAGTCTCTCGCTTAAAAATTCCAGACAAATGTTATTAGTATGCAAGATCTAATTGGTGCTGGAAAACGGAGAAAATTTATTGGTGAACTAATTGGATAAGTTGGTAATTAGAAGATGATGTGATAATTTTCACTCCGAAATGATTCTGATTGTGTAGAGTACAGATATAGGGTACACTCGCCGAAATTGTACCCCTTAAGGACTTTTATAGGAATTTGCCACACCTTTGATTATGAACAAAGACGATTATTGTTAATAAGCTCCCGTAGGGGGCAGTTCGGCGTAGTTGGCCACAGTTTTTTCAAGGATCCGTCAAAATAAAGGACAGACGTTTCTTAACTTATCTTCATTTGCAATTAAACTTTAAACGATTAACTTTAAGATAGTTTATGAAATTAAAACAAACTCCTATCAGATCAACCTTAAAATTACTATTTTTTTATAATCACCGTTTGGCTATGTCTCCCGAAGTATCCGGGTGTGACGGCCGTAGGAGTAGAGGTGAGATGGCCAGTTACCCAGCATTATGCTCTCGGTTTTCTTTTTGGTTTTACGTTTTGATTCTTAATTTTTTTTTCTTTTAACCACATCTAGAACACATATAATCGAAATAAGCACAATTTTTGTGTACCCAAAGTTGGTACACTATCCACTCAAGCCAGTTTTTGATGAGCCGAGTTTTATCATCATTTTCTCCGCAACATTTTTTGCCATTGTTCTTATATCGTCTTTCTGAGGTCTTCCTAGGTATTTCGTAGGTCCTAGCGGCTGCACCAACCGACAATTCATCATTTTTCACAGCACCAATAGCTGCTTTTAAGGGAAGGTTCTGCCTTGATGGGCCAAAAAATGTTCGATTTTTCACCAATTTTTCATGCGAAAAGTACTGAATATAGAATGTTGATATTTGGTACGTTGACTAAGCGGTCTTTATCGAACATCAAAAAAAATGTTTAGTTTGACAAATCATGGTGGTGGGAGTGGGAGGAGCCACGTATGTCGGTGCGCGGGCGATGACATTCTTCGCTTGCGGAAGTCCTAAGTCCCGGACAGGTGATCTGAGGAAAAAAAATCAAACATATTTTTACTTTGTGCAATATTGTGTATAAGTTGACCTAGAATCAAGAAGAAAAATTGAAAAATAAAAAAATAGTGAGCGATCGGAAGGAAGTTTGCTATTTTTCCCAAACATTTTCGCAGTTTTTTGCTCACTATTTTTTTATTTTTCAATTTTTCTCCCACTCCCACCACCATGTTTTGTCAAACTTAAAAAAATATTTTGATGTTCAATAAAGACCGCTTGGTCAATGTCTCAAATATCAACTTTTCATATTTAATACTTTTCGCATAAAAAAATGGTGAAAAATCGAACATTTTTTGGCCCAACAAGCCGAACCTTCCCTCAATGATTCTTGAGTAAATTTCCCCCGTAGAGCAATGGCTTTTCTCTTGTACTTATTAGGCATCTAAAACAAACGTAGAAAAAATGAATTACTTGAACACATTACAACTAATACTATGGCCATCATACACCGACTGCACGTGGACATCTCTCTTAATTTCCCGGCAGAGATGGTCACATCCACATTGTAAGCAAGTCGAAACAATCCTGCGAAATCTTGACGTTTCAGAAAGCACTATTCGTCAACTATTCACGAAATACAAAAGTAACCATCACTTTCACAAAATAACATCACCACAATGAAAAACATGAAGCCTTCAAAAAAAATTAGCAGTAGACAGAATAATTAGAAAGGAACTCGGCGGTCACTGAAGTTAAGCAGCATTGGAGGCTGCCAATACTTGGAGGGGTGACCGCTTGCCCGTGCACTGGTTTGCGCGTCAACCTCTGAGTGGGAGGCAGTTTGTCTGAGTTTCTGATGGCAGTACGACTGAAACTCAGCCAAATATGGCCGCCTGTATCGGCTCACGTTTTCCGCAGTTTCCCTGGGCCCTCGTGCAAATGCGATACAGTAGTGCATTAGGAAAGAGTGGCTGCGGGCAACACTCTCAGGGGGAACTCTGGAAGGAGTGTGAATGTCGGAAGGAATGGAAGGAATAAAGGAGGGGATGGTAGAAGGGGAAGGATCCCATACCTGAGGAATACATATATATATATATATATATATATATATATATATATATATATATATATATATATATAATTAGAAAGGATTTTACTTACGTAAAATTTTTTTGCCAAACGTTTGCTCGTACACTTACACCTGCGCACAACGCGAAGCGAACGAAGCAGTAACAGGTCAAATCTAGTGCCCGGTTTTAAGCAACATTTCCATTGGCCATCTCGCCCTTATGGCCAACTCCCCCGGAATTGCCCTATTTATTTTTCGAAGTACGGTTGTAGTACCATTCAGGCGCAGGTATCGATTGGACGTATCCACTCTACCACTTTTATAGAAAATCTTTTGTGCTCTCTCGCATAAAATTCATCTTGCCAATTCTATTGTCAGAAAATATAGGGCTTACGCAAAAAAGTGTCAACTTCGTTGTGATCTTTCCATCATTTGCAGATGAAGAAGACACTCGCTGTGAAAAAGGTTCGAGGGTGTACCAAGCTGGAAAATGTCTTCGATTTACCACTTTCTCTCCCCGTCTCTCCCTTCTCGTCTCTCACAACGAGAGTATATACGTACACTTCTGTCTATAAGTATCATGGACCGAGAGGTCGATTTTGGTTGCAAGTCCCCGGCGTCTGGAATTTTCCAACCAAAGAGACTTTCGGAGAGATATCGCATTAACGAGAGGAGAGAGGAGAGCCGAGAGTGCGAGAGAACACGAACACCACGAGAGCTGTGGAGAGCGCGGAGGGGTGGGAGGAATAGCAATTAAAAGTATCTGGCGTAATCTTCGTTAAACTTGTTCTCGGTGATTCGGTGGAAGAGAAGGCATTATTAAAACGTGCCGAGTTCCTCTCGAGATCGCGAACAAAAATCTTTTCTCTCTCTCTCTCTGTCTCTCTTTCTCTCTCCTTGCCTGGTTGCTTTTCATTCTGTGCCTCGCCCTGAAAAAAATTGCAGACATTCCGATCGGAAAAACGGAGCGACGAACCAATTGAGAAGGAAACAGTTGGGTTGAGGTCCAAGAAAAATGTCGTCGAAGTGTCGCAGGAAGGGATTAAGGAGAGATATGCACCTAGATGGTCGAGGTCAAGGATTTAGAAGCTATGGACATTCCGTCGACCGTAGAAGAGCTACCCTATGGGCCTGGGATCGATGATTCCATGTAAGTTGACGAATTTCATGATTCATTCATTCCCAAATTTTCAAACGCGTTTTTCTCAAAACCACGTTTTTCGAACCGGTAGCCAAAATTTATCGAAAACCAATGCCTTGAGGTTTTTTGTGGTTATTCTCTACACCATTATCTAGTACTTGTCATAGGATTTTTTTCCGTTACTTAGTTCTTGTTTTATAGGCAAAATAATAACTAATTTTTGGCCCAAAGATCACTATGTATAGGGTGGCCAATAGGAAGTTGCTAAAACTAAATAAGTGTCTCTTCCCTCCATGAATTCAATAGGGGTCCCTTTTTCTAAGGCGCATACCTGAGGCCCCGCAGTTTTATTCCAGCCGTGGTTGAAGCAAGTACGCGCGCGTCAAAATGAGTGAGCTCACCACGGAAGAAAAAGTATATCTTATTGAGTGCTTCTTCTCGAGGGGAAAAATTTATAGTAATGCGTATAGAGGGTTTCGTACTAAGTTTGGAACTCATAGAGTTGGCAGTGAAAACGCTCTGAAAAGATAAGAATTGAATATTTATTCATATTCATCTATCACACAACTTGTGTTTCAATTCAATTAAACTGCATTGAAGTAATTTTACGGTAATTTTTGTAGGATAATCGATAACTTCGTGAAGTATGGTACACTCCAGGACCGTAGACACGAGTTGCCAGGTCCATCTGTTACGGTGACTACACCAGAGACGATCAACGAAGTTGAGAATTATTTCAAACAAAATCCAAATGATTCGATTCGGAAAGCTGCTCAAGCATTAAAAATAACCAAATCATCATTACACAACATTTTGAAATATTTTTTAAAGTTTCATCCGTATAAAATAAGCACTCGTCAATTGTTAACTGAACATGCCATGACGAAACGCATCGAATTTTGTAACACTATTACGGGAATGTTTGAAGCCGAAGAACTTAATGAGAAATTGATTATTTATTCCGATGAAGCACATTTTTCGATGAATGGGTACGTAAACAAGCAAAATTACCGGTTTTGGGGAACGGAAAATCCCAACATATCGCTAGCGAACTCCCTTCATCGAAAGAAAGTAACGGCATGGGCAGCGATTTCAGTAAAAGGAATTTATTTGCAATTCTTGGAGTCTACGGTAACAGGAGAGAGTTACAAACAGCTTTTGGAAACGAAATTCTTCCCTTATGCAAAAAAGAGGGGACTGGTTAAAAATGTTTACTTCATGCAAGATGGAGCGACGCCGCACCGGACTCATGAGGTGTTTGAAGCTATTCATCGCGTATATGGGACTCGAGTAATCGGTCTGGAGTACCCTAAATTTGCTCAAGGCGGACTAGAATGGCCTCCGTACTCACCGGACCTGAACCCTTGTGATTTTTTCTCGTGGGGTTACATTAAAGATCATTGTTACGCTAAAAACCCCAGCACAGTAGAAGAACTGATCGCGGCCATCCAGGAAGTGGTTCGCGGCATTACGAACGATATGTTGGACACAGTCTTTCACAGTTTTCAAAAGAGAATTGATTTTTGTGCACAGTCTAACGGTTTGCGCTTCGAAAATATCTATCATTAATCACTGTATTTTTTCGTTGTTTTTATAAGATGTAATAAATTGACATAAAAAATATTTGACTGGGTTTTATTTATGTGCGTTTAAAACTGCAGAGTTTCCTCTATTTAAAGCAATTTGGCTTTTCTGATTCCGTGCACGGGTTTTAAAATGACAGTCGATTAGTTTCAGCAACTTCCTATTGGACACCCTGTATGTTCAAACGTCCGCCATTTTGTCATAAATCGATATTTTCAAAATCGGCCATGACAAGTGCTAGATTAGAGTATCTAATTTAATAATCTTTTCGGTTTTTTTTTCAGATGATTTTTGAAGAAACGCCAGTGGTACCGTATACGCAGATTTTTTACGACGCTCCAAGGATCATACAATATGCTTGTATATTTTTGATATTTTTAAATAAAGAAAATTAAACATATTTTTGAATGTATATCTTTTTAGATAATTAAAACCCCAATCCGAAATTTTAAATCGTTTTCATTGAAAAAATTCACTAAAATTACCTTTTTTCCGGCTCCTAGGTGTATATCTCCTCTTAAGGAAGTGAAAAATTGTGTTCGGTTAACGAGGTCATCCCACGTCACAGCTATTTCTTTTTTTCGCTTATTGGGCTTTCGCTTATTTTTCTATGAACCATTTGAACACACTATTTTTTTATTTTTACCTCACATTTATTAACATTTTGTGTACTTTTGGTGCAGCACTAAAACTTTCATATGGCTAGATGCCTTTCCGAAACATTGAAAATTACGAAAATGGAAAAAAAATAACTTCAATAACTTGTTATTAACAAATGTATAAACTAATTGAAAAAAATGATCGAGCCATACGATAGAAAATGTTATGAACTATGCTACATCCGAATTCGAAGTGAATCAGACGACTGAATTTTGCAACACGACAAAAGCAAGAGAAAAAAGTGTAGGTCCTCGACCCCGTGCCTCCATAAAAATCATCCCATCTCGGTCGATTTCCCGAATTTTCGCAAAGTCCTCGTTGCAAATGGAAGTTAAGGGGCCAGTCCACTTTGAAAATGTCGAAAAATCGAAAGCAAGCAGGACTCGAAGAAATCGACGATGATGAGCAATCAGAAGGGATTTTGTACAGTGCAGGAATTGCCGATTGAGTTTAGGTAAGCGTTTTTCATAGTACAAACTTCAAACGCGTTTTTCTCGAAACAACGTTTTCAAAATCTAGCTCCATCGTATCTCTAAAACTAATGAACCGATTCTCTAGAAATTTGAACCACATATTTGTTCAACATGATTGGCAACAAGATGACCCCCGATGGTTTTAAAATTTTGATTTTTACTCTTTTTGCGAAAAACTGCGAAAAGAACGCGTTTTTTAAATATTTTTTTTCGTTTTTCATCTGCCATTTTTTTTATTTTTTGATAAAACTTTATATCCAACGGTCATTTTGTAGCTGGTGTCATACTGAATCTAATGGACCATGATTTTTTTGTTTTAGACAAGCCGTTGCCGAGTTGTGATGGAGCTACCTAGCCCACGTATTTTTGAGGCGTCACGTTAAACTATAGTTTTTGTACTTAAAAATGAATAAAAATGAATTACATTTTTCAAAATGAATTTCAAGACTTTATTTATCAAGCCCAACAACTTTTATATTCATATATTTTATAAAAACCTCAAAAAATAGCGAAAATAGCCTTTTTTCGTGGCTCCAAAGTGGACTGGCTCCTTAAGACCCTGCGCTACAAAGCCCCAATAAAAGAGGTCCTATTTTCGAAATTTCAAGCTCACGCATAACGGGGTACCCTCTCTGGAAGCTCAATTTGGAGGGTCAGAATGATAATTTTTTTTCCAGCAACACATTGGTTGTAATAAATTCATTTTTTCCCATCATGTTGTACACATGTTTGCGATTACAATGTAATTTTTTCGGAAGAAAATCTTTCAAATTGTTCGTGGTGCAGCAGTTGGCGTTGCAGTCCTCCAGCGGCGAGGCCCCAAACGGCGGGATCTCTGGCAGACTCAATCGTCATCTAAAACGAGAACAAACATTTTTCTCTTCAAATATATCCAACTGGTTATGGGTTCACGATCCACTTTTCGAAATTTCAAAAAAATACGAAAAATGGCAGCTTGTCCAAAAAAAACCTGACTTTTCTCTTGAAAAACAGCATGCCGAAGTCATTGTTATTAACAAACGGTTCATCCAATTAAAAAAATGCGATCGTGAATCGAAAATGACTACTGTTCGAACGCTGCGTAAATTCAAGTCAACAGTGTGAAAGTTACTCAAGTTGTCAATCCCGCCGTGTCATGATATGTAGTTTCGAGATGATCGCGTTCAAACTCGACGGATCGCGGTGCACCTCCCGCACAATGTTCCCCTAAAATAGGTGTAACTTCGTCAATTTTTAGAATTTCAAGGCCCGGTTGGTCTCAAAACATTCTTGAAAGTTCATAATATGACAATATGCAAAAGAGCGATTGTTTGAAGTTTCCAGCGAGGCCTTAACCCTCGACCCCTTAACGTCATTATTCCAGCGTGAAATTCTTCAAAACGTCTCGCGTCTTTGCGTCAGCGGGGCCGATATTGCGAAGAATGCGGCGAGCACCGAGAACGGAAAAAAGCCCGGCGATAATGCTCTGGAAGAGGGTCGTAGGTGTGAACAAGATTCGCTCCCGGCCCGGAACACGAAAGCGAGAAAAGCGCGGTGTATCCTCTGTCGAGGTGTGCAAAACCGAAAAGACTCACCCTTAGGGCTGGCGCGGAAAACCTGGTCCAAGTTTTCTCGGAGTCTGCACAGAGCTCGGGAAGTAATCCCGAGATGGCGTGGGCGCGACGCTATAGGTCGTGGAATAAGATGAAAATACCCGTGGAGTTAGAGAGGTCTTACGCGAGAGTAGAGAAACGCCGGGACAGAAGAAGATGGAGGGATCTCTCCTTCGCAAAAGCTTCGGGGTCCATGAAAGTCTGGGTGCAAGAGAGAGAGAAAGAGAGAGAGAGAGAGAGAGAGAGAGAGAGAGAGAAATTTTCTGCCGTGTGTTCCAGCCCCGACAATTCCCGATGCTTTTATACTCTCTAAAGGGGGCTGAGAGATTCAAAGACCTCTTGTTACCTCGACTCGGCAAATAATATAGCGCCAGAGCGGGAGAAATACTCCGTACTGCGCAGAATTTCACGATGAAACGCGAGAAGTACTCGTGTCCCCATTGCGGTTTATAACTTTGTGTAACTCGACGCATTAACCCGTCAAATATATTCTTTGAAATTTATAATTCTTTCAAATCCTGTACACAAACGTCGTCTATGCGTGTACGTGAATGGGGATGGCGCCAAGTGCGCGACGCCTTAATCCGACGAAACCGAATAATCGTGAATAACGAAGACCAGGCTCCATAACGCCATGAGGGTGTCAATTATTATATCCTTGTTTCAAGTGCCACAGATTGGATTTTACAGTGATTGCAATCAGCTACCCTTCGATCCATTATAACCATGTTTCATTTATGATATTTTTTTCAAAATTGGTAATTTATATTTTTACTTGTATTTAACTATTTTATTCGGATGTGTTTTATTAATATTGATATTTTTCAATTTCATTATAATTATTGATGTATTTATTCATTATTATTAGTATTGTTTATATTTTTGTTAATATTAATATGACAGTGATTGTAAAGAGATGCCATTATCCACTGGAAGCATATTTATTTCATTATTATTTTTTTTTTAAATTAGTTTCATTTGTATTTTTATTTGTATTTAACTATTTTATTTGTGTGTTCCATTATTATTGATATTTTTTTATACTTTATTATTATTATTTATTTATTTATTATTATTATTCACCTTTTAATATTGACGAAATATTTGCCGCGTGCAAATTTGCCACTGCCGATGAGATTAATGATGGCTCATCCAGAAAATCGTAACCCAAATTGTCAATTTCTGTCTTCAATCTTGTCTTTGAGGATCTTTAGGCGTTATCTCATTTCGAAAAGCGCCCCCGAGTTGTTCTCCACGCAATTGCTTTGTCCTCGTGAGGCTTTGATTTCTTTTCTTCGTGTTGCACGACGAGAATCACGAAGGGGAGAAAATGAGAGAGAGACAGAGAGAGAGAGAGAGAGAGAGAGTGATCGAACGATGTACCGGGGGAAAGATCGGAAGGCAATGTGTGTGTGTATGTAAATATATATATATATATATATATATATATATATATATATATATATATATATATATATATATATATATATATATATATATATATATATATATATATATATATATATATATATATGCGGGCGTGCGTGTGTGCGTGTGTGAGAGATCAAGAATCGAGCTAAAAGAGAAAGAGAGCGAGAGGGAGAAAGAGGAAAACGCAATGGGATGATGCGGAACACAGAGGGAGGTAGAGAGTAGTAGCGGGTATGGGAGAGTGAGCGATATTTACATGCGATTTGCATACTAGTTGATCCCTATTGCTTCCATCTCCAACGAGACAGCAGCAACGGCTGCCAGGGATGCCTGCCACACCGCGACCCTACCAAACTTCACAAACTCACCCTCCCGATTTTCCTCAACCTTCCTTTCCCTCTCCCGTTGTCTTTCTCTTTCTCGACCTCGATCTCTGTTTTGCCGCTTTTTCGTACACCCCGACTAATACCGTGCTGCATAGATACGCAAATGTAAAGACCGACTGACATGCCAGTCCGAGAGGTGTAGCAAATATATATATATATATATATATATTTTATTGGGCAACGTAATGACGGCAAAGTGGACGATATAGCTCAATGGCAAATTATTCCGTATCTTCTCGACCGGAGAACCATTTGTCGAAAATCGGTTCTGCAGTCTCCGGTGTCTGGGAAATTAATAAGAATTTTTTAAAAACTTATACGACTTTATCGAAAGAAAAATTGGTGAACGTTTGGATTACGGGCTTTTCCAGTGTTTATTTTATTTATTATTATTAGTTATTTATCAATTTCATTTTAATCCTGGGGTTCAATTGATTTAATATTAATTTGAAAATTAGATGTATCTAATTTTATTTTTTTAATTTAATTAATTGATTATTCATTTTTAAATGCAGTTAATATAGTTTTAATATTTTAATTTATTTAATTTTTATTTAATTTCGAAATTCGATTCATTTAATTTTAATGTCAAGGCTTCATTAATTTAATTTTCATTTTAAAGTTTAATCAAGTCATTTTTAGTTGTATACTTTTAGTAATAAAAAGAAGCTGTCTTAACTATGCACATCAGTGAAGGGCCCAAGCCAAACGAGTCTAAAAAATGGACAAAAAAATTTGTGGCGATTTTTCGCCTCAAATTTTAATTTTTTTTCAAAAAAGTGTCCCTCGCAGTTCGACGTTTCCTTTCCGAATGTAAATCGTTACGAAATTGTCCAGTTCCAGTAAAACGAAAAACAACTATAGCAATTTTTCGAAAAACCCGTAATCGAAATATCGACCGAGTATGAAAACGATCTTTTTTGGGTACTCGAGTAGTGGCCAAGGAATGGTGAAAAATGGCCATGCTAAAGACCGAGAAAATAAAGTAACGAAGAAAAAAACCGGGAGGAAACGAGACTGGAGGACGGAGGTTGGCGGAGGACATAATGTTGGGCGTAATCGGGTCGTATAAATGTTAGTTAACTATCAGAGATAGGGGCGGAAAGCGGTCGTGCGCGAGGATACCCGAGGATACAGAAGTGGTTCGGTGGAACGGGCTATCATCGCCGAGAGAGGAGCGGCCGCGCGCTCTCCGTGTGTTCTCCGGTGATGGACGCACCGAGGAAGCCTTCCTATCTCTTGGCCACCAAATCCAACGAATTAGCAAGCGAATAATTAAGGCTGACTACCGCCCCCGCGAGTACAGCTGAATACTCACGAATAATTCACGGCGTAAATACAGTTTCCTTGGGAGTTCAAATCTGCGAGTCTCTGTCCCAATAATCCGCATGTACTTCACTTTCGTATAACGACTTTAAGGCGGCATATGCATTTAGACGGGCAAAAAATAAGCAGTATTGAAGGATTTTCTAAACTAAGAAATCATTATTCTACAATTATCAAACTTTATGTATACTCTAATAGTATATTTAAATATGCGAAACAATTTTTTTTAATTAATTTATCATGGAAATGGCGCTGTGGCAGAGTGTTATAACAAGGTCATAGATTTTGATTTGCAAAAAAGTTCAACCATTTTTTCAGTTAAAACATGTATAGTTTCTATGTGACGGTAATTAAAATGAAGAAAATGCAAATTTGAGAAAATGGCACGCATTTACAAAAAAATCAACATTTCACGCAACATTTATGTAAAATGTGGATTACAAAAGTGGTTTTTTTCTTCAATTTTTCAAAAACAATTTTCGTCAAGTAGAAGCTACTACCCATGTGGAGGTTGCCATGAGTTGCCCAATGTTACGATGAGGCCAATATTGGGACCATCGTATAAGCCAACAAAAGAGAAATAATATTGGCCCATTACTGTTCCGCTCTAAACTGAAAACTGGCACAATATAGGCCCATCCCTAAAGACTGTCCTGGCCCATCTTTAAAAACTAATAAAAATCCGTGATAGTTAAACTAAATTTGTCAATTAAAAAACTGGGGATACTAAAATACACAATATCGGCCCATAGTTAAAACCTATCATGGCCCATCTTTTAAATTCATTAAACAGTCATGATAGATAAACAATATTTGCCAATTTTTAAACTGGTGATGCTGAAGTACTGCCAATTACATTGGCCCATTATTGTTCCGTTATAAATTGAGAACTGGCACAATATCAGCCCATTACTAAAACCTACCCGGGCCCATCTGTTAAAACCAATAAACAGCCGCGATAGTTCATCGAAATTTGCCAATTTTAAAACTGGCAATGCTAAAATACTGGAAATTACATTTAATTAATCTAAGCCCTTTATTGGCTGAGTGGGTCAGACCATACCTGCTTTTATTTTATTTTAGCCTTGGGTTATTCACTGTCTGTATATTGTGCCAGAATAGGCAAATAACTGGCACGTCATATATTAATCGTCTATATTTTGTAGTTCAGTTTTTGTAATCAAGTCTTCGCCTATTATTGGCATTTGTGAATAACCAACATAAGTAAGTAAAATATGCCAATTTTGAAACCTGTCATTTACGCAAATCACAATTTATTTTCAGGTTATTCCATGAAATATGTATCCATAAGGACCAATTCCGGGCCAATCTTGGCCCGATATAGGTTGAATATTTATCACGCAACCAAACAAACCCAAACAAACTCACGGCCCAATATTCTAGATAGACGAACTTCTAGATAGACCAACTGTGAAGGCCCATCATAGAGCCAGTGGTCAATTTCTACATAGGCCCTTTACAAGGGCCCACATAGGGCCAAGTGCAATCACCAACATTGGCGCTACAATGAATTAAATCATTGGCCCAATAATTGTTGGCTCTGTTGGCCGATATCGGGCCGTTCTTATCATTTCTACAAAGGCACCTCATTGGTAAATACCCACGGCCCAATATTCTAGAAAGGCTAACTGTGAAGGCCCGTCCCAGGGCCAACGGTCAATCTCTACATGGGTGGCAACGCGTGTCTAGCCTTTATGTTGTGTTACTTCTACATACATTGAACACACGTCAAACACACCTACTTTTTTGAGTGTACCCTACCGCTTTCATAGAAAATCTCTTGTGCCCTCTCGCGTAAAATTCATCTTGCCAATTCTATTCACAGACAAAAGTGTCTGATGCGAACAAAAAATCGGGCTTGCACAAAAAATCGTCTACTTCGTTGTAATGTTGTCCGTCACTTACAGATGAAGTGATTGGCTGTGAAAAAGGTTCGGGGGTGTTGGTGACCGTCATGGATTTGAAAGATCGGAAGAGACAAAGGGAGCGAGAGAGGAGCGATTGATATCTGAAGAGGTGCTCCCGCATCCCGTGTATGCGCCACGTGCATCTCGCTTCGAGCTCGTCTCCTAATTAACTCGGTGCTCGCCAGGTAACCCCGAGGACCTCGGACCTTACGTCGGAGCACGCGAGGGCCCTGAGACGCGAGACCGTGGACACTTTGAACTCCCTGCTCGTGTATTTGTGACGTGTGTACGTGTATCAGCGAGCTGAGAACCCGAAGAGGCCACTCGAGGAGGAATACTCGTACCTTCGATAAAGCCATCATCGTGCCACTGCCCTGCTGCTGGCCGAGCACCCGTGCACCCATCGCCACACAAACTCTCGCTCTTTGCTTCCCCATTTGCGAGGGCTCGCCACCAGAGACACTCCATGGAAACCAGACAATTCTTTTTTACTCATACACTGAGAAAAATGCCAATTGAATCAAAAAAATATATTGTGATTGATTTCAATAACATATGTGTATTCAATTTCATAACATATAGAATAATTCAATATTCAATATTCAATATTCAATATTCAATAACATATAGAAAATGTGATTGATTTCAATAACATATTATTTTATTTGAAAAAGCTCTCCTGTTCTCTGAATATCTACATTACCCTTCAAATAAATTTATATTCTATTGAAATCGTTCTGTATACAATCCGTAGATGCATTGGATGGAATAATTAAGCGGTTGCTACAACATTTTTTTTTTCGTACTAAAATATAATGAATAGAATTAATTATTTCTCTATTACATCGAAACAAATATGACATGGGAGGTAATTTTTTCAATTTGTTATAAATCTTAAATAAAAAGTGAGCATTAGAATGATCATCCACAATAATAGTGAAGAGAATATCAGATATCCAATGGAATATCCATGCAGAGAATATCAGATATTCAACTGATAAGAACAGATACTACACTTTGGTTTTAGCCACAGGCCAAGAAGCGATACTCTTTAGAGTTTCTCCGGCGTTTAAGTAGATTTTTGGTTCGCGCTACGCTTACGAGAAACGAGCGCGCGTGCGTCTTCTAGCGGTTACTCCGAGAACTACAGGTTTCCTCACACCTGTAATTTCGGCGGCGGTCGGCCATGATTTGATTGATTTTTTTCAACCAAATGCGCAAGAAACAATTTTATTTTCGCATAATTTTTTGACCAATTCAGACATTTGCTTAATATTTTTCAATCAAAATAACATATTAATATTTTAACGAATAATGTACTTGGAAATCAATATCGGATATGGTGAAAAAAATAAAATAACATATTTACTCAATAGAAATTTTATCTGAATCAAACGAGCGAAATTCAATTTTACTTGTGTACACGAATCAACAATATTCATGTTATGAATTGAAACGCTTTTTTTGTTGGTTGCAGAAAATGCATTCAAAACTATATAATTTGTTCGCGATAATTCTTTAGATAGTTTCAATAATATATTGTCCTTGACTAACAAGAAATCTTTTGAACGAAATTTTTTTTTTTTATCATGTTATTAAAGTCAATAGCGTTTTGTTTGGACTAATAAATCCGATTATTTACGTGTCATAAAAATAATTTATTATCCAGTCAAAATAAGGAGAATAACATCTCTTTTATAATGAAATGAGTTAAAAATTTTCATACATATATTTACACATTTTTAAGACTGGAAGCTCAAGAGTGACCTTATTTAAACCAATTGTATCAATTAATGATTTATTTACAATAAGCATACATTGCAGAATATAAGAAAAGGTATTCCGTGCTAGTACAACCACAGATAAAAAAGTTATGACGATTTAAAGGCGATATTTTGAGCATCTAAAAAAACGAAACAAAATCATATCCCAATTACGTGACACTTCGGACGTAGGGTCTAAGGGTGAAAAAATTAGGAAATGACCTCCCAATCGCCCAAAAAAATGTGTCGGTCTATGCGCTAAACACCCTGTACTACCGGTCAAAAGTTTTCGTATACTCCAGATATTTGCAAAACTTCCGATCACTTGGGATAATTGCCAAATTGTATTAGAATAATATAATGCATTATACAGAGCTATATGGTATCTTCGTTAAATAATAAATAAAATGTATCATATTATTCTAACATTATTTGTCAATTATCCAATGATCGAAAATTTTGCAATTATCTGAAGTGTTCGAAAACTTTTGACCGGTATTATATATATATATATGTATGTATATGCAGGGTGGTCCGAAAAGTGACGCCCAAAAAATAAAATCTAGATGCTCCGTATCAATACCTATCCGAATCACACTATGTTGAAGTTTGCATCGTTGGGATGCAACGAATTTTTCTTAATATACTTATTTTAATTCTCATCCATAATCATATTTCGCGAATTTAGTTCGTAGATCGCTAAATAAGAATCCCTAAAAAATATTTGCATTATTTTCGCAGCTTTAATCTGCCGAATGAAATTTGGGAAATGAGAAGAAAAAAATTTCGTTCTATTGCAATGCAACCGATGCAAATGGTAACACCATTGAAATCTTTTGAGAAAAAAGCATGAAAACTTGTAAGAAAAAAGCATTTTTGTTTTTTCTTCTTTGCGTATGTACTTTCGTCCCAGTTTTTGTTTACTTGTGCTATCGTTGTGCAGTGCACTGTCAAAAGATAAATAAATGACCAAGTGGACACTAACGTCGATGCGTTAGATTTTGATCAAAAGATGAAAAAATAATTGTGAGCGGATCAGTCACTAAAGCTCAGATGATAAAAAATATACTTTTACTAGTCTAAATGACTCCCAATTGCCAAAACTAGTTGCTAAAACTATATAAAAACTTCTAAGAGAAAAGGGCATTCACAAAAAGATCTATGCTCCAAGACAGCTCGAAAAAAAAGTTCAAAATGCTTTTTTCTCGAAAAGCAAAAAAGATTGTATGTAAAAAAATTGCTGACAACCAATTGCTAAAGCTATCCAAAAACTTCTAAGAAAAAAAGACGCGCAAAAAAAGACAAAAAACCTATGCTACAGGAAAGCTCGAAAAAAGAAGTTCAAATGCTTGTTTCTCAAAAAGTAAATAAGATAGCATGTAAAAAATTGCTGACAACCAATTGCACAAAAAAACATGCACAAAAAAAAGATAAAAACCTATGCTACAGCAAAGCTCGAAAAAGAAGTTGAAAAGCTCTTTTTCCCCAAAATGTAAATAAGATTGTATGTGAAAAAAAAATTGCGGGCAACCAATTGTTACAACAATTGCTGAAACTTCTAAGAGGTAAAGATACGCACAAAAAAAGATCCAAACCAAGTTACAGGAAAGCTCGAGAGAAAAAGTTAAAAACGTTTCTTTCCCGGAAAGTAAATAAGATTGTATGTAAAAAAAATTCCCGTCAATCAATTGCTAAAACAATTGCTAAAACTACCCAAAAACTTCAAAGAGGAAAGGACATGCACAAAAAGAAGATAAAAACTGCAGACAAGCTCGAAAATGCTACAGGAAAGCTCGAAAAAAAAAGTTAAAATGCATTTTTCTCGAACAGTAAATAAGATCTTATGTAAAAAAAACGCTGCCAATCAATTGCTAGAACTATCTAAAAACTTCAAATAGGAAAAGACATGGACAAAAAAAATATAAAAATACTTTTTTCTCGAAAAATAAATAAGATTGTACGTAAACAAAATTGCCGTCAATCAATTGCTAAAACAATTGCTAAAACTATTTAGAATAAGGGTGATTCTGATAGGTATTGATACGAGGCATCAAGATATTTTTTTTATGGGCTTCACTTTCCTGCCCACCCTGTTCGGAATATCCAAAGTATAGCAATTTTATTAATAATTCGTGAACAATAATCGTGGCACATTAAAAAGAGGCGGCACGAGAGTTCCGGTAGTCCAATCGCCCACGATAGATCGTGATTTCGTATTTCTTTCTCTCTTTCTGTCTCTCCTCTCTCTCTCTCTCTCTCTTTCTCCTTTTATCTGGTTTTCATACGTGTGTCCGAGAACGCCACGACTCTGCACCTTCCATCCCACAGCACGGGACGAGCCGCGATCTCTCGTGGCCTGCGGCTGTTTCGTTAATTAAAACGAACGGAGGAAGGTATATAGGTACGGGTTAATTTTATGCGGGTGGCACGAGAGAGGGCCCAAGCTTGCATGGCTTTGCCATTACAGGGCCCCGCTCCCTTGCTCCACCTTTCCTCCGGCCCTCACCTCGGGCTCCATTCATCACACGAGAGCTCGACGTATATAGCGAGCGCGCCTGAGAGACGAGTCTCGCGCGCTCCCAAACGAGAACTCGATGATGTTGCAGCTCTCGCGAACGACAGGGCATACCCCCGTCGCTTCGCGGCAGATCGTGCACACGGGAATGGCACACGCGTTTTTCAACATCCCCTTTTTTCACTCGTTTTAACTCTTGTACCAAAAAAAACGCATGTGTTTACTGGGTCTAAGGCGTTACCCCCACTTGTAGCGCAAAAAAAGGCCTTTTTCGTGAATTTTTTTAAAGAAAACTACAAAACTTTTTTAATCGATCAATATACCATCTTAAAGAACACATCTTGAAGAACTTTCAGTAATTTTTTTATTGAAAAATATTACATTGTTTAGTGGCAAATGGCCGTCAATGAAATAATGTTTTTATATACACGGTTTGCGGTGACCAACATTGCGGCGAAGTGGATCATCTGAAAAAAAATGCGGATGGATTTAGTCAAATATAAGTATAAACTAGTCTTTAATCGAAGGATTTTAAAAAATATTCATTTTTCACAAAATGGCGGACAGTCAAAGTTAATGGTTCGATTTTGACGAAAAAAAACGGCCGTTTTTTGGCTATAAAACGGCCATTTTTTTCGAAAAAAAAATCGAACGATTAAAGACTACATTTCTATGTATTAAATAAGCCTGCAAAATTTCAAGAAGATCGGTTCATTAGTGTTCGAGTAATCTTGGTCACCGACTTCAGAAATGCCATTTTCAGAAAAACGCGTTTAAAGTTTCTCTTTCAACGCGGATTCTTCTCTTTCAACGCTCATATCTCAGTCAATTTTGTTCGGATCGACTTGAAATTTTCAGGACATATTCTCAGATACTTATACTTCAAAAAAATGCAATAAAAAAATCGATTTTTTCAAAATCGCAAGTGGGGGGGGTCGAAACCCCTTAAGGGTTTCAACCCCTGAGGGGCTATACCAGTGTGACACTTTCAAAAAAGCGTTTTTTTGCCTTTTTCGACTTTTCAAGAATATCCTGTAAAAATTTCAAGGCCGTATCTCTATCATTTTATCTTGCAAAAATCGATAGTTAAATCTTCAAACGCGTTTTTCTCGAAATGAGATTTTTCAAATTTGCTGACATTGTAACTCAAAGAGAAATTGAATATATTTCTTGAATATATTTACTCTACAATGACGTAGGATATTTTTGATTGGATGAAAATTGACGATTTGGCATTGAAAAAAATGACCATTTTATAGGCAAGGAAACAGACTTTTTTCATAACTACGCCATTTTGTTGGATTTTGATATTTTTCGAAAATCCTACGTCATTGTACAGGAAATACCTTCCAGTGTAACGACATTTTTTCCTTTCTCGGTTCCAGCTACTTAATCGGCCGGAATCATGTCAGCAGTGGAGGAACTTTTTTTTGTGCCTCTGAAGGCAGCGCATAAGTCGCTTGGATCTCAATATTTTTCTATGAGAAAATTACGTTATATAGGTCAAATAGAGCCAAATATATTCTTCATTTTCCGAAACATTCAATTGAGGACACATCTTCCCAAAAATTCCCGAAAATCACCCAAATTTTCAGCGTTCACACTGGTATAGCCCCTTAAATGAATATCGTATCAAAAACGAAACACTTAATTGTGTCTGTACACAAGAGTGGCACAAATTTGAGCTCTATTTTTTTTCATCTCACCATCCAAAACCAAAAAAAAAAATTGTTGCGAAATCTGCGAGTGGTCGATTTTTCATTCACTTTTCACCCACAAATGTAACGCTTTATAATTTTTTAATTTACCTCGCAAATGCTATAGCTGGTCAATGAATATTTAGTGGTCGCTCAAGAGCTTCGAAATTTTCAATTTTCTCCAATTTTTTTACTCATCTCACTCATAAATTTGACGCTTTGTAAAATTTTCAAAACAATTAATCGTTTTTCTTCATAAACTGATTTTTCACATTTACCTCACACTACTAACCCAAGAACTTTAATCTTTGTTCTCATAAAATAATGTTTTAAAGCTCTTGTCCGTAAACAAAATTATAGGTTACCCGTTTTATCAGGTTAGAAGTGTGAGGTCAATTTAAAAAATCCATTTCTGAAGAAAAAAGGATTAATTGTTTAGAAAGGTTTGCAAAGTGTTAAATTTATGAGTGACAAGAGAAAAAAAACCGCGACAATTGGAAATTTCGAAGCTCTTGAGCGACCACTGAATATTCATTGGCGGGCTATAGCATTTGCGAGGTTAATTAAAAAATTATAAAGCGTAAAATTCGTGGGTGAGAAGTGAACGAAAAAAATCGATTTTCTAATGAAAATTTGAATTTTTGGGAGGCTTGAGCGACCTCTCCATATTTGTTGACCACTCGCAGAATTCGCGACAATTTTTTTCCCTTCTTTAAAGTGGGTAATTGGATGATGAGAAAAAGGGGGAAAATTAGAGCTCAAATTTGTGCCACCCTAATACATATAATAATTATTTTCTGCTATACTATACTATACTATATAAATAATTACTTTCTACTATACTTTTTATTACTGCTTTATTGATATTATTAGAACTATATTATTTATGATTTATTATTAATTATTCCTAAATTTTTCTTTTTTTTTAAATGGTATATGTACATGTATATATACCACAGTAGGTAAAATTAAGTACCCGATGGACTATACAGAGTGCGTATGGCAAGGCGCGTATTTTGTTTTGTCTGGAACTCCAACTGGACAAAATAATGTATATACAGGGTGTCCCTCTTATCTCTGCCACCCGAAATAATTCGGTAATTATAGACGTTCCAGACAAAAGTCTATAATTTTGTCTATAAATAAACTTTTGTCTATAAATGTTCCAGACAAAAGTTGTACGGTGTGAAGGGGGCCATCAAATGCGACCAATTTGTTTTATTTCGGTGCAGGCGCTGACACACAGTGAAGGTCACCTACATTTTTTTAATTGAAATGGTACATTTTTTTCAACCATCTTGTGGCGCACCTCAAGCCGCATAAAAAACATTAAGGGTCAGAGTCGTTCAAGGTCATTCAAGGTTGGTATCGATGCTACAAATATAAATATCTCGGATCACCACCAAATATTTGGTAGTGATCCGAGATATTTACATTTGTGTTTCATTATAATAGGTGACCTTGAATGACCTTGAACGACTCTGAGCCCCTAATGTTTTTATGCAGTTTGAGGTGCTCCACAAGATGGTTGAAAAGCAATGTACCATTGCCTTGAAAAAAGTGGTGGTGACCTTCACTGTGCGTCAGCGCCATCACCAAAATAAAAAAAATTGTCGCATGTGATGTGCCCCCTTGACACCGTACAACTTTTGTCTGGAACATTTTTTGTGAAGTCAATAATTACCGAGTTATTTTGGGTGGCAGAGATAAGAGGGACACCCTGTATATTAACTCTGGAGTTTCTATCAATTTAATTATCAACCTTGTAAAAAATTAGTACCGGAACTAATTACTTTTATGACGCGACACGCGAGAACGAAAAAAAAATGTTCTTTCTCCTAAAAAATCACGTGTCCATCAACTTTCTGCGATACTCAAGACAAGTCGCTACGAAAATAACGAATAAATTTCGGTATCCACGTGAATCGAACCAACGGTTTACCGCTGCTGTAATGAATGTTGTGCTTCTACGTGCGCATCGTACACTGAGAAAAAGAAATCGTCGAATGTGCAAAATGCATTTTGTTGTCTCGAAATTTTGTTGTTTTAACAGTTGCTCAGACATGCTAAATAAGCTACAGTTCACACCACTAAAACTATCAGTTAGATTAACAAAACGATTGTTATGCCAATCGAAAATCAAGTTGAACGTATTTAAGGAGGTTGGAGCGTTAGCCACAATCCAAGGTTAGATTTAATGAAAAAAATACATGTTATTGTTTAGACTATACTGAGTCTTTATGAATTTTTTGAACTTTTTTCACCACCAAACACCAGAGATGAAAAATAGTTTATCGTATGCAATTTAACGTGCGGCTAGATGGGGACGACTTTCACTCTAAAGGTTATGCAATTTTTTTTCTTATTTAGCATTAAGATAAACCTTTTCTAACAACGGATTAACGCAAACTGAACCTTTGTAAACATTTAGAAAAAAAAAATTCTCATCTTGCCCATCGTAAACCAACGGCCAATAATCTCGTGACGTAAATATGAATAGGCATAATGATAAATTACTCAAAATTTCATTATGAATTGTATAAAACATTCGTCGTCGTAGTTTTTTCATAATAATCATCGATAATGTCATACTTTTTCAAGTTGGTAGTGACACAAAAGTTTTTCTACTTTACGTAATAAAAATATTAAAATGCATAAATTTGTCCTTTAAGGTAGTACCTCCACAGAAGAGTTGAATTAAGAAATGGTTAAAATTTGACATATACGTTATTTAATACATTATCCAAACATCTGTGCAATTTGAATAAGTTCGACCACCCCAAACCTGAGATATTTACACTCAAAGTTGGCTTGGTTTACACGTAACAAATGCGTTATTATGGGCAAACAGAGCATCATTAATTCCACCGTCAAAACTAAAATTAAGAAATTGATAAAAAACGAGGATAAGCTACAGTAAGATATCACGAATAATGCGAAAAAAATGAGAATTATTCACCATCTAGTTTCCAAGATATAACCATGAGAAGCCTTCACAATTTTGGTGCAAAGCCTGGCAAAGCCTGGAAAAAAACAATTGGGGCAAAACCTGGACAGTCCCGGCAAAAAGTTTACTGGCAATGGTCGATCAAAAACACAATACAAAATATATTTTACGGCAATAAATGATATCCATGGTATTGTCTACTAGTACCGAGTCAATATTGCGTAGTTTTTAATTTTATTCGTTACTAACTAAACCAATTATCAATTTTTTAAACATGAACATGGTATGTAAACTTTTGGTTGAGATTTTCGCAGAGGAACTACCTTAATCATATATTTTAAAAAATTAGCATATACAAAATGAATCTGTACCTCGTATGCATTTTTTTGAGGTTCATAAAAAAAATAAATAAACCGTCATTTGATTCAACTGAATCGCTCCAACCTCCTTAAAAATACATTTTGTTAAACCAACTGAATTTTGGTTGGATGAACGAATTTTTTTTCCAGTGTATTATGACACTGCAAATTTTCACAAATCCGTGGGTTTCTCCTCGGTGAGAGAAATCGAAAAGACTTGTATGTGACATTTTTGGAGTCGGCTAATGACAGACGCGCTTCTTTTACATCTCTCAACGGCATTCTTCGCCGCGTTCGTCTCTGATCGACCGCCGAGAATTTCAGCCTGTCTCACGCTGGGAATAACAATTCGTATGCTGCCGTTGAACGAGCATTCCGCCAAATCGGGACGATTCGAAAAGCATCCGTCAAAGTTTTCCCACAGCGTGAATTTTTCGAAATCGAGTACCGTTTTGCGACGCTCGGTTATCATGCGATTCTTTATTTCGACGAAGGATTAATTGGCGCCGCGGGGATCGCACGTGAGGGGGAACAAAAGTCTTTGCGCAGGACACGTACAGTCGAGCGGACGACAAAGCGACACGTGTGCGCGCGCGTGTGTATGTGTTTGTGGCCAGAAAGTGTATGTTGAAGCCGTTATTTAAAAACAATTTTTTTAACGTTAAGGGGCTATACCTGTGTGAACGCTGAAAATTTCGGTGATTTTCGGGAATTTTTTGGAAGAAAAGTACTCAATTGAATGTTTCGGAAAATTAAGAATATATTTGGCTATATTTGACCTATATTACATCATTTTTTTATAGAAAAATATTGAGATCTAAGCGACTTATGCGCTGCCTTCGGAGGCGCCAAAAAAAAAGTTTCTCCACTACTGATATGATTCCGGCCGATTGAGTAGCTGAAACCGAAAAAGGAAAAAATGTCGTTAAACTGGAAGGTATTTCCTGTACAATGACCTAGGATTTTTGAAAAATATCAAAATCTAACAAAATGACGTAGTTATGAAACAAAAATCTGTTTTTTTGCCTATAATGGTCGTTTTTTTCTATGCCAAATCGTCAATTTTTATCCAATCAAAAATATCGAACGTCATTGTAGAGTAAACATATTCAAGAGTACTCAGTTCAAATTTCGAGTCAATCGGATAATTGCTCTTTGAGTTACAATGTCAGCAAATTTTAAAAATCTCATTTCGAGAAAAACGCGTTTAAAGATTGAACTAGCGATTTTTTCAAGATAAAATGATATTTAGCAAAAAACTGCTAAATACAGGATATTCTTGAAAGTATAAACTGTCGAAAAAGGCAAAAAAATCAATTTTTTCAAAGTGTCACACTGGTATAACCCCTTAATTTTGAAGATACCACGCCATGTCATGGTAACGAAAACCAAACATTAAGGCATCACTGGATGCCTACTTTGATTTATATAGAATCGACGGGCTGCACAATTATTTATTGTTATTTAAAATAACAGATTAGAATTAATGAGACTTGCTAAAAAAATGTTTGTAAACAGAACATCCTTTGAAATGAACTCCGTGCAAAAACGGTCAAATTTATTTAAATGTGATTTTAAAAACATTGGGCTTTACGTATAATTGATTATTGGTTCGATTGTCTTCAAATTCGAAGAGAGCACTGTTCATAACATTTTCTATCGTATAACTGGGTGATATTTTCATATGTTCGTCTATTTATTAACAACAAATGATTAAAGTTGTTTTTTGCTCGAAAACGGAAGTTTTAATTCTCCAGCTTGAAATGTTCACAGTTGTCAAAATTAAAAAAAAGTATTTGGTCGCACGAAAATTTCACTAGGGGGCGTACGCAAATTACGTAACGCACTTGGGGGTGGGGATCCCGCCAAGCGTTACGATCTTCATACGTGTGGGGGGCTCAAAGTTAGCGTTACGTCACGATTTTAGAACTGCCAGAAATAGCAACATCTGCACGTTGAAGTTTTTTATGTAAAACTCGCGCGCAATTTTACCGCGGAAAGTTGACAGCTTACCTTACGAAATGTCAGTTAAGGGGCTATACCAGTGTGAACGCTGAAAATTTGGGTAATTTTCGGGAATTTTTTAGAAGAATAGTACTCAATTAAATGTTTCTTAAATTAAGAATACATTTGGCTATTTTTTACCTATATTACATAATCTTTCATAATTTTTCATAGAAAAAATATTGAGGTCCAAGCGATTTATGCGCTGCCTTCAGCGGCGCCAAAAAAAAAGTTCCTCCACTGCTGACATGATTCCGGCCGACTGAGTAGCTGAAACCGAAAAAGGAACAAATGTCATTAAACTGGAAGGTATTTTCTGTACAATGACGTAGGATTTTCGAAAAATATCAAAATGTAACAAAATGGCGTGGTGTGAAAACAGTCTGTTTTCTTGCCTATAAAATGGTCGTTTTTTTCAATGCCAAATCGTCAATTTTCATCCAATCAAAAAAATTCTACGTCATTGTAGATGTAGTCAATCATTGTAGTCATTGTAGTCAATCGGATGATTGCTCTTTGAGTTACAATGACAGCAAATTTGAAAAATCTCATTTCGAGAAAAACGCGTTTAAAGATTTAACTATCGATTTTTGTAATGTAAAATGATATTGATATAAATGATAAAAATATTCTTGAAAGTATAAACTGTCAAAAAAGGCAAAAAAAATCGATTTTTTTAGTGTCGCACTGGTATAGCCCCTTAAGCCAATTTTTTTTTAATTCTCCATTGGTGTTACCCCTTCAAATCTAAATTTACGGCGAACTTCGCGGAAAGTGTACCTACGATCGTGCCCAAAAAAACAAAAGCCCGTCCGTGATTTCCGAATATTCATGCAAAACGGGATCGTCGACTCAATTCCACGGGTCGGTGAATTTTTGGTGGCGGAGCCACGCCATAGCGCGTGTAACGGAATCCCGGAAGCGAAAAATGTATTATCGAAGGCGAATAATGAGCGGCAAAAGATTCGAATATTCAGCGGTGCGCGCGAATGAATGTTTTCGTCGCAATGACGCGAGAGCTGAGTGAAATGCCTCTGTGCACACGAAGTATACGTGTGGCTCGTGCGTTTGGCGGATCGGGAAAACACGGCGTCGCGAAACAGCGCATGGGGATCAAACGATGCGCCCGTCGCTGCTTATGGGATCAGCGATCTGCAAAACGCGCCGTGTTGTTTCAGGTGGACGAGATCTCACGCGTTCGCGACCGCATGCATCCTCGTCGTTTTAGTTGCGCGCTACTGGATCGCTGCCCGCCTATTATTCGACATCTATATCCGTATGGATTCATCGCTCGAGCTTTTTCGTCGATTTTTTTCAACGCGCGGTCACCGAACAATTTCGTATATTCGCCCTGTACTGGCGAGAGCGAGAGAGAGGGAGAAAAAGAGTTTTTTGTCTTGCAAATTCCTCAAGGCAAAGTAAAAGTCGTACCACGTGCCATTCGAGTGCAAAAGTGATAACTGAAGATCCATTTCTATCTTTGCTTCGAGACGACTGGGATTTCGAGAAAAAAAAGAAGTATCGCTTCACGCTCTGTCAAAAAGGGACTTTTTTTACCAATTGAGCAGCTTTCACTCGAACCTACGGCTGTTTAGGGGCGTACACAAATTATGTAACGCAAAATTTCCCTATTTTTACCCCCCCCCCCCCCCCCACGTAACGGGACCGGAACGCTTGGCCAGAACCCCCCACCCCTATACCGTTACGTAACGGGTGTTTGTCATCAATAATTGCGATTTTCTTTCATAGACATAACTAATTATAAAAGGATCGGGTTTATACTCATTTTATGAAGTATATATTCATCTAGTTTTATACCAACTTTTATGACTAAATCTTGAAAATTAACCGAGATATATGTCTTTATTTTACGACGAAAGTAAAAATGTCTCTTCATTTTCCCATCGATGCCTTTATAAAAGGTTATCTGTGAATTAAAAATCAACAATTTATCGATACCTATACAAATACAGCTATCGTTATGCGTAGCCGTTTTTTTATTTTGGTTTTTTTTTACAAAATGTCGACAGTTTGGATATTTTCATTTGTAAGGCCCTTTTTCTGTATTCAAGCAGTCTTTAAAAATAGTCATTATCAAATGTTCAAAACGCGCATACGTACAACCTTAGTCACTGCGACTGAAAAAATGTTTTCCAAAATATTGAAAATCGGTTGATAAGTTTTTAAGTATTCGCTCGGACAAGGTCGAAAAAACTAGTTTCGAGAAAAACGCGTTCAAAGTTTTCGTTCCGTGTTTCTTGATATAAAGTTATGTTTTTTTTTCGAGAATATTGATACTTACATTGAAATGTCTGGTAGCGGGCGATATGACGGTTCTTCATCTTCATGATAGTTCACAAAATAATAAGAGCCTGTACTTTATTTACTGCAAATTATGCCACACCTGTAGGGAAAGGGCACTAATCGGTCGCGCTACCTGTTCTCACTAAGGTGACTATAATTCCGTCAATTTTCGGACTTGTGAATAAAAATGTTGCCAACATATTTTTCAATACAGGTACTATTAAGAATTATAAATAAATAAAAATTCCTTCAAATTTTGCTTGGGGGTGTGGGAAAGCTGCAAATTCTTGCACAGTGACTTTCCCCCTCAACTGACATTGCGAATAGAAAGCTGTGAGCTGTCCACGGTAAAATTTCACGCGAGGTTTAAATTAAAAACTTGAACATGCAGAAATTTTGCTATTTCTGGCAGTTTTAATATCGTTACGTAACGCAAACCTCCCCCCCCCCCCCCCCCCAATTGCGTTACGTAATTTGTGTACGGCCCCTTTGCACATGCGAGAGAGTGAATATTGTCTAAATATGAACCTAAATTATTTATTGTCTAAATATGAATGACTGAATCTAAACTTAGACGATCTGAATGATTATCAAGAATATAATAATGGCAGAGGAAGAAAAAACATCTCGAAACTAAAACGAAATTGTTTGAAAAACAATTTCGTTTGATTGAAAAAATGGGTTTGAAAAAACAAAACCATAGGCTGTAACCTGAACAATCGCATTGTTTGTTAATAATACGCATAATAATGAGATTTACAAATGAAAACACACTCAGAGAAATGTATGGTGTTCTCAACCATATTTCAACTGTATTATATATTTCCCTGAGGGGACAATAATATTTTATAGCCAAAAGTATAGTACTGCTTATTGATATTTTAGCAGTTGCATGAATTATGCACATATGTTAATCGCACTTACCAATTTTACAAACACGCGTTTATTTTTCAATGTTATATTATATAGTAGCTTTTCATAAAATGGATATTCCCTGATACTATCAGAAATTTACTTCCCCAAGATTCCAATAGTGAACGGAATTATATATACCAGGTGTAGAAGTATGAAACCGGATTTTTTTTGTGAAAATTACACATCTGTTGTTTGAAAATGATAAAAAATATTTTGTTCAAAATAATCTCCATTGCTATTTATACATTTTTCCCACCTCTCCGGCAGTTTACAAATGCCACGCCAAAAAACAGTTCTTCTTTTGAAGCGAACCAGTTGTCGAGCCATTTTCGTACATATTCATACGAATTGAAGCGTTGTTTAGCGAGAGCGTGTCCCATTGATGCGAAAAGATGATAATCGGACGGAGCCAAGTCTGGAGAATAAGCCGCATGCGCTAGTATTTCCCAACTGAACGCCTCGATCGTTTCCCTGACCCGTTTTGCTGTGTGTGATGGAGCATCATCGTGGAGCAAAACGACTTTGTGTAGCCTTTTTCCATATTCCGGTCTTTCGAACGAATGGAAACGGATTTCTGCGTCACATTCAATTGATCCGCGAGTTCTTGTTGTCTCTGAGTATCATCTTCATCCAATAAGGCTTGCAAATCGTTGTCTGCGAACTTTTTCGGTGGTTTCCCACGCTCTTCGTTTCTCACGTCAAAATCACCATTTTTCAATTATTTGAACCACTCGAAACACTGTTTTACCAAGAGCATGTTCACCGTAAACTTCGACACGCATTCGATGCGATTCTGCAGCAGTTTTCTTCAAATGACAACCGAAAACCAATGCTGTCCGCGAATCGTAGTTCGTGGGCACAAAACTCGACATGTTTGAGGTTATAGAAAAATATACCGGTGTAGGGAACTTGGGTTGTTGTGTGTTGAAAATCTTCGTCAGCTGTTAGACGGAGATGATGGCGCTGCAGAAGCGGTCTTACGGTCCCTAAACTGATGGCTAGCATCATCCATAGGGAAATTCCGGTTTTATACTTCTACACCTGGTATATGTCACTCGTGAAAACGTGTGATTCGGGAGTCGACGCGAAATCATTCGGAAGTATACGAGGGTTGAATGAGTAATCGAGCGAAGGAAGATTTGACGGCTGGCGTGGGAGCGGAAGGCGAGGAAACGAAAATTCCTCCCGAGATAAATATTTCTCCCTCTATCTCTCTCTCTCGGGCTTCTTCATCGTAACGATATGGAATGAGAAGGAGCTCGATACGTGTGGACAACTTTTCGCCTTGGTTCACAGGACGAAAGAACACACGCGAGAGTCTTCCCGTGAGGAATGCGATCGTTCGCCAAACCGGGAAACGTGTCCTGACGAAGTGTGTACGCGCTCGCGAGTTCCACGACCAGAGCAATGCCTACATGCAGCAGCATCGCAAAAGCTGGACCACACACGTGCGCGCCTCCTCTCGGTAATCGTTCCTTTTTTATTCCCGTTCCTCAGGATACCAAACCCCTCGGTTCGATTCCCACAGAAGATCGTGTTTTTTTTTCGCCTCGTAATACGGAAAAAGGTACAACGGAATTGTGTATTTGTCTTTAACTGAGCTCGGATTGTTGACATGCTCGACGTTCAAGCGGAAGTTCACTCTTTGAATACCCTGGCCTTTGACTTGATGTGCAAATTCCACATGGTTCGAGTATCGCTGAATAGTTCGTTGTCGTGAGAGATTCAACGAGGCGCAGTTGGCTGATGGATGAATGACATTGACTCCAGGATGATATTGCGTTGTCCCAAGGGCTGGTATCCCCGTTCCGAAAACTTCGCACTCAAGATAAGATGGAATATTCTAGGCAGTTGTAAGTCAAGGGGATAGGGCAAAACGCCCAACCGATTTTTAGTGAAGTTCGTTCTGCAGATGGGTAGGGTTTGGTTGCAGACGAATCGAACGAAAGAAGCGAGTCAATCTAACGTCAAGACGAAACGAAACACGCTTCATCGGTGGGGACAACTGTGATCAGCTGGTTATCTAGGTTTCTGAATATTGATGACGAAAGCCTAGCTTTAGGGCATGGAGCTGTTTGTCCTAATTGGGATAAGATGGTGCGAGGCGTAATGCAAAATAGAAAACCGAAAAATAGGAAGGCCATGTGGTGGTTGAAGTTGGTGGTTGAACAAACAACGCGACCCAAACCTAGTTGTACTAGGTTTCTGAAAATCCGGAAATTTCTGAACATCTGGAAAGCTGTAGGAAGGACACAAATACTACATGCTGCTCTGACAATGAGTAAAAAAGATGTCCTTTGGAAAATATTCGAACCTAAGATTTGAATTTAGGAAACAAGTACTACATGCTGTTCTGTAGTTTTCGAACCTGAGATCTAAAATTAGGAAACAGACTACATGCTGCTCTGAGTAAAAAAAGATACCTTTTGGAAAATATTCGAACCTAAGATTTAGGTTGAAGGTAGAGCAAAAAGCGTCTCAACACAGTTGTCTCGGTAAGCAAATCGATTTTTTCCCATCAGACAAAAAATGGGGACACGGAGTGAAAACAATACAGAATACGAATGACTCGTTTGCTGTCGGCGTCCAGATCGAAAACGATTTCTTTTCCAGTAATTGCTGCTACATTTTTGTTCGATCGAGGGAATTTAAATCGGTCTCCATTCGAATCGCGTCCGTTTCTGATGGACACGAGACGAAGATATATTTGCAGTGGCAACATTCGTTACATCTATATAGATGCGATATGCAAAACGGCGGGCCAGTTGCATTTTGAACGAACCGATGACGAGCGGTACTTGGATAGCCAAGTATGGCAGAATGTACATTTTGCTTCAGGCTGTATGGAAAGAGAGACGTCCGATCAAGGGTGAGGGATGAAGCGGAGAGGCGAAGGGGATGAGCTCCCTGTCACACGCGGGATTCGGCAACGCGACCCAAAGGGGGATTCGGTCGAACAAAAGCCATGGCCGCGGATACAAGTGAAGGCAAATTGGCAGAAAATTGATAATCAACCACCAATATACGAGGCTCAAAGTTCTGTAGTGTTTCGCGCCCGCAAACCCACTACCACAATGTGTTGTTATTGGATAAGGATAGAACCGAGGGATGAAGACCCAATTGTAAAATATGATTGCCTGCCCGAAGAAAAATAATCGAAAGGCACAATTTAAACAAACGGTTTATTACAGTATTATTGAGTTTTATTAATTACGGTATTAATAAGTTTTATTAATTGCAGCATTATTAAGTTTAATTAATTGCAGTTTTATTGAATTTTATTAGATACTGTATTATTGAGTTTTATTGATTAGAGTATTATTAACTTTATTAGATACAGTGTTATTGATTTCTATTAATTACAAAATTATTACATTTTCTTTCATAGCAGTGTTATACATTACAGTGTTACGAAGTTTCATTAAATACAATATTATTAAGGCGCATGACCCTCATGAATGTTGAGGAGCACCAATCTTCTTTCAGACGTTAACATGATCAAGAAAAGTTTGACTTAAGGCAGTGCTCTGCTTTGGAAGGTTCGAAAAATCGTTTTTTTTCATTGCTTAAAGCGATAGACAATCTATCGATTGGGGTAGAATATCCATAAGTCGAATTTCCATAATCGAATATCCATAAGTACGAATATTCATAAGTCGAATATCCATAAGTGAATGTCCATAAGTCGAATATCCATAAGTCGAATGTCCAAAAGCACGATTATCCATAAGTGAGTATCGAGTAGAAATGAGGGCCAGAACTCACAAACTCACTTATCCATAAGTGAGTATCGAGTATGAATGAGGGCCAGAAAAACAAACTCACTTATCTCTACCTCTCGCCATTTCTTGCCCTCATTTCTACTCTATGCTCACTTATGGATATTCGACTTATGGATATTCATACTTATGGATATTCGTACTTATGGATATTCGACTTATGGATATTCGACTTATGGATATTCGTACTTATGGATATTCGTACTTATGGATATTCGTACTTATAGATATTCGACTTATGGATATTCACTTATGGATATTCACTTATGGATATTCGACCACAGTGAAACTATCCAAGAATATATTTACAAAGTTACAAAGGACAATTCTAATTGTAAGTATTTGCAAAGATACGAAGCCGAAAGCACAGGAGCGTCGAGCAGGTACGTGAGTATTCCGCCGCTCGATCCTCTACTTCGAATTTCATATCGAAAAAAAATCAAAGGTCTTTCAAAACAATACTTAGAGTGGGTAGTAGGGTCGTTCTTTGAGAAATCAGAAGGTCTACTATATGGACCAGAAATAGCTGATTAGCAGATCATTAGTGTAAGTAACCAAAAATGGATATTTTCTCCTATTGAAAAGTTTGAAGTACGTTTTCTCCAGTTTCCATTTTCACGATTTTTCTACATTGACGGGCGCGATGGCAATAAAACTAAATGACCTATTGACTGGAACCAAAGTTTTTTTTTCTTCAGTATTAAATTCTCGTCTAAGTGAACTAAAAGAATCGTAAACAACGTATTTTTAACTAACTTTGTTAGCACGTCAAAGTGGTTTAAAAAAAAATTTTAACAGATTTTTTTCAAACCTGAATAAAGTTATAATTTCACGATTTTTGTGCTTTTTCTTAGTTCCCCCAGAAGAAAAATATATGACAATTGAAATTTCTTTTGTTTTTTTTTGTTTCAGTCAAGAATTACGAGCTGCATCTTTCCCGCCGTTTGGAGACTGCAGTGGCAAGACGCTCATGGAATAGGCTGATAAATATGCAGTAATTTATTGTTTCATGCTAAACGAATTTCTTTTAGACTTTTAAAATACATATTAAAATATACCGCAAAGTTCACGAAGCGCACTTGTTTTTTTTTCTTCTAAAAAAATTCTCGAAAAAAGCTATTTTTGGGCCTCATAGAGCAGGAGACTGTCTTAAGGAGTTGCGGGACCATTGATGAAATAAAAAAATTTTAAATCGTAAATTTACCATAATTTATAAATTCAGCACAATTCACGCTCTCCCCTTACAATAAGAAGCTGTGCCAAATTTCCTACGGTTCTACTTTTTTACGCGAAAGCGATGTAGCGGAGTTCGCGGAAACTTTGAAGCTGAACTTTTATGGGACATAACGAGGTTTCAAAAAATTACTGTCCTCAACATTCATCGCTGTAACGTCCCAATACCAGTTTGCATTTTCCCGATGACTATAAATTCCCAACGAAGTAAGAGAACCCGAGCAAGATACAAAACGTCGTCTCTCAATCGCAATTGTAGTTCAATTCAGCCCACTAAATTTTCCCCAAATTCTGCTGACCCGATCTCTTTTATTGAATAAATTATCTTATTGTTTTCTTTACGTCTTGCGTTAGAAAAGTTTTTAAACGTGTCTTTGCGATTGAAATACAGGGATGTAAATTCACAGGATATAATATACTAGACAATAATATAACGCACCCGCAGACACACACACATTAATATATATATATATATATATATTTGCAGGGGGCAAAACTACGTACGTACACATATGAACCCTATACACTCGCCTCGTTCTTTCTTCTCTTCCTTTTTTTTTATATGACTGAAAAAAGTAAATTTATTCTGGCATTTCTTCTCTCCTCTCTCAGTCGCGGAATCCCTCGACCCTCCCTTACCAGATTTATGGACTTATAGATTCTTCCTCTTTCCAAAATTTCTACTGGCGTCCCGTGCTGTACATACGTGTACATATATATATATACGGAAATATACGTGCGTATATATATATATATATATATATATATATATATATATATATATATATATATATATATATATATACAGGGTGGCCTGAAAAGTGACGGCCAAAAAAATCTAGATGCCTCGTATCAATACCCATCCGAATCACCCCCACCTACGATCTACGATCTTTTTCACTTTTCGAGAAAAAAAAACACATTTTTTTCTATTTTGTATATGTCCCTTCCTCGCAACTTTTTTTACTTGTGCTATCGTCATGAAGTGCCCTGTTAAACGATAAATAAATAATCGACGGAATACTAACGACCATGCCTTATATTTTAGTCAAAATAAAAAATTGGTTTGAAAGGATCAGTCGTTAAGGGGCTATACCAGTGTGACTCTTTCAAAAAATCGATTTTTTTTCCTTTTTTGACAGTTTATACTTTCAAGAATATCCTGTAAAAATTTCAAGGCCGTGTCTCGAATAATTTTATCTTGCAAAAATCCATAGTTAAATCTTTAAACGCATTTTTCTCGAAATGAGATTTTTCAAATTTGCTGACATTGTAACTCAAAGAGAAATTATCCGATTGACTTGAAATTTGAACTGAGTACTCTTGAATATATTTACTCTACAATGACGTAGGATATTTTTGATTGGATGAAAATTGACGATTTGGTATTGAAAAAAACGACCATTTTGTAGGCAAGAAAACAGACTTTTTATCATAACTACGCCATTTTGTTAGATTTTGATATTTTTCAAAAATCCTACGTCATTGTACAGGAAATACTTTCCAGTTTAACGACATTTTTTCCTTTTTCGGTTTCAGCTACTCAATCGGCCGGAATCCTGTCAGCAGTGGAGGAACTTTTTTTGCGCCTCCGGAGGCAGCGCATAACTCGCTTGGATCTCAATATTTTTCTATGAAAAAATTATGTACTATAGGTCAAATATAGTTAAATATATTCTTAATTTTCCGAAACATTTAATTGAGTACTTTTCTTCCAAAAAATTCCCGAAAATCACCCAAATGTTCAGCGTTCACACTGGTGTAGCCCCTTAAAGTTCAGGTGATGAAAAAATACTTATACTAGTCGAAATGACTCCCAATTTCTTTTTAAAAAAACTTTTAAGAGTTACGAACATGCACAAAAGAGGAAAATAAATAAAAACAAATGCTACAGAGAAACTCGAAAAATATAATTAAAAGATGCTTTTTCTCGAAAACTAAAAAAGATCGTAGAACATATGCGGGGTTGATTCGGACGAAGATAGATTTTCCCTTTGAACGTAACTTTTCCGGCCACCCTGTATATCCTTTACCGAGCTTGCACCCTTCGGGATTCGGCAAAAGCCAGCACCGCGATGTGAGAGCTCTATTCTCCCTCTCCTTCTGCGACATTTTCGTTTCTTTTTATGTGTTTTTGTTTCGCGATATGCCGCGGTCACATGGACCGCTTCTTTCCCTTCTTCGATGTCACTATACAGAGCCGCTTATGTATCTCCGAGGTTGGTAGAGGGCGTATGGTTCGTTGGGTTCGTTGGTCACACAGGGGTGAAGAGGGGGGAGGGGGCTCATAGCTATGGTCGCCGCACTGCCATATATACTTTCCGGCAAGTTATATCTACGAGAAAGAGGTCTCTGGACCACATAAATTTGTCACGAGTGTCTCTTTCCTCGGTCCTCCCGCCGTGCACTCTTTGTAACCGAGCCGGGGAGCCATTTTCCGCAAATATTTCTCCTAAATTTTATCTCGCATACGTGTACGCGTGTGACAATAAATAAACGTTGCCATATTATTAACGAGAATTTAAAAAAATCGTCTAATCTCGAGAACTGATGGTGCCTTTTCAATCAGCAATATTGAAGAGTTTTAGATCATCGGTGGATCAAAAGGAGCGATGAATGTTCGCGAAAATTCGGAAATTTAATATTTAGTTAGGGTTGAGGATGAATAATTGTTTTCTATTTTCAATTTTTTAACGTTTTTTTCGCATGCCATTGCTGGCTCTTACGAGCCCATTTCACCCTTCACCTCAAACATGCGACCATTTCAAGAGGGCACAGGGAAACTGTGGAAGAACTGGGCTGATGCAGGTGACTATATTATATTATATTATATTACATTATAATATATTATATTATATTACATTATAATATATTATATTATATTATATTATATTATATTATATTATATTATATTATATTATATTATATTATATTATATTATATTATATTATATTATATTATATTATCAGGTGCGCAACTAAGTTCCCGCTGTTTTTCAAGAGATGGCTCCACTAGTAAGTGCTGGACGATTGTGACATAACCAAAAAGTCATGAACCAAGCTTAGACATATGGTAACCAAACCGCTTTGACACATTAGTGATTTTGTTTTTGCGTCGTATACTTTTGGTTGTGTGAAAATGTCTGATTTTGTGCCAAATAATCGTCATTTGCGGGAAGTGTTGCTTTTCTTCTTTCATTCGAAGAAAACGGCGGCTAAAGCGCATCGAGAACTCCAAAAAGTTTACGAAGATGCTGCTCTAAGTGAAATAACGTGCCGTGATTGGTTCCGTCGCTTCAAAGATGGTGATTTCGATGTTGACGACCGTTCACGTGAAGGAAGGCCAAAAACGTTCGAAGACGCTGAATTGGAGGCATTGCTCGATGAGGATCCGTGCCAAACGCAAAAAGAGCTTGCTTCAGCATTAGGAGTTACCCGCCAAGCCATTTCCAACCGATTGCATGCGTTGGGAATGATTGAAAAACAAGGAACTTGGGTTCCTTATGATTTGAAGCCGAGAGACGTTGAGCGTCGTTTTTTCGCCTGTGAACAACTGCTCCAGCGGCAAAAAGGAAGAGTTTTCTTCATCGCATCGTTACGGCTGATGAAAAATGGATTCATTACAACAACCCAAAGAGAACAAAATCATGGGGACTGCCCGGTCATGCTTCTATGTCGTCGACTCGGCCGAATATTCACGCTGCGAAGGTTTTGCTGTGCACTTGGTGGGACTAGGGCGGTGTTATTTATTATGAGCTGTTGAAACCGAACGAAACCATCACTGGGGAACGGTATCGAACCCAATTGGTGCGATTGAACCGAGCACTGCGCGAAAAGCGGCCACAATACGAGCAGGGGCACGAAAAAGTGATTTTACAGCATGACAATGCTCGGCCTCACGTTGCCAAACACGTTAAAACCTACTTAGAAACGCTCAAATGGGAAGTCCTACCCCACCCGCCGTATTCCCCACATATTGCGCCGTCCGATTATTACTTGTTCCGTTCCATGGCACATGGTCTGGCTAATCAGCAGTTCCGCTCATATGAAGACATCTCAAAATGGCTTGATTCGTGGATAGCCTCAAAAGACGAACAGTTCTACCGTGACGGTATTCGAGCTCTCCCAGAAAGATGGGAAAAACTTGTCGCTAGCGATGGCCAGTATTTTGAATGATTCATTTGTAACCATTTTTTCACAATAAAGTGGCATTTTCATAAAAAAAAGACCGTGAACTTAGTTGCGCACCTAATATATTATATTATATTATATTACATTACGTTACATTATGTTATTATTATATTAGGTGTAATAAAAAGAAATCCATTATTTTTGCCTTCAATTTCATGCAAAAATAATGGATTCCTTTTTACTACCCCTAATATTATATTTTGCGGATTTTCAGTCGCGTTCCCATCAGAAACTCAGTAAAGCGGGCTCAATAGTCGGCGCACTAGCCATCCATCCAAGTATTGGCGCAGTCTGCTCGACATAGAAGACGCCAAAACGGGCACGAACTTTGCCGTCACTATAGTCAATTAAATCCGAATAATATTTCATTCTGTCTATCGAAAGTCACTCGAAAAATAAAAAACCTTTCGGCACTTCCATACATTTTTCGGCCCCCTACCTCCCTTCTTCTCCTTCATCTATCTCGCCCTAAAATGCTCTTGCAATTTTCCCGAAGCTGACAAAATATTCGAGAAACAAAAGCGCCCCTTCTGCTTCAACATCCGCAAAGGTTGGAAAATTCCTAACGCTCGCTGCTTCGTACTGTTTTTTTCCTTTTAATTAATCCCATCTCTATTTTTGGTACGGGCATTATTGGACCATTCCGAGACAGCCAACGAACGTTTATCCTCGGCGGTGGCCGAGGTAAAAAAAAGTGTGTGTGGAGTGGAAAGAGCGAAATATGGAGGCGACGTTGCGATCTCTCGGGTCCGGAGTGACTCTCTGCCTCGGAAGCGTATCGTCTCTCATTCCGGTCAACCCCCTCGGCCGATGCAGCCACCACAGGAGCAGCCGCCACCGTCGTCGTCGTCGTCGTCGCCACCTCTCGCTTTCTTACCCGGCGACGATGGCTTATAAATATTCAATGGCCACGCGGCCAAGATAAACTAATTAAAACTTAGATCTCGGTAGTCACTTTAGATTTTTACTTACACAAGAAGCATTTCAGCCCGACCGCCCGCTCCGAAGAGGAGAGAGAGAGAGAGAGAGAGAGAGAGAGAGAGAGAGAGAGAGAGAGAGAGAGAGATGGAAAAAAGTCTACAAGCGCGAGTATAGACTGCACCGATCTCGCGACCGGTACGGCAAGTGCGCTCTTTCGATATACACAGAGTATATAAAAGATCACCCCCTGTTGCGACTGATTTGATTCCCCGCAGCGGAGAATCGTGATGCGTTCAAAGAAAGCTTTACTCTGTACTCTCATTAAGAAAACGACGTTCACTTATTTTTATCACTCTTCTCTTTCCAACCATGTCTGCACGAATGTGTATGCGGAAAGACAATTTTGAAGACATTCAACTTCCAGGACCGTCTTCGTGATTGCCGACTCCCATTTGGCCCCATACTCGACGATGGGAATATTACAAGGAACGTCAATTAACCCTAGGACCGTAACCTGGGGTGAAAAGCCACCCCAGGCAAGTTGAAATCTCGCGGCCTTTACGAACTTTTCATGCTTTGCACCCTTTTACCTCATTTTCACTATCTTTTCCTACTCCATGCGGAATCGCCGTAGGCCTACGTGATTCTGCATTAAAAAACGAAAAGAATGAGCGGAAGTTGAACCATTTTCGTGAAATTTCACCGGAGATATGAATTTTTCAAAATTGGGGTGCTTTATCACCCCGGGTTACCATAATAGGTCAATGAAAATAAGGTTACCATTCTCGGGTTAAGTATCCACCTTCGATTTTGTTGATACTCGTACGTGATAAAACATTGACACGTTTGCACACGTATATTTTTTATAGGCGGACAAACGGAGGGATGAAACCACCCCTCACCCTTCAGTTCATTTTTTTCAACACTTTTGTAGTGGATTTTTCATCGCTTTTAATTAGAAGAATGTTGGTTTTTGTTTCATTTAGATCGGTGGACTGATTGTGGGGGAAACTGCAAAATCACCCCTCGACACGCCTTTCTTTGAGCGGTGGTTTTCCCCCTTGAAACTATTTGTCGGAGATAAAAAAAACGGTTATTCTTTAGATAAGTGACTTTTTCGAAAAATGAGCCTAATATTTTTTCTACCATTTTCTCACTTATTGGGCTATAAATGATGATTTTCAGTCGGGGGAAGCTGAACCCCCCCCCCCCCCCCCCCCCCCCCCGATGCACACCACGTACTTGGAGAGAAAAAATATTAAAATTGCGTATTTTTGTGCAGAAGTTCTGAGACGACATACAAAAACTCAATTTTCGGTCGCTACAAAAGTGTATGTAATAGAGGGAATCCGTCAGATTCTTAAAAATAATCAGATATACATACTTAATACTTGTGGTAATCCAATGCTCTCCGAAAAAATCACGCTTATTGACCTAATTTTTATTTAATATCAAGTTTAATTTGAACTTCCGGTATTGGATTTATTACCACTTGCAACGATATAGAGACGTGACAGCAGGGCAACTCATTCGAATTTCCACACATATGTCATTTTTAACCGACATATTTCGCCGATACAAATTTTCCACGCTCTTTACCAGTCGTGGCTCGAATACAATGCTTTATATTTCCCACACCTCACATTGTTTTGACATATCGACGGTGAAAAGCATGGAGGTTAAACTCACCTGGTTGAGTAAAAAGAGACGGAGATAGAACCAATGTTGCCAAATATCAAACCTAGAAATACTGCGTGAATCGTTGAAATAACTATTTTTTTAATTTTTCCAATTAAATGTTAACATTCATTAAACAGTTTACACATGGAAAATTTTAGTTATTACAAATTTTTTTATTTGCATATGTTAAAAATATAAATTGTACAAGACTAAAGTATTATTAGTGGTATGACTAGTGTGAAGCGATAGGATAACGTTAATAAAGATGACAATTTGATTGTAAAAAATCGTTGTTTTTTCATTTAATTCCATGTATAATGCATGAAAAATTAATTTTTTTACAATCAAAATATGTCAAAGTTAATCTTTGACATAAGTTGCACTTTAATGCCTTGTTAAAGAAACTCCGCACGCGAGGTTACTTTGGAACTCAAAAGATATATATATATATATATATATATATATATATATATATATATATATATATATATATATATATATATATATATATATATATATATGTATGTATGTATTATAAAATCCTCAAAAAAAAATCGCGAAAATAGCCTTTTTCGTGGCTCCATAGTGGACTGGCCCCTTAATAAAAAGTTATTGACAAAAAACTTCCAAAACCTGTTCAAAGTAATCCCATTTTACGGTACGCATGTGCCAATTTAAAGGTACCCGAATACCTGTTCCAAAGGTACCTATCCGAAAGACTTTTGCGAGATATCCCGGTCCTTCTTCCCATTCCATACGTTTCTCTTCCTCTTTTCTCTGATTGCGCATTTTTGCACTCGTTGTTTGCGTTGCCCGTTTCTTTTTTCTCATTCCGCCGGTTCTCCTCGCCCGCCTCCTCATCCGGGGGGAGGGGGGGGGGGACGTCGTTCCTTCCGTTTTTTTTTCGTCTTGCCATTCGTCGAGACTGGGTTTACTTAAGATATTAAAGTACCCGGTGACTGCGTTTTCCGCGAGGCGGCCCCAAACCCGCGTCGTATCTACCGTGCACAGCCATACAGCCTGTCTAAGAACGAAAGCGAAGGAGAGGCCTCTCGTTCGTCTGCTTTTCTTTTTTTCCTCCTTTTTCCTTTCTCCTCCACGGTATTTTCTCCTTCCCGCCCCTCTGCATCCCTCTCGCCCTTGCGCGGTGTTTTACGGACGGCTTTATTTAATTTGTAAGCGGATTTTTCTACTAATCAACGGATTTAAGGAGGAAGGGCTGCGGAGCCAAGAAATAAGAGGGAACGTTCCTCGCTGATATATCTGTAGAGGATTGCGACTGCAACGCAACCCTGCCACGGCCAGGAAAATGAACAAAAAAAGAACTAAAAGGAGGAGCGCGACAAAGAAAAGTGACACGAGGGAGTGCGGATGAAAGGCTGGAGACGGGTTGGGAGCGCGACCGCAAAGCTTGAAACCGCGAGGAAAGAGTAAGACCAATAGCTCGCCTGCTCACCGAGACGGCAGAGTCATTTGAATTTATTTTCATTATACTAACGAATGCCTTCCCCCAAATGAGAAATGCCTAACGAATTATTTGCACGGGAATATGATTGCCTGGAATACCCCCCCCCCTCTCTACTTCCCTTTCCGCGCTCCCTTTTTTAACCACCTCCCCGATACGCCCAAGGAGAGGGATCGACCGATCTTTTTGTTGCTCCTAAAGTAACTTCGGAACTGTCAAACTGATGGGATGTTTTTTTTTCACTGCCCCCACCTCGTGCTATCAGTGGAACATGCCAATGACAATCATCGGCCTATTGTCAGGAAATCTTCTATTGGTTATTGCTAGTCTTTTTTTTCTATATTTAAGTATATTATATTATATTATACAGTCGACCTCGATATAACGAAATCCTTGACATGACGAAGATTTGTCCATTCGCTTCCTATAGACATACGAATCCTTGATACAACGACATAATCATATACATTATGCTCTAATTGCTAATTGCTTGTAATAAAATCTATAATTTAAACCTTTTTTTCTTTTAAAAACATTCTCCTATTTATAATACTAATATATTTCTTTAAAGAACATTTTAAGGAACATGACATCGGTATATCGAAACCTCAATATAACGAAAACTCGATATAACGGACTTCCCTTGAGATTCGTTCTATCGAGGTTCGACTATAGTATATTATATTATATTGTATTGTATTGTACTGTATCGTATTGCATTGTATTGCCTTGTATTGTATTGTATTGTATTGTATTGTATTGTACTGTACTGTATTGCATTGTATTGTATTGTATTGTACTGTATAGTATTGTACTGTACTGTATTGTACTGTATTGCATTGTATTGCATTGCATTGTATTGTATTGTACTATATTGTATTGCATTGTATTGTACTCTATTGTATTCTATTGTATTGTATTGCATTGTATTGTATTGTATTGCGTTGTACTGTATAGTATTGTATTGTATTGTATTGGGTTGTATCGTATGGTTGCATTGTATTGTATTGTACTGTATTGTACTGTACTGTATTGCATTGTATTGTATTGTACTGTATTGTACTGTACTGTATTGCATTGTATTGTATTATATTGTACTGTATAGTATTGTACTGTACTGTATTGCATTGTATTGCATTGCATTGTATTGTATTGTACTATATTGTATTGCATTGTATTGTATTGTATTGTATTGCATTGTATTGTATTGTATTGCGTTGTACTGTATAGTATTGTATTGTATTGTATTGGGTTGTATCGTATGGTTGCATTGTATTGTATTGTACTGCATTGTACTGTATAGTATTGTATTGTATTGTATTGTACTGTATTGCATTGTATTGCATTGCATTGTATTGTACTATATTGTATTGCATTGTATTGCATTGTATTGTACCGTATTGTATTGTATTGTATTGTATTGTATTGTACCGTATTGTATTGTATTGTATTGAATTGTATTGAATTGTATTGTATTGTATTGTATTGTATTGTATTGTATTGTATTGTATTGTATTGTATTGTATTGTATTGCATTGTATCGTATTGTATTATATTGTATTGTACTGTACTGTATTGCATTGTATTGTATTGTATTGTACTGTATTGTATTGTATTGTACTGCATTGTATTGTATTGTATTGTATTGTATGATATTGTTTTGCATTGTATTGTATTTTATGGTATTGTATTGTATTGGGTTACATTGTGTTGTATTGTATTGCCTTGTATTGTATTATATTTTATTTGATTATATTTTACGGATGTATTGGTCATTGCTAGTCATCAGTCATTAGTCATTTTCTTGGTGTATGAAGCGAAATATGGCGAATGACATCTAGGCTTTTGGCTCCAACGTCACGGGTTTTGTGTGCACGAGCGTCAAGGAGAGTGGAGATGATGCGATAAAAATAGCGTGACTATTTGATTCGAGTGGACAATTCAAAGATTCGATACGAGCTGTCGCTTCGGGCGAACGAGTCGCAGATACGTTCATTCAGGCGTATGAGAAATTTTTGGGAGATATACTTCGAGGCCTGAGAGCAAGCTAAATTGGTCCTCGGATTCGTCCTTTCGCTTAGGATCCATACCTATGTGTGACTCATCACCAACAGCATCAGCAAGAAGAGATAGCCCAGTGGAAGGCTCTAAACACACCCCCGCCTGACTGCACCCTCGAAACCATTCACGGAGGTGGCGCACACGTTGCTGAGGGGGTAGCCGGACTTGGGGTTACCATTTGCATTGCAAATCCATAACATACCGTGTCTCACCACGCATAAAGCAGTCTATCGACGCTATCGAGAGACAAAGAGAGCGAGGGACTGGGGGAAAACGGGAAGGCCGGGAATATATGGAATGAAGTGTTTTGCGTCTATATGAGCGAAAGGGCGCTCCTTTCAAAGACACACTTTTTCGACCCCTGTTACTGGACGAAGCCCAGCTTGGCTCGAATTTTTTGCAGTAAGAATTTTCGAAAAAGGGAATGACAAAGTGAGATAAGAGAAAGAGAAAAAAAATATTCGATCTGATCTTTTAAGGCCGTGGAGCTCGATGGGCCATTTAGAGATTCGGCCAAAGCTGTTTTCATATTGGGGCGGAACGTGAAAAAATAAAGATGGTCGGTGATTATTTTATAATTGCGATGACTTATGAGAATATTTATCATATGTGAAATATAATGTAGAAGTTTGTCTATGTTAAGAACGGGGAGTTTATTCGATTGAAATCGAGTTCCACCGGGTACTTCTACATTTACGAATTGTCATATTTCAAAACCGGTGACGAGATCGAATTCCGAAATATCGCGGTCCCAATTGTCTCATAACTTAATTTTGGACGAATTTGATTTTGAATCTTAAAAATAAATGCAATTTAATTTTAATTCGGGCGAATGTTATTTCAAATTAATCTTATAATTTAATTTGAACTCAAATTGAGCAGATTTAAAAAAGATTGTCTTGGGAAAGTAGAAAACGGGTTTTATTTTAAATTTTCAAATTAAGTATGATTTAATTTGAATTCGGCGAATTGAAAAGATCTTGGATTTTAATTTAATTCGAATTGGGAGAATTTCATTTTCTTGTAAATTGTTATGGGAAAGTAGAAAACGACGCACTGCAAGAAAGAAAAATCGTCGGTATTGATATGATTTTGAACTAATAAAAAACGTGAATTATTAATGGATCAATAATCATCGGCCACCTGTAAACAAAAAATTTCCTTGATCCGAAAATTGTTTTTTTCCGCGTGATCTTTTCGGAGGGTATCGTTGATTTTGATGGAGGACGAAAAGGATTCGTCGATGTGTCAAATGTGTGAAATGGTTTGCGTATACGAAAGCGCGCGTGTGTACGTGGTAACCGTCAAAAGGGAAACGGCAAACATCAGGAATGTTGCCGAGTGTAGCAAGGCGATGGAACAAAACCAAATAGCAGCATATTCGTGTGGAGAGGCCGGAGGACGATATACAAGCACGCAACCGGCACGGAATATCCGTTTTAACAATGAGCCTAAACCCACCCTCTCCGAGATATTCCACACCGCACGATGTGCACTAACGGAGTTGAGTGGAGTGGCGCGCGATGTGGAATATCATGCATGTAGTCTACACAGAGGACGACTACTTCTGTCGGCACTAATACTATTGTGGCAATCGTACTCTATGTATCACTGTAACACCAAAAGTAGCGTGCCGCAGGAGCAAACGTTAATTAATCATTCGCGACTCGCCGAGGGTGAAGTATCAAAGGTGGAAAAATAAGAAAAATGATAAAGGAATCACCGAGTGAGAACTCACATTTCCGAGAAGAACAAAATATTTCGGTTCGATTGAAAAACGTAAATTAGAAAAAATTAAGTCAAGCGAAGGAGTAGGAGACAGAAAAGTATGAATGCACCAGCTGGATTTTTCAAATATTGATACCTTTTTTTCAGCTGGACATTAAACATTTTTTTTATCGTAATACTGAATGAAAATGTTAATATTCAAAAATGTCCTGTACAGCGGAAATTTGGGTATTTCGGATAACAGCTAGAACTTTTTTTACTTTTAATCTCCTCTGAATTTTTTTTTTTATTCAAATTTTTAATAATAATTTGTCGTCAATATTGTGGTCGCATTTTAGAAACTCTGCTGGACATTTAAAAATGTTATATTTGTATTAAATAACGATGTTGATATTCAAAAATGTCTAACATTGATGGAAAGTATGTCTATATAATACACATCCTACTCGAATTTTGCTAACTTTTTAATCGTTTTTTGCATCAATATTTTTAATGATAATTTGCAATAAATATAGCGGACGCATTTTGAATACGCAGCTGGACATTCAAAGATATTGTATCATGGTACAATTTCAGATAATTGACATTAAGTGCAATAAAACTGGAATATATTAGGGTGGTACAAATTTGAGTTCTATTTTTTTCTTCCTTTTTCTCACCATCCAATTATCTTCATTAGAAAAAAGAATTGTCGCGAAATCGGCGGGCGGTCAAAAAATATTTAGAGACCGCTCAACCCCCCCTAAAATTCGAATTTGCATTAAAAAATCGATTTTTCTTTCGTTCACTTTCGTCGAAATTTCCAATTTTCGCCAAATTTTTTTTACTCTTCTCACTCATAAATTTGCGACTTTGTAAATGTGTCTAAACAATTAATCGTTTCTTTAGAAACAGATTTTTCAAATTTACCTCACACTACTAACCCAAGAATTATATTCTCTGTTCTCATAAAATAATTCTTTCAAGCTCTTGTCCGTAAACAAAATTATAGTTCCTCCGTTTCATCGGGTTAGAAGTGTGAGGTGAGATAAAAAAATCCGTGTCTAAAGAAAAAAAAAGGATGAATTGTTTTGAAAATTTTACAGAGTGTTAAATTTATGAGTGTGAAGAGAAAAAAAATTCACGACAATTGGAAATTTCGAATCTCTTAAGCGACCACTAAATATTCATTGGCCGGCTAGAGCTTTCGCGAGCTTAAGGGGAGATATACACCTAGATGGTCGAAAAAATCGATTTAGAAGCTATGAACATTCCGTCGACCGTAGAAGACCTACACTATGGGCCTGGTATCGATGATTCCATGTAAGTTGACAAATTTCATGATTTATTCATTCCTAAATTTTCAAACACGTTTTTCTCGAAACCACGTTTTTCAAATCGGTACCCAAAATCTCTCGAAAACCAATGAACCGATTGCCTTGAGGTTTTTTGTGGTTATTCCATACACCATTATCTAGTACTTGTCATAGGGTTTTTTTCCGTTACTTAGTTTTTGTTTTATAGGCAAAATAATAATTAATTTTTGGCCCAAAAATCACTAGTTATGTTCAAATGTCCGACAGTTTGTCATAAACCGATATTTTCAAAATCGGCTATGACAAGCACTAGATTATAGTATCTAATTTAATAATCTTTTTGTTTTTTTTTTCAGATGATTTTTGAAGAAACGCCCGTGGGTACCGCATACGCAGATTTTTTTACGACGCTCCAAGGATCATACAATATCCTTGTATATTTTTGATATTTTTAAATAAAGAAAATTAAACATAATTTTGAACGATATACTTTTAGATAATTATAACTCCAACCCGAAATTTCAAATAGTTTTTCTTGAAAAAATGGACAAAAATGACCTTTTTCCGGCTCCTAGGTGTATATCTCCCCTTAATTAAAAAATTATAAAGCGTAAAACTCATGGGGGAGAAGTGAACGAAAAAAAAAATCGATTTTTCAATGAAAATTCGAAGTTTTGAGAGGCTTGAGCGACCTCTAAATACTTTTCGAACGCTCGCAGCTTTCGCGACATTTTTTCTTTCTTTATAGTAGATAATTGGATGGTGAGAAAAAGGAAAAAATAGAGCTCAAATTTGAGCCACCCTAATATATACATAATACCCACGAGCAAGAACCAAAATTTCAGTAACTTTTTCATCGTCTTTTTCATCAATATATTCAATAATTTTTAATAACTATCATAATCGAATTTTGAATACCCAGTCGAATACTTTCCAACATTCCAATGCCAAATAAAAGCATAAGTCTACAGAAAGTTCCCGCCGCTACTAACAAAATTGAAAATTATACAAATTGCAAATGAATTCGAAAATAGAGCTTGCAAGAGATATTTCTCCCCACGAAAATATTTCCAACAAATTTTCGTCTTAGAAAATATAGACGCTCGTTTGTCGAAAGGAAAATGATTGTTTTTTTACAATTACCGCTAGTTTTCTTCGTTCCGTCCCTATCAATAATCGGCGAGTGGATAACAAGTAGCTCAGATGGTACACGGCATGTATGTGCGCTCGAAAAAAAAAAGTGACAGCGTTCCAACTAGCGTCGGAAGAAAGAGAGATATGTTGGCGCCGAGTCCTGATAGATTCCCCGATAGATAAAAGCGATCTGTGGACGAAAGCAACTTTTTTTTCTGCAATGCGGATACCGGCGAGATCTCGCGTCGGGCGCCATTGAAAAACCTAGCCGATCACAATTTTTCTCGGAAGCTCGACGCGAAGTGAGCGCCGATATATTCACCGAGTGTCTTTCAACTGTGCAGCATCGCCTTAAGGAAGATTCACTCGTCGTGTGTACGTAAGAGAAAATAAGGCACAACCGGTCAAAGAAAATCGACGGTTCCTCATGTTAATCGAGTTTATTCTTCTTCACCATTTTCTTTGCCTCTTCGAGCGCCATCTCCGAGGAGAAGACAAACTCGAGTACAAATATCCGCAATCGCAGTGGCAGGCCTCGGACGACGGAGTCAATTTGTACCTTGGAAATCTCGCTTCAACGAAGCGACATTTTGAATGCGTATATCCAGCTAAATCGTCGTGAAGCGGGCCATTTTATTCCCGAATAAAGGAACTTTTGTATCGGGATGTTGAATGAGTTCTCGCTGTTTTTTCGTGAAAATTAAAAAGTAAAAATTAAAAATTGATATTAAAAAATTAAGCCCAGTAAACGTTGAGGTATTTTTTCATGTATATTGAAATGTATTAAAAAAATGTCAACACGAAAGAATAAATGACAGCAGATTTATCAGCCATGTGCGTCTTGCCACTGCAGTCCCTAATCGACGAGAAATATGCACCTCGTAATTCTTGACTGAATAAAAAAACCAATAACATTTTCAATTGTCATATTTTTTTCTTCTGGGTGAATTAAGAAAAAGCTGAAAAAATCGTGAAATTATAACTTTTTTCAGGTTTGAAAGAAAAATGTGTTAAAAAAACACTTTAACGTACTGTAACAATTATTTAAAAACACTTTTTCAACGACTTTGTTAAGGGAAGGGTAGAGGTTTCAGCGTGAAAAAAACACTTTTTTGCGAATTTTTTTCATCTATATGGATAGAGTAAATTTATTGAAACCTTCTGTAAATTGTTAAGTGTCATTTAAAGAACATTCCGTGAAATTAGTACGCGAAAATATCTACAAACAAGCCGGTGACAAAGCTTTTCCAAGAATGCCTTTGGAAAAACACGATTTGTGGTGTTCACTGTATCTCAGCTAGAAATTATCTGAAATCAAGTACCATTAAAATTTAGATAAAGTATCATCAAATCCTCCCTCAACGGGCTTTGATAATTTTTTTTTCATTTCTAAATTTTTGGTGGTCATGTGAAGAGAAAAGTGCCATTTTTCACGAAAAATTCCGCCATTTTGGGGGTGGAAAACCCCCTCAATGTAAAAAAAAAATCTCAAACTAACCGTTGGGGGGAGGTATTTTATATGTAGAAAGTGTGTACCAAGTTTGAAATAAATCGGTCACGTAGTTTTCAAATGGCAGTGAACACGGACTTTGAAAAAGTGGTTTCGAGAAAAACGCTTTTGAAGTTTAGAGAAGCCGGTGCTACAGTGTTAGAGAAGCGGGACTAAATAGACAATGACTTCAAGAGTTTTGGTCTGATTGACTTGAAATTTTGGGATTATATTCTTGAAATGTTTAACTATAAGAAAAGACAAAAAAACGATTTTTCAAAAGTGCAAACTCCTACCCTCCCCTTAATTCACTTGGAAGAGATTTTCATACTGAAGAAAATAAACTTTGGTTTGACTCAATAGGCTGTTTAGTTTTTTTGCTATCACGCCCGCCAATTTGGAAAAATCGTAAAAATGAAAACGGGAAAATGCGCTTCAAAGTTTTTAATAGGAGGGAATATCAATATCGAATATCAATAGCCTATCTGCATTTGGCCGTTTATTTTCGAAAATATTTACAATTGGCCTCTGTAACTTTGTCAATATATTCTTGCATAGTTTATCTGGCGATTTAAGCAATTTAAAAAAAAACATTTTTCGGGCGTTCAAATTCAGGCTCCGGCTTTAATGCTTTATTTTGAAAAATCATTCCTAATGCTTTCAAACGTTTCGAAACTGTTTGTGATCAACTCCTAATGATTCTGCAAGTTCAGCTAGCGTCGGAAATGAGCCTCCATGAAGTGCCGTAAAACGGGGTTTAATTGACATTATGGGGAACTTCCACAGTGTTTTAGGCTAATTTAACAGAGCGCCAAAATACGGTTTAAGTGGTGCGCATTTTAATGTTTTGAAATTAGTTGTTCAAGTTTATTATAATGTTGCTAAAGTTGATTTTGATCTCAATGATGATTATAAGACTGACCAAGTGCCTATAATAGTACCCTGAGTACTTGATATTTTTATGTAAAATGTTTCCTTAATAAAGATGAAAATTTCATTTTTTTAAATCGTTGCTTTTCATTTAATTCCATGTATAATGCATAAAATATTGATTTTTTTATCAAAATGATGTTAAAGTAACCCTTTATCTTCGACATAAGTTCTATTTTAAGGGGCTATACCAGTGTCACACGTTCAAAAAATCGACTTTTTTTGCCTTTTTCGACAGTTTATACTTGCAAGCACATCCTGTAAGTAGCAGTTTTTATGGAAAAAATCATTTTATCTTGCAAAAATCGATAGTTAAATCTTTAAAAGCGTTTTGATCGAAATGAGATTTTTAAAATTTGCTGACATTGTAACCCAAAGAGCAATTATCCGATTGACTTGACATTTGAACTGAGTACTCTTGAATATATTACTCTACAATGACGTAGGATATTTCTGATTGGATAAAAATTGACGATTTGGCATTGAAAAAAACGACCATTTTATAGGCAAGAAAACAGACTTTTTTTATAACTACGCCATTTTGTTAGATTTAAATATTTTTCGAAAATCCTACGTCATTGTACAGGAAATACCTTTCGGTTTAACGATATTTCTTTCCTTTTTCGGTTTCAGCTACTCAATCGGCCGGAATCATGTCAGCAGTGGAGGAACTTTTTTTTGACGCCTCCGAAGGCAGCGCATAAGTCGCTTGGATCGCAATATTTTTCTATGAAAAAATTATGTAATATAAATAAAATATAGCCAAATATATTCCTAATTTTACGAAACATTTAATTCAGTACTTTCCTTCTAAAAAATTCCCGAAAATCACTCAAATTTTCAGCGTTCACACTGGTATAGCCCCTTAATGCCTTGTAAAAAAAAATTCCACACTCGAGGTTACTTTGGAACTTTAAAAAAGAAGTATAAAATTGTGGGGGGTGGTGGGGCTTGACTTTCTTGTACATTTGATAGCCAGATGAAACATTGTTCTATTGTTTCTGTTGTTCTATATTATTCTATTATTCTATTGTTCTATTGTAAAGCTGGAATTTGAGATGTTAAAAAAAAGTGACCTCCAAAAAACTTCCAAAACCTGTTCAAAGTAGCCCCCATTTAACGGTAATGCCTCCATTCAACACATCGAAATCATTATCTAAACCAATCTCTGCATGTTATGCCCGACAGAGCATGGTCGCCGTAAGTCTCAACAAGAATTCTGTGTGCTTCAGTTGCAGATTTTTTTTTGATACAGCAGCGCAGTACAATTCCCCGCAAATACTCTTTTTGGCAAGAAATTTGACATGTTCAACACTATGAAAAAAAAAAATTGTTTACACTTCGGCGAAATGACATACACTGAATGTCAAGCTTGATTATAGTACTTCTTCATAGCTTGATTTGATAATTTGACATGTTTAAAACTATGAAAAAAAAAAATTGTTTACACTTCGGCGAAATGACATGACATGACACAGATAGAATTCATTGCTCATTTTTTCCGTACGTTCGATCAGTCTCAACATTTCGAAGTATGGAAAAATTCACGATAATCGCTGGTCCGGCTTTGAAATACGGCCATAAATCGATAAATCATCGTAGCGCAATAAACCAAACGGTATTTCAAAGAACAAACCATAGCGGAGAAAATTCCCACTGAGCGAAGTTTCAAGTCGAAACAGAAGAAAAATGATAGACGATTGAGTGAAAAAAAAAACTTATTTTTGGCCGAGATGAAAAAACAATTTGTATTTTAAATATTTTCTAAAAAGTCCCTATCGATGTGTTTTTACCCCCTAAATACAAATTCACCATTCATTTTCCCCAAAATACTCAATTTCGATTGAAAATCCTCTAATTTATATAGAAACACGTTTTTCGCGTTAGCTGTTCGACAGAAACTTCTTGATATTCCTAATCAACGAAAAACTCTCCATCGGACATACCCATAAAATAGTTTTGAAACAAAAAACATGATCAACCCTTTCGACCACTTTTAAAAAATTGCCAGGCCTGAAATGGCGATCAACCGTAGCGGCGGTCCTAATTGAGTCACGGAGACTAATTGGGACGTTTCTGAAACGAATTTTGGAAGACTTACAACGAGCATCACTTCGATGTCAATCTTCGATTTTGTTGAAACAGAAAAACGCCCCACCATATACGTCAGTTTCAACAAAATCGAAGGCGGACACCAAAGTGAAGTTCCTTCCAAGCAGTTTACAATCAATGGCCGTCATGGATGCACCAAAAACGATGGAAAATAAATAGCCCGAGTGTACGTGTCGAGGCGCGTTGGTGAGTCTGTCGAACAGAGAGATTTAGTCTCTCGTTGCGCCCGATCAGGATTCGCTCCATTTGCCATCTTACACTTATATATATATATATCGCGTTGAACGTTTCATAATTCATGGGTTGGTATGGTGGTCGAAGGGGGAAAAGCCTCGTGTACGATCGTCACGCTGCTACAACGACGTGATGGAGTGAATCGACTCGAGCCACACCGAGGCACAAGAGTCCTACTCTCCTCTCGCAGTTGTATCGTCGTTTGTAACGGTGGTGATTGATTGAATGAAATTGAGGCTAAACTTACGGGGACCTTTATACGCGAAGTTTGTTGCCTCAGCCCGCCCACGTACTGACGCCTTTTTTCGCCTTTGTATGTGTAGCGTTTGAACCACCTAGAATTAAATGACTTGGAACAAGAGGGATAACGTTTGAAGCGAATTTTTGAAGTGCAATTTGAAAAAAAAAAACAAAAAAAACTCCAACAAGCCCGTCCGGTTGTTGGAGTCAACAATACGAGGGCACAGACTGAGAAAAAAAAACCAATAGAATAAAAAAAATACATTGGTTGATCCAAATAAATATGCTGCTGCGGAGTGCCACCAATATATGAGATTGTTACAATACTATAAAATATTGGAAAATGTGATTGATTCAAATAACATATTATTTTATTTGAAAAAGCTCTTCTGTTCTCTGAATATCTACATTATCCTTCTAATAAAATTGTATTCTATTGAAATTATTCTATATACAATCCGTAGATGTATGGATGAAATAATTAAGCGGTTGCTTCGACATTTTTTATTTCGTACAAAAATATAATCAATAGAATTAATTATTTCTTTACTGCATCGAAACGAATATGCCATGGGACGTAAGTTTTTCAATTTGTTTTAAATCTTAAATAAAAAGTGAGCATTAGAATGGTCATCCACGATAATAGTGGAGAGAATATCAGATATCCAATGGAATATCCATGAAGAGAATACCAGATATTCAACTGATGAGAACAGATACTACACTTTGATCTTAGCCACAGGCCAAGAAGCGATACTCTTTAGAGTTTCTCCGGCGTTTAAGTAGATTTTCAGTTCGCGCTACGCTTGCGAGAAACGAGCGCGCGTGCGGCTTCTAGCGGTTACTCCGAGAACTACGGGTTTCCTCACATCTATAATTTCGGTGGCGCTTGGCCTTGATTTGGTTGAATTTTTGCAACCAAATGCGCGAGAAACTAATTTTATTTTCGCATGATTTTTTAAATAATTCAGACATTTGCTTAATATTTTTCAATAAAAATAAAATATTCGTACTTTTACTGAATAATGCACTTGGAAATCAATATCGGATATGGTGAAAAAAATAACATATTTACTCAATAGAAATTTTATCTGAATCAAACGAGCGAAATTCAATTTTTCTTGTTTACTCGAATCAACAATGTTCATGTTATGAATTGAAACGCTTTTTTTGTTCGTTACAGAAAATGCATTCAAAACTATATAATTTGTTTACGATAATTTTTTAAATACTTTCAATAACATTTTTTTCTCGGCTAACAATATTTCTTTTGAATTAAAAAAACTTCTAATTTTATCATGTTATTAAAGTCAATAGCGTATTGTTTGGACTAATAAATCCGTTTATTTACACCAACAATTTTACAATTGAATCAACGAAATTTCATTCAATAACACCTGATGATATTGGATCAATGGTTTTTTTTTCTCAGTGCAGGGAAAGTGGAAAACCTGTGCCGATATGTTACCATCGGGAGCTCGGTGAAACTTGCTCAGTTGTCAGCGTCCAAGCCAGGGGCTAATCGGTCACCCATTCAAGTATCCGCGCCAGTTCATTTCAATTCGAAATATTCTTCGCCAACATCATTATTTTACATTTCGATAGAAGGGATGCCTGGTGCATTGAGGTTTTTTGCACCAATGATTTTTTTAGCCCTGATGTTGCGAATTTCCGCAATTTTGACAGCATCCTCCAAGCCATATCTGCACCCTACTGCAGCTACAAGAGCCATCATGTAAATGGCATCAAAGTTGGCATCATCGGAACGCAACGAAAATTCTCTTTCATATCCCCATCTCCTCGTTTTGAGGACTACACAAAATCTTTTTTTGCATTCCGTGGTTGCAGATGTCCAAACAAAAATTCGGTAAATCTTTGAGTGATTCTTTAGTCCAAATCTACGGGAAGAAATTCCGAAAAAAAATAAGTGCATTCCACCGATGCAAACGTCAATTGCATCAGTGTGAATTCGATTGAGCTTTTATCTCATCCATTTTCCATCTCGATGGTAGTCGTGTTCCCATTTTCACCGAGTGACCGTGGAGGCATGTGATAAAGGGGTTAAGCTTGCAGCGACAGAAGTGCGATCGCACAACACATCGATACCGAAGAGCGCACGAAGAAGGAAAAGCCGATTGTGGAAAAGCAAAGGTAGATTGATGTATACACGGACAAGAGGGATGCAGGCAACAGCCTTGAGGAATATAACCTCCATTTCTCGAGTGGTGATAAATCAGCGAGAGATCGAATAACGAGGAGGCGCCCCAACGATAAATCAGGTACGTCTCCGGGCTCTGCTGAATTAGGAAATTGCCTGCTTAAAAACCGCAATGATGTTAATCCCGGAGGGGTCGGCGCAACAAGGGCAGGAGGGGCCGGGAGGAAAGAACGCAAGATTTTCCACGAGGCGCCCTCTCCCTCTCTCACCCTTACTACTACGCGGATGTCTGCACCAGAAATAAAACTAACAATAAGGAGGAGTACATCTCTAGGATTGCCGTGTGCTGGTGGGGGGGGGGGGAGGCTGAAGTACCGGGGTGGAATAAAGTGGAATAAAATCAACGTAACTCAATCACGATAGCGTCTTCGGAGATTGGGGCCTGCACACAGCAAGTTCCTCTTCTTCGAGCATTCTTAACGACTTATATAACGACTTGGAGAGAGAAAGACGTATCCCCTACAGTATGGACCACTTTTTTATTCCCGCAACTGTTTCTAAGAGCAATCTTGTAGTCAGCCATTGTATATAAACGTCCGATGCCTAGACGCGATCTCGAAATCAAATTGATCATTTAGCTACTGACAAGGAAAAGTTGCGAGATCGAAATCTCCTATTTCGATGAAATTTTGCATGCTTGTAGAATGAGCAAGAATAGGCGACACGTGTTTTTTTATATCTGTGGAACCCGATTTTTTAAGGGTGAAACGCACCCTCGAAAATAGGGGTGTTTTTCGTTTTTCGTCGATAACGTTATCGTTCTCATCTCCAATGTACAGTACACGAAAAAATAAACATTGTTGCAATTTGACATTTTTTCATATCTCGTACCGTTAAGAGGCTACATCAGTGTGACACTTTTGAAAAATCGATTTTTTTTGTTGCCTTTTTCGACAGTATATATTTTCAAGAATATCCTGTAAAAAATTTAAGGCCGTATTTTATTGATTTTATCTTGCAAAAATCGATAGTTAAATCTTTAAACTCGTTTTTCTCGAAATGAGATTTTTCAAATTTGCTGACATTGTAACTCAAAGAGCAATTATCCGATTGATCTGAAATTTGAACTGAATACTCTTGAATATATTTACTCTACAATGACGTAGGATATTTTTGATTGGATGAAAATTGACGATTTGGCATTGAAAAAAACGACCTTTCTATAGGCATGAAAACAGACTTTTTTTATAACTACGCCATTTTGTTAGATTTTGATATTTTTCGAAAATCCTACGTCAGTGTACAGGAAATACCTTCCAGTTTAAGGACATTTTTTCCTTTTTCGGTTTTAGCTACTCAATCGGCCGGAATCATGTTAGCAGTGCAGGAACTTTTTTTTGGCGCCTCCGAAGACGCATGAGTCGCTTGGATCTCAATATTTTTGCCATGAAAAAATTATGTAATATTGATCAAATAGAGCCAAATATATTCTCAATTTTCCGAAACATTCATTTGAGTACTTTTCTTCCAAAAAATTCCCGAAAAACATCCCAATTTTCGAGGGTGCGTTTCAACCCTTAAAAATCGGGTTCTGCAGATATAAAAAAATACGTGTCGCCTACTTTTACCCATTCTACAAGCATATCAAATTTCAACGAAATCGGAGAGATCAACCTCGCAACCTTTCCTTGTGAATCATCTTCATTGCAACTCCTCTTGCAATTCCGCAAGATTTTTACAACTTATCCAACACTCGAAATAACCCGACATTCTTTTTTTTCATTCATTTCCAATGTTCCTGCCCTTGGAGGCTGCATAATCCTATTCCTTCCACTTTTGCCCCAAACTCGTCACTTCGCTATTTCCAGTTCGTTAGAGAGCCCCTTTCCTAACGCTGGGCGGAATGTCTTCCGCTCAGTAGTGGGCGCGCAAGCCAGTGCGCAACTGCGCGGTCACCATGCGGATATTAGCCCAGGCCAACGTTCCTTAGCACGGAAGATCGCCGAAGCCGCACACTAACCGACCGTACATTTCCATTTTCCATTCTTTAGCCTAATTTCGTTCCCGGATTCCATGTGAACGTCAAACAGGATTACCCGGAAAGGACGAAGAAAAAGACAACGCAAAAAATACCGCAAGAAAGTAAGGGCGTACGGAAATTAATTCTAAAAACAATTCTGCTGCTTTGAATCGTATGATAGGAATTGGCAATTTGTATCGAAAAGCAAGTCCTGGTTTGGACGAAAGAAAGTCAAGTCCTTGCAATTCGTAATATCCAAATGTTGTAGGTCTTTCAAGTTGCGAATATCAGAAAGGAAAGATTCCATTAAGGGGGGAGATATCTTTAGGCGAGGAAGAAATTTGCTGATTTTCATAATTTTTTCTAAAAGGAAAGATTTCTTCGCCATTTTTTAGGCTTAGGGTATGTTTTATTTCAACTTTTGGCTGTTACTTGGTATTTTTTTTTTATTAATCTTCAAAAATGGCGAAGGTATGGCACAGTCTTCTAAACTGCATTTCGAAAACTGGCGTGGCGTTTAGCTGAAAAACTAATCGACCGATTTTGGTGAAATTTTGTACAAATATTTCTTACCTTATCGTCTAAAACATGTTCCTAAATGTTTTTGGAAATTTAAAAAAAAAAGTGTTTTTTTATTGCAAAATGTAGCTACGTTTTTCGGAAATATCAATCTTTTTTATTCAAAGCGTACCATTTCATCGATTTTCAAAATTTGTCACCTGTCCTCGGTTCATATTCTGCGTATGAGTGTTAATGAAAGATAAATCTGCGTTGGTTTTTTTTCAGATTAATCCCGCCGACGCTTCGTTTCATGCCGTCTGAAAACATCCGCCGTAACCCGTTTAGAACACCGTGCCATGTGTCCGCTATTTTTAAAGATTAATAAAAACGATACCATGTTACAGCCAAAAGTCGTACAGAAACACACCTTAAGGCCTTTCGCCACTTAAGAGGCCAAAAAGGGCATGTTTTGTGATTTTTTCAGCGAAACCCTAAAATGAATCGAAATTACAAAATAGGGGTTTTATTGTACACGTTATTGATTATACAAAATTATTTTTTCACAGCGATAAAGATATTCAATTTATTATTCCCAGTGTGTTGTTTTGCCGTGGACACGTTTTACGTTAAAACGTGTAAAAAGTGTCTGCAGCCATTTACACAACCAAAGCGTGTAAAAACAACACATTTGCAGTGTGATCGATCGCCCTAAAAGTCCACGAGTCAAAACGGAGAGTGAGACGAACACGTGAACCTTTGGTTCGTAATAACTCTGCATACGCGGTGTAACATCCACGCAGATGCAGCACCGTGATTTGCTGATGAGGTATAACGGAGATGAGGGGAAATATCGATAGAAATACGAGTGCAGGAGCGTGGCAAGGGTGCAGAGGGATGAAGGGTCGTAAGGTTGTCGACTCGTGGCCAACTTAAATTTGCACCTCAATGCGACAGAGCAATCCATACGATTATGAGCTCGGTTTGTATCGGGATTTCGAGAGGAATCGAGGCGCGCAATGTTCCGGATCGGGGAATCATGAATGGAGGTGAGGTAATCGAATGTCGAGGTTCAAGCAGCTTGACCGATAACTGACGACACAACGTCATGCCCATTCCCGTTTCATAATCACCATACATCGGCAACGATGACGGAACCCATGAGTTACTATGACGAGGTTTAGGTATCGTGATTGTTTGCGATCGCCACTCTCGAGAGCTTGATTCGTATCGTCGGGCAGGCTGAACACACATAACCACGTACACCCATGTATGAGAACTAACGTTCTACCATCCCTTGCGATCCCTTGCTTCAACGAGCAGCCGTTAAGCATCGATGCATTTGATAATTGATTGACTACGTAACATACGGTGATAACTCTCGCGATTCGCTCAGATTAGTAGCGTTGTATTTTAGCATGCACCGCTTATCTAAAGGTTCCTGTCATACTTGGTGGTCTATTTATGTATCTGCCTCGGTGGATAATCAGTGCGGAGTCGATAGACAGATGTGCTGAAAGAGTTTTTCTAGGTTTGCTCCGCTCATTAATGAGCTGACATCAATGTCTGGCTCGTATGAAAAAGAAGAGTTAGGAATATCGGTATAGATCGTTCAGCTTGCTGCTGTTGTTTCGTTGATTGATGGTTGGAATCGCCAACATTGATCTTGCTTAAGATATTCGTTGTGTAAGAATCTTTCCATTTTGATGTCAACTAGATGTCATCGTAATAACTACCAACAGTTCTAGATATTCTCATAACAACTACCACCAAATTGAATACGTTGTGATAAATTGAAGTCCGAGGATGATTATCCCTGCGGTTTATTCCACGATGTTCCACTGAGTTGCTAGAAGCTGAGAGATATCGACGTAAACCGGGGGGTAGTTTTGTCCTTTTCGTGTTGATTGCACACTGGCTCGGGGGAAGTATCGATCCTTTCCAGTGCAAGGCTTTCACAATTTCGAGCGTTTCAGACATACCTGATGGTATTGCACGTTGAATGAGGAAAAATGGTCTTGCATGGAACGACAGGGCCGCAGGTGAAACAATATCGTAAGTAGATGACCCCGAGCTGGCTAGGAATGAGCGGGAGGTGCTGGTTTGGCCGAATGAGGGGGCACTTGTACCGCCGGAGACGATTAAAAGGTGCGGGAGTGTTGGGTGGCCGGCTGTAAGTGGTCGCTAGGATGCTTGTACATTGTACCAAATGACGTGCCTACGGGCTATGGCCGCGAGCTAGAAATCTTCCATGCGACCTCGCACGTATATGGTGCGTGTGTGTTTCTCGGTGCCGCTTGTGAGAACTGAGGGGGGCTACGGTTATTACACGCGTCACGCAGAACAACAGTCACGCACCTTTATCCCTCTTGCTTCTCGTCCTCGGCTCCTCGGAGAAACTAGAGACCCTTATCATCCCCCTTTATCTTGTCAACCGAGACTCGGCGTTCCATTATGCGCCACTTACACAGCGTTTCTTTGCTAGATTACTGGCTATGGCCCTGACTCAAATTTCCCATGAACTCCCCGGAAACCCCTACCTACTATCCAGGGTCAACCAGTACTGAACGAGTGATGACTCCTCTGTACTTCAAATTTCCTCGTCAATTTCCAGTTCGCAAAAAGACCGTGTTTCTATATGACTGGCTCATTGCCTTCCAGAATCTTTTGGCACTTCCATGGGAATGGGCATAAGTCGTTACATCGGGTGAGAAGGCAACCAGTAGCCTAACATAATTGCAACCACCTATTTATCCAATTACCTAGAGGAATACCCTTCGTATAGCACTTGGTGCTATTAAAATATTGTCACTGTTTACCCAAGAACCATTTCGTCCACTTTGAAGAGTTGCTGGAGCTGCAGGGGCAAGTTTGGAGCGAATGCGAAAGGTTCGCTGGGTGGAGATAATGGAAAGGCCATTGGAAAAGTAGGCATCTACGGCCAACGCGCGGTCCTACCTAGTCCAACGCATGACGGTTACTGAAAACTATCAGACCCGCTCTTTCGAATGCGACCATCCCCACCCTCGTTTCGTCGAAACAGCCAAATGCGCGATTGGTCCAAACGCAATCAAAAGAGGAGCTGCAACGACTTCAGCTAGGTTAAGTAGGAGTATAAGGGCCTATGCAGGAGGTAAGCAGCAAATTAAGAGCATGTTAGGACCCAAAGTAGGACTTCTAGCAGCAAAAGAGGAGCTGCAACGACTTCAGCTAGGTTAGGTAGGGGTATAAGGGCCAATCAGGAGGTAAGCAGCGAAGGAAGAGCAGGTGCCGGCCCATAGTAGGACTTCTAGCAGTAAACAGACTCAAGTGAGACTAACATAGGGTCAAAGGCCTTTAGAATAGGCTGAAAAGTTCGACTGGGGTAAGGACCTGATTATTGAGGACCCGTTAGTCGGAAGTCAACTGAATCTTACAGACATCCCACTGTATTGGCCTCAACCATGTTTTTCCGCAGCACTTTCGACTTCCCCGATCTTCGTCGACCCCATTTTCAGAAAATTGGGAATAGCTGTAATAGACTTCCATGGTAAAGGCCCTTGGCTCATTGAATGCTGGCAAACAAAAGACTGCGACCCCCAAAATCTGACACTGCGACTAGCGTTTCTCAAGACCTTATTCCGACTTGCAAAAAATGCTATCCAAGCCGGGGGGGAGGCGGAACAAGCAAGCACCGAGATCGCTTCCCAGACCGTGGATGGTCTCTCCAAAGTGGAGGAATATGAGAATGGGGAGGATTCGCTCGAGGAGAATGAAACAGTCTCAACCTGGCTAAGATTGCCAGATCGTTGAATCGTTGCAGCAGCCACCGCTGATGTTTTTGCCCGTACGTGCATCCTCCACCTTGCAAAGAGTAGACAGGCTGGTAAGGTAGTGTGAGGTTGGGTCGAGTCGGGTGGTCGTAGAGCGAAGGACTAGAGAAGTAGAGCGAGGATAGGGTCCAACGTCTTGAGGAGGCGGAACGCGAGAGAATCATCGTTATCAGGCGAAGCCCGGGTTGGCCGAGCAGTTCCTACGAGCCAACCAATGGGATGCTGGTCTCGAGTTTTCTCGATTCGGCCTCCCGAGGCGGTTGCACACGACGCAGAGGGTAGGTCTCGTCGATGCTTCCGCTCCTACACATGTGCCACAAGCCACGCCACACACATTCGCCCGCTCTTTCTTCCCACGCTACCCTTCGCTCCCTCTTTCTCATTTACCAACATACCGATACTATATAACAGCCACCCCCCGCGGTTACGTATAAGACTGGACCTCGAACTGCCCACTCGTCGGGCTGTGACCACTTTGCCCGTTGCCCCAAACGTTCGAACGACCGTCTAACCATTCCCGGATAAGCGACGACGTAACATCGCGATGGCAGGCCAGCGAACCACCACCCAATAGCCTACCTCACCCTCCTCGCCGAGCTGCCCTTCGCCCGTATACGCGCGATTGTCGGAACCAATAAGGATAATAGAAAATAGTCAGCGATTGTGAGCTTCGGAGAAAGAAAAAAAAACCCCAATTCTGCTTTCCCGAGCTATTCATTTTCCCGCGGCCCTTACAGTGTCGATCCTCATGGACCGAAAGCTTTTGGCTTTTCGAGCAGTTTCATCCAAACGTAAATAACGTCTCGCTCGGGTAATCGTACAAAGGGTGATGAATCCCCGGGTGGATGTCGAAGGACCTGGGATCTTTGGAGAACGGGAATGGCATGAATTGGAGATTCCATCAAACACCCCGCGAGAGTATGTGAGAAAACTCATATAAATGGAGCATTATCGCCGACAGGTCGTGTCCTCGAAACTCGAGAAGAGCAAGGCGGAAAAAAGCGTCAAAGAAACGTGTCTACACTGATGTCATATAGGTGGCTGCTGTAGCGATACTTCGTGTAACATTCCTCTACTCCGACCTGCAACCATTACAAATTCCTCGCGCTCCGCGTCGAAGATGCTCCGTCGAGCGTGTGACGTACACTCTGTCCGCGAAGCTATCCAACCGAAGAAAAAATCGTCTATCGCAATATAATTTTCGATAATCTATACATAGCCCTCCATTGAGCTTGAATATGACCTGCCAAAGAGGATGTTCATGATAATGTGACATGAACATCGAGAGATGCTCTTCGGTGATTTTGCCAATCGCAATGTCTCCCGATTTGTGGACCCCACTTTGGAGAATAACCTATTGGAACTGGTTCCTCACATTTTGGGAATGTGGGGTTGGGAGGGGCATGTTGAGCAAGTTTGGTATTATCGCCCTGTAATTTCTTAAGGGGCTATACCAGTGTGATACTTTGAAAAAATCGATTTTTTTTGCCTTTTTCGTCAGTTTATACTTTCAAGAATATCCTGTAAAAATTCCAAGGCCGTATCTCTAATCACTTTGTCTTGCAAAAATCGATAGTTAAATCAGTAACTCGTTTTTCTCGAAATGAGATTTTTTCAAATTTGCTGACATTGTAACTCAAAGAGCAATAATCCGATTGACTTGAAATTTAAACTGAGTACTCTTGAATATATTTACTCTACAATGACGTAGGATATTTTTGATTGAATGAAAATTGACGATTTGGCATTGAAGAAAACGACCATTTTATAGGCAAGAAAACAGACGTTTTTTTCATAACTATGCCATTTTGTTAGATTTGATATTTTTCGAAAATCCTATGTTATTGTACAGGAAATATCTTCCAGTTGAACGACATTTTTTCCTTTTTCGGTTTCAGCTACTCAATCGGCCGGAATCATGTCAGCAGTGGAGGAACTTTTTTGTTGTTGTCTCCGAATGGATTTTGTTGATCCTCTTGAATCTCAATATTTTTCTATGAAAAAATTATGTAATATATAATAATATATAATTATGTAATATAAAAAATTATGTAAAGTTATGTAATATAGGTCAAATAGGTTCACACTGGTATAGCCCCTTAACAGTCTGCCGTATAATAGGGAAACCTACTTGGGTCAATGGGAAATTTATCTGGGGAAAAAAGGTTTGTGGACGAAATTCCAGTTATACTCATTGTTTCACGGATAATTGATCTCACATGACTCCGGCCAAACTTGCTCAACCTGCTTCGATAGTGCGGTAAGTTGCGCATGGGGTTGAGTATGAGGTAAGTTGAGCAAGGTGAGGTTAATTCGCTATAAAAAAGCATATTTACGATAACTTTTTCTGACATCACAGTTAATATATATTTGTTTATGTAATTATTATACAATAAAAGCTCGATTGAAGAATATTCTGTAAAAGTTTCATTAATAATTATGCAGAAATGAGCCATTAACAGCGAATCTTCGCAGACGCCTAAAAAAAAGTTACATTGCGGTGAACCGCATAACAACTCACTGGATCATCTAGAATTTAAAAAAAACGAAAAGATTCCATCAGTTGATAAGTTCCCTAAGGTAACGCTGTCGGCTTTTTTTATTAATTTTTTAAATTTTTGATTACACTTAGAAGTCAAAATACCGACTCGTCATTTAAAAAATCGGAAATTCTGTTACTGTAAAATAAATCAAAATAATAAAAAATAAAAAAACAGCGTCACCTCGTAATTTGTGTGTAGAAAGAGTGTGCAAAATTTCAGAAGGATCGGGGCTGTAGATTTTGAGCTAGAGAGTTCACCGACTTTGCAAATACTAAGTGTGAGAAAAATGCGTTTAAAAGTTTCAAAAATTTCTTCACTAGAAACTAAAAAATTAAACATCAATAAACAAGTATTTTTAGTCATATACTTACACAGAATTATCGATGCCAGGCCCATAAAGCATTCATATGACAAAATTTAAAAACAAACGCAATAAAAAATTCCTTACCTCCCCCCTTAAAAAATCAGACGTATGCAACGATTACAATCAGTTACATTTGTGTTAAAATATGTATTAAATCTCGACTGACATTTAAATTTGTCAAGTACCAACGCTCACCTGGTTGCTGTACTCGTTACTCGTACAATGGTAGAAGAAAAAATTTCAATCGCGTTTTTTTTACTTCTAGGTGCAAAAATAACGAAATGTCCCGTGTTACCGGCTCATGCGCCGCATGGCAACGGGTGATAGCGTGTTGTTTTCCCCTACCCCATACCTCTCTTTTCGCCATTCGATGCATCCGCGTGCGGTGGTAAGTTTTCCAGATATTTCGATTGCCCAACTAACCCGATTGCTCAACATGCCCATCTATACCCTAATGACGACGTTTGTAATCTACTCCAAAGTCTTGACCTTAACAATCTTAGATCGCAGATCCGATGGGTTTCTTCGCACTGACATTCTATTTGAGTTGGACAACTGATATTCAGTAATCTTGATCGATCGGGCCTAAAAAATGCTGTTTGTATTGTCCAGCTACGATGTTTCTTTGATTCTGCACAGACGATGGCGTTACTTAAATGTTGTTCTCTTTATCCCAATGTAACGTCAAACCGGATTATCTTCCTCATCTTTAGATGATGTTTAGATAAACTGTGGATAATCTTTAGATGATGTTTAGATAAACTGTGGATAATCTTTAGATAATCTGTAGATGATGTTAAGATAATCTTCAGATACTCTTTAGATAATCCGTAGATGGATCATACAAACAACCAAAGGCAGCAGCGTGTTCATTCCCCAACAGTTATCATAAAAGAAAGGTTCCAGGGGGAAGACGTTCGCCACGATCATAGCCGAATATGCAGACTACGAGCTGTTGACGGTTTCATAGTGTATCCAGGGAAAACGGCTCTTTAAATGTGCCTCCACTATGCGCCATAAAAGCTCCAGCGCCGTTTCTCGGTTGATCTCTCGCGCCTACACAGTTAGCCAACATTTTACACAGTTGGGAAGAGCGCGGAAGAGAAAGAGAGGAGGGTGAGGACCAAGAGCGCAAGAGAAGGAGAAAGAAAGTGCCACCTTCCTACACCCCTGAGATGAGCTATATACTGCTACTTCGTATACCGTTTCTATAGACATCGACGTAACGTAAACGCGGTGTATAAAGGCTTCGGAAAGCGCCCATGCGAAGCACCGCTTTATCGTAAAAGCCCCCTTTGAGGGATCCGTTTATTGGTTGCTAAACATCGATATATTGCTTTCACTGGGGAACTTGCACCCATCATCCATGCTACCGTCCTCCCACGACGTTCCTAAAGAGTCTCCTTTCTATACGCATATATATATATATATATATATATATATATATATGTATGTATGTATATATGTATATATATGTATATATATATACATATATATACATACATACATACATACATACATACATGTGTGTGTGTGTGTGTATGATAAGTAGGTAAAGCGATATAAATTCTCCCCTTCTTCCGAAGCGCGACCGCAGACCTGCGGCCGCTTTTAAAAGCTTCATCGCGACAAATGCCGCAACATTTATGTACATAATATATATATATATATATATATATATATATATATATATATATATATATATATATATATATATATATATATGTATATATATATATGTATGTATGTATGTATGTATGTATGTATGTATGTATGGGTACAGCAGAAAGCGCCAATTTTTCATATATTTGCCCATAGCTATCCAAGCACCATTGAAAAACGATGCTGTCATCGTTGATTCTATTTTCATTCATGCACGTGTAACAGCACAATGAAAGTAATACCGATTGGTAGTGTCATTCGCCCTGGTAGGAAACACCAGAACCTAGATCGAAGTATTATCAGACACATGAGTGATTAGTTTTTTCAATTTATCTAGTGTATTTTAAAGCTTGGATTGGTGTAGTCCGACGATGTTGAAGTTAGCATTATTGCTATGCAGTGGTAACTCTTTTTTCCGCATTGCCCTAATTTTCTGGTAGTTTGAAGTGACGCAAGTCACTCAAGTATTTTTTATGATTTTTATTGGAGGGTCGCCGCCTGAATCTGGATCAAGAGTTTGTGAATAACGATGAAAATAGAAAAATGAGAAATACAGAAAGATTCTCGTTGCGTTTTAACGACCGAAAAACTTCAACACCGTTTTTTCCTTTGGCTCATCGACAGGAATGGAGTTTCGATGTCTGTATTAAGGTGATTACGATTCTTGCCGAATTACCGGAGATTTACCATTTTGTTAGATTTTGATATTTTTCGAAAATCCTACGTCATTGTACAGGAAATACCTTCCAGCTTAACGACATTTTTTCCTTTTTCGGTTTCAGCTACTCAATCGGCCGGAATCATGTCAGCAGTGGAGGAACTTTTTATGGCGCCTCCGAAGGCAGCGCATAAGTCGCTTGGATCTCAATCTGTTTCTATGAAAAAATTATGTAATATAGGTCAAATATAGCCAAATATATTCTTAATTTTTCGGAACATTTAATTGAGTACTTTTCTTCCAAAAAATTCCCGAAAATCGCGCAAATTTTCAGCGTTCACACCGGTATAGCCCCTTAAGAAAAGTATAAATCCGACACTGAAACTACGGCTGTTATTTATCAAATCCCGGTAATATTCGTATGCACGGGACATGTATTCTTGTCGACGAGGTGATAGAGTAATTACGACCGGGTTGATCAAAACTCTCCTTCATTAATTCGTATCGTCTTCACCGTCGGAATGAACGATCGCAATCGTCGTCTTTCCTGCCTCCGTTGGGATTACCGCGTTCACTGCGCGATGGATTGCCAAAAGACGTTCATTCGGGTTGCGTGTAACGACGAGCCCGTTTTCAGGACTTCGAAGACGCTTTCGAGGCTTGCCCCAACGTACAGTCACGAGAGTCCGTATGGTTTGGTTTAATGGAGACTTGGCGAATCTTACGAGGTGCCTTAAAGTACCGACGATGACGCCTTTCCATGACTGAGATATACGCCATGTGCGTCCTGCAACGACGTTTGCGAAGGCGACAATGGAGAGGTTTGTCTGTTGCCTCGCTAACAACGGCTCTTGACACTATTACTGCCATACGCCAGAAAGCAGCTGGGGAGAGAGAGAGAGAGAGAGAGAGAGAGAGAGAGAGAGAGAGAGAGAGAGAGGGCTGCCAAGATCGTGTTCCGCTTTTACGAGGTCGTCAAACCGAATCGTTCGCACCCTGAAATACATTCCATCGTTTTGCCATCGGTGGCAGTTAATTTGAGGAACTTTCGGCCCAAACTATCGCTCTCTAGAAAATCGACTGATATATATATGCAGGGTCATTCACAACTATTGAGCTTCCTCTGGTGAGCATATCGGGCCTGCCATTGCGGGCAAAACGCTTTTTTTCAAATGTCGTGCGACAAACTTTGGCCGAGCTATTCCTGTTTAAAGAGCTATACCACCAGTGTGACACTATGGAAAAATCGATTTTTTTGCCTCTCTCCACAGTTTATACTTTATACTTTATGTTTATACTTAGCAGTGTTTATGGTAAAAATGATTTTATCCTGCAAAAATCGATAGTTAAATCTTTAAACGCGTTCTTCACGAAATGAGATTTTTCAAATTTGCTGACAATGTACCTCAGAGAGCCATTATCCGATTGACTTGAAATTTGAACTGAGTACTCTTGAATATATTTACTCTACAATAACGTAGGATATTTATGATTGGATTAACATTGACGATTTGGCATTGAAAAAAACGACCATTTTATAGGCAAGAAAGCAGACTTTTTTCATAACTACGCCATTTTGTTAGATTTCGATATTTTTCGAATATCCTACGTCATTGTACAGGAAATACCTTCCAGTTTAACGACATTTTTTCCTTTCTCGGTTTCAGCTACTCAATCGGCCGGAATCATGTCAGCAGTGGAGGAACTTTTTTTTTGGCGCCTCCGAAGGCAGTGCTTAAGTCGCTTGGATCTCAATATTTTCCTATGAAAAAAATATGTAATATAGGTCAAATATAGCCAAATATATTCTTAATTTTCCGAAACATTTAATTGAGTGATTTTCTTCCAAAAAATTCCCGAAAATCACCCAAATTTTCAGCGTTCACCTGTTATGAATGGATAATCCTGCAACTGTCGATAGATCAGATCATGTCCTGCTATATGCTGGAATTTCAGTTTAGTAAAAGGCCCACGGTTTTCGAGATAAAAGTCATCTGCTTTTGGTTTTTCGCATCGCATTTCTACAAATGATAAAAATGTATCACGCATATCGTGCCAATTACTTTAAAAAGTTTCTTAGTTATTGTCGATTCATATCATTTGTAGAAATGGCATGCAAAAAACGAAGAGCAGATGATTTTTTTTTAAATAAATCTCTACATAAAAAAATCTCTTCCAAATAAATTTTTCAAATAAAATCTCGAAAACCGTCGGACTTTTACTAAACTGAAATTCCACATATAGTAGGACATGATCTGACCTCGAACTGATATCGACAGTTGCAGCATTATCCATTCATAACAGGACACCCTGTGTGTGTGTATATATATATATATATATATATATATATATATATATATATATATATATATATATATATATATATATATATATATATATATATATATATATATATATATATATATATATATATATATATATATATATATATATATACATATATATATATAAATATTTATATGGATATTCGAAAGAATGCATTTTCAAGGTATATTGACGGCAACATTTACGAAAGCAACTAAGCTTACGGGATACGACAGCAATGAGCTATTTCAAACGTATATCCACAAAGTCCAGCGCGCACAGCAATGAGGGGCCGTTACACGTAACCACGATAGGTTCTTTCCTATATATGAAATTTGATGAATCGATCAACGATCCCTGGGGATATTCTGGTATAAAGACGAGATCAGAAGACGCATATCGGGTGCCAAACAAGCATCGGGAAAAAAAAGACGGGAAACCTTATAGGATCCAGTATATTCGCTTGATTCGATAAGTTAGCCACAGACTGAACCTTCCGAACACGTCTTTCATCCCCTTGAACGCATCACTCCCACATCCGACCATCGATTTATATATATATATATATATATATATATATATATATATATATATACCGAGCTTTGTACGGGGTATCTAAAAAAACGTGCTCCCACATATTTCCTTACTCCGAAAATCCTCGGATCACCGCGAAACTTCCTGATCATATATGCGTACCCACACACACATGCACACACATATATACGTGTCTGCACGTGGGGCAGTCGAACTACCCAACCAACCCACGGGTTGGTTGGGTAGTTCGACTGCCCCACCATGTGAATGTAATTTTTCATGGTGTCGCAACAGGACGTTTTCATCAAAAAAGGTTTTTACAAAAAAAAAACAGTTTTTTCAGCACATTAACTGTATATAAATATATGTATGTCCAGGGTGACAATTATAAGGTAGCCATGGTTTTTTAAGTGTCCGGCGCGGAGATTTTGCGGCCGACAAAAATGTTTTTTATGATTTTCCGAGTCCTATTTTTAAAAAAATGTAGCGTATTTTGGAGGCAAGTAGTATTTGCCTGAAAAAATAGAGCATTCTGAAGAAAAGTCAAGATTCTATTTTGAGTTCAGCAGAATAAAGATATGTGAAATCCGAAAACAATACACTTCCAAAAAAAACTTCTTTATATGCCATAAAATACCATTTATCCAGCTGAAAAGATATCGTTGATGATTTTTTTCCCTCGATGATGGGATGCACGAAAAAGTTTTTTACCGCAGGTTTTCGTATTCGGAATCTAATTATCTTCGTTTTGCTGTACTCGAAGGGGAGTTTTGATTTTTTCCCCGAATTCCTACGCGGCCAGTGTGAACGCTGAAAATTTGGGTGATTTTCGGGCACTTTTTGGAAGAAAAGTACTCAATTAAATGTTTCGGAAAATTAAGAATATATTTGGCTATATTTGACCTACATTACATAATTTTTTCATAGAAAAATATTGAGATCCAAGCGACTTATGCGCTGCCTTCGGAGGCGCCAAAAAAAAAAAAAGTTCTTCCACTGCTGACATGATTCCGGCCGATTGAGTAGCTGAAACCGAAAAAGAAAAAAATGTTAAACTAGAAGGTATTTCCTGTACAATGATGTAGGATTTTCGAAAAATATCAAAATCTAACAAAGTGGCGTAGTTATGAAAAAAAAAGTCTGTTTTCTTGCCTATAAAATGGTCGTTCTTTTCAATGCCAAATCGTCAATTTTCATCCAATCCAAAATATCGTACGTCATTGTAGACTAAATATATTCATGAGTACTGACTTCAAATTTCCAGTCAATCGGATAATTGCTCTTTGAGTTACAATGTCAGCAAATTTGAAAAATCTCATTTCGAGAATAACGCGTTTAAAGATTTAACTATCGATTTTTCCAAGATAAAATGATTAGAGATATAGCCTTGAAATTTTTACAGGATATTCTTGAAAGTATAAACTGTCGAAAAAGGCAAAAAAAATCGATTTTTTTAAAGTGTCACACTGGTATTGCCCCTTAATTTTTTGAGCAAACACTACTGATCAGGGACATACGCCCATATTTTTTTTCGAAGAGGACTTGGATAACCATCAAGTCATATTTTTCTCAGTGGCGAAATTTTCGCGCAAGATCCTAAATGAGCCGTCCTCTTTTTGTGCCCCAGCGTCGATAATTTGGCGCGTATTCGATGGCAAAAAATTAATAACGTTTACGAAGTGGTAAACTTCGAAAATGTTTTTAATATCGTATCTGGTAGGTGTATACTCCGTTGGGAACTCCGACTGTACATTGAACGCGGGGATGAGTAACCGCGTCTGCCTTGCACGAATAGGGATCGGGTAATTTACATGAAATTGCTTATTAAATTACAGCAAGTTTTTTCGACGATGATTTAACGATACCCGGGCTGCAGGACCATTTGTCTTTGGGCTTTTAATTTCTCTCCTAGCCCTTCTGCGGATCGTTAACGACGGCCGATCTTATGCAATCTTATAAACTTCTGCAACCCTCTTGTACCTAGCATATTACCAAGAAAAGCGGCAGCGTCTTGATAAGCAATTTAAAAAAATCGACACCACTGACGAACTGACAAACACGCCACGTACTCTTCATATAGTAAGTTGGCTTTTTACTGGCCGTTTTTGAACTTTGAATCGACGTCACGCGAAAACACGTCAACGAATAAAAAATCTAATGACATTTTACCAATGTAATGTGATTTTTTCCTATTGATTTTGTTCACGTTATTTTTTTATCCATCCACTCAATTCTGAGATCTCATAATTTATGGCCAAATTTCGGAGCGATGTTTTCACCACAAAAATTATTGCGTACTCGTTCCTGAATCGAATAAGCTCATTCGGTCAATTTGTCGATATAGTACATACGCCCTTTTGAGAGCTGGTTGACACTTTTCTCAACAGGCGCCGTGAGCAACGCGTTTTTGACTCGCTCTGGGCAGCCGCGTGACGTAACGCGGGCATGCGCAGTGCCTTCATAGTTCGCTTTCTCTCGCACTTCTCGACTGCACCTTGCCCGCTAGATATACATGTATAATGCGTTACAGTCGTTTTGGCAGTTCTAACCCCGAAACATGGTAAGACCGTTTATAAATGCAAACGTTAAACGAACCGCTCTTTTTGGGACGGAAAATTAATTTGACGAGGGTTCTCGGTGTCACGAATTGTGGGCTGGGGTGAAATTCCGAACGTTGAATGATCAGAACGCTCAAAACTCCGAAAATATACTACCCCGAAAGATCAAAAGTCCGAAAGAATTTTACACGAAAGACCAAAACTCCGAAAATCTGAACACCGTCAAAATAATTCGGCTATGGAAGTTTTAAATGTTTCAAAATTTTCAATAAACCGACGAATTGTTTCAAGAATTTTTTTTTATCAAGAAGTGTTCTTACGTAAATTTTGAAATTTGTCTAGACAATGTTATACGTTCTACATCATTTACAGTCAACTGTGTAGACTTTCGCTGGCATAAACTTGACGAACCTTGTAATTTCGGAACATTAAGGGACTATACCAGTGTGACAATTTTAAAAAATCGATTTTTCTTTGCCTTTTTCGACAGTTTATACTTTCAAGAATATCCTGTACAAATTTCAAGGCCGCATCTCTAATGACTTTATCTTGCAAAAATCGATACTTATATCTTTAATCGCGTTTTTCTCGATATGAGATTTTTCAAATTTGCTGACATTGTAACTCAAAGAGCAGTTATCCGAGTGACTTGAAATTTCAACTGAAAACTCTTGAATATATTTACTCTACAATAACGTAGGATATTTTTGATTGGATGAAAATTGACGATTTGGCATTGAAAAAAACGACTATTTTCTAGGCAAGAAAACAGACTTTTTTCATAACTACGCCATATTGTTAGATTTTGATATTTTTCGAAAATCCTACGTCATTGTACAGGAAATACCTTCCAGTTTAACGACATTTTTTTCCTTTCTCGGTTTCAGCTACTCAATCGGCCGGAATCATGTCAGCAGTGGAGGATCTTTTTTTGGCGCCTCCGAAGGCAGCGCATAAGTCGCTTGGATCTCAATCTTTTTCCATGAAAAAATTATGTAATATAGGACAAATATACCCAAATATATTCTTAATGTTCCGAAACATTTAATTGAGTTCTTTTCTACCAAAAAAATTCTCGAAAATCACGCAAATTTTTCAGCGTTCACACTGGTATAGCCTCTTAAGATGGTTACGCATATATGAAGAAGTACTGCAAGCAAGCTTGAAAATCAGTCTATGTCATTTCGCCCAAGTGTAAACGACTTTTTTTCACAGTGTTAAACATGTCAAATTTCATGCCAAAAAAGAGTATTTGCTGGGATATTCAGTGCACTACTTTATTCAAAAAAAATCTGCAGCTGAAGCACACAGAATTCTTGTTAAGACTTACGGCGACCATGCTTGGTCGGAAACAACATGCGGAGATTGGTTTAGACGCTTCGAAAATAACGATTTTGATGTATTGAAGACTCATGTCAGACGCTAGCTGAACTTCCAGAATCATTAGTTGATCACACGAAAGTTTCGAAACGTTTAAGAGCGTTAGAAATGATTTTTTTTTTCGATAAAACATTAAGGGGCCAGTCCACTTTGGAGTCACGAAAAAAGGCCATTTTTGCGATTTTTTTGGAGGATTTTATAAAAGACATGAATATAAAAGTTGTTGGGCTTGATAAATAAAGTCTTGAAACACATTAAAAAAAATTTAATTCATTTTTATTCATTTTTAAGTACAAAAACTATAGTTTAACGTAACGCCTCAAAAATAGGTGGGCTAGGTAGCTCCATCGCAACTCGGCAACGGCTTGTCTGCAACTAAAAAATCAAAGTCCATCAGATTCAGTATGACACCAGCTACAAAATGACCCTCGGATATAAAGTTTTATCAAAAAATAAAAAAATGGCAGATGAAAAACGAAAAAAGTTTTTAAAAACGCGTTTTTTCGCAGTTTTTCGCAAATAGAGAGTAAAAATCAAAATTCTAAAACCATCGGTCATCTTGTTGCGAATCATGTTTACAATATGTGGTTCAAATTTCAAGAGAATCGGTTTATCAGTTTTAGAGATACGATGGAGCTAAATTTTGAAAACGTTGTTTCGAGAAAAACGCGTTTGAAGTTTATACTATGGAAAACTCTTACCTAAACTCAATCGGCAATTCCTGCACCGTACAAAGTCCCTTCTTTGCTCATCATCGTCGATTTCTTCAAGTCTTGCTTGCTTTCGATTTTTTGAAATTTTCAAAGTGGACTCGCCCCTTAATTGACACGCAAAAACAGCGAGAACTTATTCACCATCTCAACAGTTGCGCAGAACAATAAGGAGTAATGCAGAAAAAGATCATGCTTATCCATAAAAGAAATACGCGTAAAAAAGCAACAAAAAAAGGATTAGGGAATTGGGTGTCCCCGCGGCGCAGAAGTATATTGATAATCATACTATTGCCCGTTTTTTTCCTCCGTGTCTGAATGATTTATTACTTTCGTAGTGTCGCTCATGGCGTCTCGAACGTGAATTGGTAAATTCGACGTACACTTCTACTTCGCTCTGCGGTTTTATTTAAATCGGAGATCCATTCTCGATTGGTCGGAAGAATAAGAAACGTGTCGATTTTACAGTACGACGCAGCAAGGGCCCGCAATAATCGCTATTTTAATAAAAGGCAGGTGTTTGTGAATGTTTATGTAGTTGCTGCGCGAAAGATTTCTCGGATGTGTGAACGTGGCTAAGCCAACAACACTGTCGTGCTGAATTAGTGGTGAACCAACATCGACCTGCAACCCAAATTGTATGAAGCATTTATACAAATATATGTCTAACGCGGACATTTTACGATTGAGAAAAATGTGGTTCTAATCATTTCCGAGTCCTCTCTCACAGATAAATAGCATGTTTGCCAAAACAAAAATTCTGCAAAAAACATCAAAGTTTCATTTTCAGTACGAGAGCATGAAGGTAATTGAATTCCGAATACGAAACACTTCTGAGAAAAAAATGTGCATGCCGGCATCGAAAAAGAATTCATCAACGATGAATTTTAAAATAGACAGATGGAAGTTGATTCTATTGAAAAAAAAAAAAAATTTCCGGCGTGTTTTGTAGTCGGAATTTAATTATCTTCATTCTGCTGAACTCGAAACGGAATTACGATGTGTTTTTCCAGAATCCCCTATTTTTTTTTGGCAAATACTACTTATCGGAAAAGTACGTTATGTGTTTTTTAAGGAGGTTGGAGCGTTAGCCACAATCCACGGTTAAATTTAATTTTTAAAAATACATGGTATTGTTTAAACTGTACAGAGTCTTCATGAATTTTTTGAACTTTTTTCACCACCAAACACCAGAGATAAAAAATAGTTTAACGTATGTGATTTAAGGGGGGATTGTCTTTTTTTTTCGCAAAATTTACCGCTTTTTGGGAATTTTTTTGTGAAGAAAGTATACAACGGAAAACCTGTGAAACTTGGCATATAGTTTTATTGATCTGTTTACTACATACAAAAAAAATTTTAAACAATTTTATCAAAAAATCCGCCTCCCACCCCCCTCGACGCGCGATGGTCCTTTTTTGATGGTGTGCACGATTTCTCAAAAACTATTCAACCGATTGCCTTCAAATTTGGACAGAATGCTCAGCTGACATCCTTTTATCGTTTGATGAAGCAAAAAAGCAATACGTTTAATAGTTTTTTATTTATAACAAAAAATCGATCAATTTTTTTCGAAAAATCGATACTTCAAGTTCAAAACGTCACCAAATCGTCAATTTTTTTTCCCCCTTCATCGAACGATAGCTATATGTGTCTAAAGTAAAATGCTTTTTGGATTTTTGTTGCAGGATGAACGTGAAGGCTGTAATCGTGCACACCATCAAAAAAGGACCATCGCGCGTCGAGGGGGGTGGGAGGCGGATTTTTTGATGAAATTGTTTAAAATTTTTTTTGTATGTAGTAAACAGATCAATAAAACTATATGCCAAGTTTCACAAGTTTTCCGTTGTATACTTTCTTCACAAAAAAATTCCCAAAAAGCGGTAAATTTTGCGAAAAAAAAAGACAATCCCCCCTTAACGTGCGGTTAGATGGGCAAGACTTTCACACTAAAGGTTATGTAAATTTTTTTTTGTTATTTAGCACCAAGATAAACCATTTCTGACAACGGATTAACGCAAACTGAACGTTTATAAACATTTAGAGAAAAAAATCCTCATCTTGGCCATCGTAAACCATGGGCCAATAATCTCGTCACGTAAATATGAATAGGCATAATTATAAATTACTTAAAATTTCATTGTGAATTGTATAAAACATTCGTTGTCGTAGTTTTTTCATGATAATCATCGATAATGTTATACTTTTTCTAGTCGGTAGTAACACAAAAGTTTTTCTACTTTACGTAATGAAAATATTAAAATGCATAGTTTTGCCCTTTAATGATATATTTTAAAAAATTAGCATATACAGAATAAATCTGTATCTCGTATGCATTTTTTTGAGGTTCATTGAAAAAAAAATGAATAAACCGTCATTCGACTCTACTGAATCGCTCCAACCTCCTTAAGATGACTGGAAAAACCGTCAAATATTGTATTTTTCCGGTTGCAAGATCCGGCGCCAGACCCTTAGAAAACAGGGGTCGGGTTGAAATTCCGAACTTTGAATGCTCCGACTCCTTAAAATTCCGAATTTTAATGTTCCGCAATTCAAGATAGGGCCGGGTTGAAATTCCGAACTTTGAATGATCAGAACGCTCAAAACTCCAAAAGAATTTTACACGAAAGACCAAAAAAGTTTCAAAATTTTCAATAAATCGACGAATTATGTCAAGAATTTTTTTTATTAAGAAGTGATTTGGCGTCAATTTTGAAATTTGTCTAGACAATGTTATACGTTCTACATCATTTACGGTCAACTGTGTAGACTTTCGCTGGCATGATCTTGACATGAGGGCCGGGTTGAAATTCCGAACTTTGAATGCGCCGACGGTTTAAGGGGCTATACCAGTGTGACACTTTCAAAAAATCGATTTTTTTGTTGCCTTTTTCGACAATTTATACTTTCAAGATTATCATTATCAATTATATCAATATCATTTTATCTTGCAGAAATCGATAGTTAAATCGTTAAACGCGTTTTTCTCGAAATGAAATTTTTCACATTTGCTGACATTGTAACTCAAAGAGCAATTATGCGATTGCGTTGAAATTTGAACTGAGTACTCTTGCATATATTTACTCTACAATGACGCAGGATATTTTTAATTGGATGGAAATTGACGATTTGGCATTTAAAAAAACAACCATTTTGTAGGCAACAAAACAGACTTTTTTTCATAACTACGCCATTTTGTCAGATTTTGGTATTTTTCGAAAATCCTACGTCATTGTACAGGAAATAGCTTCCAGTTTAACGACATTTTTTCGTTTTTCGATTTCAGCTACTCAATCGGCCGGGATCATGTTAGCAGTGGAGGAACTTTTTTTTTGGCACCTCCGAAGGCAGCGCATAAGTCACGTGGATCTCAATATTTTTCTATGAAAAAATTGTGTTATATAGGTCAAATATAGCCAAATATATTCTCAATTTTTCGAAACATTTAGTTGAATACTGTTCTTCCAAAAAACCCCCGAAAATCGCCCAAATTTTCAGCGTTTACACTGGTATAGCCCCTTAAAATTCCTAATTTTAATGTTCCGAAATTACAAGTTTCGTCGAGATTATGCCAGCGAAAGTTTACACAGTTGACTGTAAATGGTGCAGAACGAATAACATTGTCTAGACAAATTTCAAAATTAACGTAAAATCACTTCTTAATAAAAAAAATTCTTGAAATAATTCGTCGATTTATTGAATATTTGGAAACTTTCAAAACTTCCGTAGCCGAATTATTTTGACGGTGTTCAGATTTTCGGAGTTTTGGTCTTTGGTGGAAAATTCTTTCGGAGTTTTGATCTTTCGGGGTAGTATATTTTCGGAGTAGTGAGCGTTTTGATCATTCAACGTAAGGAATTTCAACCCGACCCCAAAAAACACACGGTCAACTTATAATGCGCTCGGGCAAAGTGGCTACTTACGTGGCTAAGTTCATCCTTATTGTTTACTCCGCAAAACACGTCAGAATCCTCATCAAACTCAAATCTGTCCGCGAAGCACTTTTTATACGGATAAACAGCGGTCGCCACTTTATAAAGAGAAACGTCGTCAGATTGATCCCCGTATTTGAATGTTATCAATTCAGCCTTCGGTGACAATGTTGGTACGCGCGATTGTATATTATACGTTGGCATCATTGTTGGCAACGCTATTGGTTGTTCGTCCCCGTGGAATATGGTGTTTCCTTGTAGCTGCGGCGTATTGAAACAGAACAAGGAACATGTTTAGGGGCCTACACTGTTAAAAAAGATTATTTTATTGAACTAGGATCTATGTAAAAAGTTTGGGACCGTTTCGTGGTGTACGAGGGTGGCGATAAAATGCAATAAGTTTTCGGCAGTATGCTAACGTGTTGCAAATGAAATTGCTAGTAAAAATGAATAGTTATTGGACAATTTCCAACTAATAATATTGTTGAAAAATATTTTTAAGGGAGACTTTGTCCTTGAAATTGTCCGGGAGATGTTAGTGGCTCAACATGAGCAGCTAGAAGAAGAGGAGGGATGCCTCTATGGACCAGGCATTGCCGATTAGCGCTAATTATTAACACATTTGTGTAAACACATTACAAAACTTTAAACGCGTTTTTCTCGAAAACACGTTTTTAAAAATGACATTCTCCTGACCGCTGTAATTAACATATCGACCTGAAATTCTGGAATGGAGAGCATACTCAGAAAATATGTCTTCACGGAATGACGGATCGTTTTTTTCGATAGATACATTTTTTTATGCGAAAAAACAACGCGAAAAATCGATTTTTTTTTAATTGCCGCCATTTTCCGAAATTTGTACTAAACGAAAAACCCATCCGTCATTCCATGACCAAAGGGTCACAGATTGATAATATGCTTTGAATTTGTGTTTCAGATCAACAAAGAGGGGGCAGTGATGTCAGCCGTTTACCTCCCGCGATTTGAGGACCTGTTTTCGCGGAGCTGCAACGGCCGCCATTTTGGTTTTGTTTTTCAAAAAAAATTTTTTTCAACGTTCTGTATATCATGAATAAAAGCAAGAAAAAATTCAATAATTTTTTTTTCTCAGTGTACGTTTAGGCTCATGCCTTCATTTAAGGGGCTCTACCAGTGTGACACTTTCAAAAGTCGATGTTGTGTTGCCTTTTTCGACAGTTTATACTTTCAAGAATATCCTGTAAAAATGTCAAGGCCGTATCTCTATCATTTTATCTTGCAAAAATCGATAGTTGAATCTTTGAACGCGTTTTTCTCGAAATGAGATTTTTCAAATTTGCTGACATTGAAACTTAAAGCGCAATTATCCGATTGACTTGAAATTTGAACTGAGTACTCTTGAATATATTTACTCTACAATGACGTAGGATATTTTTGATTGGATGAAAATTGACGATTTGGCATTGAAAAAAACGACCATTTTATAGGCAAGAAAACAGACTTTTTTTCATAACTACGCCATTTAGTTAGATTTTGATATTTTTCGAAAATCCTACGTCATTGTACAGGAAATACCTTCCAGTTCAACGACATTTGTTTCTTTTTCGGTTTCAGCTACCTAATCGGCCGGAATCATGTCAGCAGTGGAGGAACTTTTTTTTGGGGCCTCCGAAGGCAGCGCATAAGTCGCTTGGATCTCAATATTTTTCTATGAAAAAATTATGTAATATAGGTCAAATATAGCCAAATATATTCTTAATTTTCCGAAACATTTAATTGAGTACTTTTCTTTAAAAAAATTCCCGAAAATCACCCAAATTTTCAGCGTTCACACTGGTATAGCCCCTTAAAGAGTAACAACGGAATTACGATCGGATCCAACTCTTAAATCAAAATCGTAATGTGAACGTAAAAACTTTTGTTCTCTTACGATCAATACAGCTATGTCGTCCTGCATTTCATTTTCGGGTGTTCTCACAAATCCACGAGGATGAACGACATATTGGATCTCGTGAATGGAAACAAAATTTTTTTGTTCGAGCGTTCCGCTCGCCACCTGTAGATCGGAATAACGTTTGTAGGACTCATTCACCACACAATGAGCCACGGTGAGAACGTGATGCCCGGATATTAACGCACCGGCACATTTGTATTCGTTTTGTCTTAGTATCATCACGAAATACAATGGTTCCTCCATCAATGTTGATTGCCCGAAGTTGGCGTTTATTCCTACGACAATACCGATCAGAATAATTCATTGCTATCTAGCAACTATTTATTGATTCGTTGATATATTTTAACTGTCATATTTCAATCGGTTTCTAAATAAATTCATTTGTGGAGATTTTTGTAGGGCCACATTGGTAAAACAGATTTTGGATGTCCCAATAATTATATAGCGAACGAAAAAAAAGCAGAAAACTAAAACGTTTTTTCCCAAAAAAAAAATCGGTGCGTGATATTATTCGCTTGTACCGACTCGCCAATTACAATAAACGCTCATTTTTAATCTTCAAGGAAAAGTCAATGACCTGCTGCCGAAACTCTGTAGGCGGTAACTTTATCACAAAGGTCGCAAAACTCGGAGAAGAAATATTTTAACAGTTGCTTTACAAGAACTATCCCAATCTCCATTAGAGAAAAAAAGCTTTCAATTGGAATAATCATCTTTAGGATGGCGAATTAAAAACATACGAATTGGGTATATAGTGCAGTCGTGCTGTCGCTGAAAAACCCCGTAATCTGAAAAAATTAGAAGGCTAATTTTTGACAGTTGATTTTGTAGGTGCCGCGGGTGCTAAATCCAAGTTTGCCTAAAAATCGGGGTGTAGGGTTTTTTTAGGGGATGAAAGGGGATTGGGTCGATTAATGCCAAACTACAACCCCTACGAGGTCGGCGCCGTGAGACGAAATGTGCAGAAAAATCCAGGCTTCAGTTTTGTCGACAGCGCCGAAGTCGTGGAAGTTCATTTTGGGAGTGAAAAAGTGGGGTGAAATTTTGAAAAATCAGTTTTAATTTAATAACTCTTTCGGAAAAATTCGTACACTTTTTGTTCAAATCGGAACGTTGTAGCCCTTGAAAAGACGCGTCGATCAAATATTTAATCATCACTCTTGGATAATATCTTCACCCCCCAAAAAATGGTTAAAATACAAAAAAAGAATTGTTTATTGAATAACTACAAAACAATCGATTTTTCGGGTATGGTTCAAATGTACGAAATGTAGAGAATACTTTTCTCTATATTTTCGTTTCTATGGACCACCCTTGAATTTTGATTTTCCAACCCCCCTCGGGGGTTGGAAATTCAAAATGAAATTCTGGGAAAACTATTGACCGCACCAATTCGGCGCTGTGGGAGAATTTGTAGCTTGAACCCTCAGCTACATTTTTGTCCACAGCGCCAAACTCGCGTCTGTTTATTTTCGGTCAATAGTTGTCCCGGAATTTCATTTCGAATTTTCAATCCCTGAGAGGGGTTTGAAAAAGCAAAATTCAAGAGTGGTCCATAGGAACGAAACTATAGAGAAAATTATTCTCTACATTTCGTAGATTTAAACCATCCCCGAAAAATCGATTGTTTTCGAGTTATTCAATAAACAATTTTTTTTTATACTTCAACAATTCTTTTGGGGGTGAAGATATTTTCGAAGAGGGTTGATCAAATACCCGATCGACGCGTCTGTTTAAGGGCTACGACGTTCCCATTTGAACAAAAATTGTATGAATTTTTTCTAAAGAGTTATCGATTGAAAACTAATTTTTCAAAATTTCAACCCACTTTTTCACCCCCATAATGAGCTTCCACGTCTTCGGCGCTGTGGACAAAAATAAAGCCCGGATTTTTCTGAACATTTTGTCTCCTGGCGCCGGCCTCGTGGGCGTTGTAATTTGGCATTAATCCACTCCCATCCCCTTTCATCCCCTAAAAAACCCTACGCCCCGATTTTTCGGCAAACTTGGATTTAGCACCCGCGGCACCTACAAAATGACCTGTCGAAAAACTAGCCTTCTTCTAATTTTTCCGATTTCAATATACAGCACGACTCTACTAATACCATGAAGCAAAAATTGTTGTCTCTGTGGGGCAAGCCTTCGAGGAAAGAAAAGAGGTCTTTGATTGCCACTTGTGTCGACACATATTTGACGATTTTTTCAGCACGCCATCTCTAGCATCAAGTAACAAATATATGGTACCCGCGCGAACCTTGTTTTTTATGGTTACATTGCGTAATTGTGAGAATTAAGGACATTATTGGGCTTGGCTCGATAATTTCACTATCACTTGATCTGTCACTGTAGCTCGGGTCTTGTAGCCTCTCATGTTGCTTTCGCCAGCCGTTGTGAAAGCAAAAAAATACAATGCTTGGCTGCGAATATTTGAGGTATTCCTTTCCAGAACCCGAATATATAACAATCAACTGATTTTCGTTTATAATTAAATAAAAATACATCACAGTATACTGGTAACATTTCAAGCCAAGTTACCAAACATTTTAGTAAAAATTACGACTCTAAAAAATGTCTCATTTAATCTGCTCACTGGTGTGAAGAAATCTAAAGATTCCGTAAGTACAATAAAATCAGGGGATCACCGCACGTTTAAAGAAAATATTAATGATAAAACTTGGATAAATGTGACTAGCAGAAGAATTTTCGTAGACGTGAATTTTCAGAGAGAATGTAAAAACGTCTAAATCTACTAAATTTGGCCGAATTTTTTAATTCCAGTTTATCGTTGGGTATAATAATTGATAGCGGCTTATTTTTATTAAGCGCCACTGTAATTTAACCCATGATTCAGAAGGTCCTCATGCCACAACAAAATAAGGCTCTCCGCGAAAGGAATACCTTAAATGTTGAGCTGGCTAGATTGGTTCCAAGTGTACATACCGCCAATTGCGAGGAGGGCGATTAACAGGATTATCTTCATGACAGCGAACCTTCGTGTAACGGAATGGGACCCAGAGTAGATAGCCAAAGACTGTTCTATTGTCACATTTCAAAAGCAGAAGAGATGTATAAACAATTTTTATAAAGTACGTAATGTACAGCAGGTACCGAAAAAAATATTTGTTTTCTCGAATCAACAGGGTAAGCGGCGTAATATTATTTTTTCTAAATTTCATTTTGATAAAAATGTTACCCATTGCTTCTAAACAATTATATGCATAATTTTACCTGTATAATTAGTCCTGATGCGATTAGAGTTTACACGGAGCTGTCGTTGATAAGCTTGTGGTTACAATTGAGGCGCAAAAAAGAACGAATGTCTGGGTGTGAAAAGGTGCCAATCTTTATATACCTAGGCAGACGAGTGGGGATACATTGCCCACAAATTTTCCATCTTCTAGCGCGTTGTTATTCAATTTTCCATCGGACTTTCGTGCTCCGACAATTATCAGAGTTCGTGCAATCTCACGTAGTCCGAACGCTGCTTCGAGAATAGTCCTCGTCAATGCTACCGATAAGGACTTCAACTTGTATGCACAATTGACGCAACCATAAATACCTCTGTTGCCTCGTAGCCGGAAATTGAGCAGAATAGTCGAAACATTTTTTAAAATCTGAAGTACGTATTGCAAAGGTAAATAATCCATATTCGAGTAAAATGAACTTGTAAAACCCACGATCAAAATGACTGACGATGTGGTAATAGTACACTGCAAAAACAAATGCGTTGTTTTTACACGCTTTAGTTGTGTAAATGGCTGTAGACACTTTTTACACGTTTTAACGTGTGTGAAAAATAACAGTGTAAAAATAACACGGATAGATGAGTTAAAACAACACACTTACGTGTGTTGTTCTTAACGTGTGTGAGAACAACACACATACGTGTGTTGTTTTTACACGTTTTAACGTGTAAAAACGTGTAAAAACGTGTAAAAACGTGTCCACGGTCATTTACACATTGAAAGTGTGTAAGAACATCACACTTATTTTTGCAGTACTGTATATACATGGGATGCGTGGGAATAATAAATTGAATAACAAAAGCTTTTTATCGTCGAAATATATGCATTTATTGAACTGAACTCAACAGTACTTATATATTACTCTGTAGTATGTATGGGAGGTGTCACTGTTTTTCTTGTCTTCGCATTGTCTTCTCATACAGCTTCACGATGACAGCCGCTTTTTGCTTGTCGGTGATTACCTCGAAACAAAAAAAAACGTCGCTAAAGATTCAATGCAACTATCGAGGTTTTGGAAAATAGATTCCAATTTCAGGTGCTTCCACGTGACAAACTCAATGATCTATCAATGAAACAAGTTCAGACCAAATGTGGTCTTCAATTAACCGGTTAATCAATCGATGTCAAATCAACTAATGAGTTTCACGTGATGCCGTAACCAGGGTGATTTTTAAAACATATGATCAATAACTCGCAATCAACACACTCAAGCTCTGTTGCTTTTTCCCGTGTTATTTTTGCTCGTGTGTTGCTATCAACGTGTGTTGTTTAGTCCAATCTGTGTAAATATGCGTCTTGTATGTTGATTCTACACGTTTTATTTGTGTTCGAATAAGCGTGTTATTGATGGGCACAGCTATGAAAGTGTGTAATAATTGAATGAGTAAAAATTGCACACTCACGTGTGTAATTGTAACGCATTACGTGTTAGCAAATGCATAAGTGTGTAGAATCAACATGGCAACGCGTGTCCAGCCTTTATGTTGTGTTACTTCGACATACTTTGAACACGCATCAAACACGCCTAGTTTTTTCGGTGTAGCCATTTCCCAAAAGCCGACCAAGGTCCGGACAAGAAATTGTGCCACGATGACAATGCTTTCTTCCCTATTATCCCACTCCAATCGAGATATAGTCTGAGATCAGGTCTCAGCGCGGCCGGGTTGAAATTCCGAACGTTGAATAATCAGAACGCTCAAAACTCCGAAAATATACTACCCCGAAAGAATTTTACACGAAAGACCAAAACTCCGAAATTCTGAACACCGTCAAAATAATTCGGCTATGGAAGTTTTAAGTTTCAAAAATTTCAATAAATCGACGAATTATTAAAAGAATTTTTTTCATCACGAAGTGATTTTACGTCAATTTTAAAAATTTGTCTAGACAATGTTATACGTTCTACATCATTTACTGTCACCTGTGTAGACTTTCACTGGCATAATCTTGACGAACCTTGTAATTTCGGAACATTAAAATTAGAAATTTTCAACCGTCGGCGCATTCAAAGTTCAGAATTTCAACCCGGCCCTCATGTCAAGAACATGACAGCGAAAGTCTACACAGTTGGCTGTAAATGATGTAGAACGTATAACATTGTTTGGACAAATTTCAAAATTGGCGCAAAGTCACTTCTCAATAAATAAAAATTCTATAAATAATTCGTCGATTTATTGCAAATTTTGAAATTTTAAAAATTTCCTTAGCCGAATTATTTTGACGGTGTTAAGATTTTCGGAGTTTTGATATTTCGAGGTACTATTCTTTCGGAGTTTTGAGCATTCTGACCATTCAAAGTTCGGAATACCAACCCGACTCCATCTTGAATTTCGGAACATTAAAATTCGGAATTTTAAACCGTCGGTGCATTCAAAGTTCGGAACTTCAACCCGGCCCCGTCTCGGCATTCAAATGCATCATGTAGCATTTGCAAAGTGGATTCCAACTAGAAAGACGATCTGGACCTGTCAGGTGCCCTAGTTAGGACCCATCATTTAATATCTATATCAAGGTATTGTTATAGTTTTCCTTTTTACATATTATACACATATCTATTGAATGAGTGTGTAGTAGAGATCAAAAGAATAAAAAACGCCCTGACCTTCGTCGGGGGAGACGAAGTCCGAGCGCAAAAACTAAATTATATACACAAAGTCGAGCACGTGCTTCGAAATACCTCGAATAGTGATATGACGAGTTATGCTTTAGAAAATAAAACACAATAAGTATTGAGGCAATTTATAAGCATCTGATAGCATTCGCCAACAGAGTTGAGCTGACGCACTACTTGGCTTCTCTAATATATGTTTCGTACGTAAAAAGTAACTAAAACATTTTTAAAGAACACCGCTTCTTACTTCACTTTGTCAGTGGAGTAAAATAATCCACTTACCTACCAAATAGAATGATCAATCATTATGATATTGTTAAGGGGAGAGTAGGGGTTTCAGCGTGAAAAAAAAACACTTTTTTGCGATTTTTTTTCATCTATATGGATAGAGTAAATTTATTGAAACCTTTTGTACATTGTTAAGTGTGATTTCAAGAAAATTCCGTGAAATTTGTATGCGAAAATATCAGCAAACAAACCGGTGACGCGTTTTTCTCGAAACCACTTTTTCAAAGTCCGTGTTCACTGCCATTTAAAAACTACATGACCGATTTATTTCAAACTTGGTACACACTTTCTACATATCAAATACCTCCCCCCAAATTATTTTTATTTTTCATTTCTTAATTTTTGGTGGCCGTGTAAAGTGAAAAGTGCTCTTTTTCACGAAAAATTCCGCCATTTTGGGGGTGGAAAACCCCCGCAATGTGAAAAAAAATCTCAAACTAACCGTTGGGGGGAGGTATTTTATATGTAGAAAGTGTATACCAAGTTTGTAATAAATCGGTCATGTAGTTTTCAAATGGCAGTGAACACGGACGTTGAAAAAGTGGTTTCGAGAAAAACGCGTCACCGGCTTGTTTGTGAAATTTTCGCGTACAATTTTTACGGAATGTTCTTGAAATGACACTTAACAATGTACAAAAGGTTTCAATAAATTTACTCTATCCATATAGATGAAAAAAAAAATCGCAAAAACGTGTTTTTTTCACGCTGAAACGCCCACCCTCCCCTTAAAATAAAAAACATACGAACTTGCTGAACAATGAAACGAATAATGAAATCTGTACACGCTAAACACTTGATAACCATAATGGATTTCGAAACGAGAGATGTTCTGTATCACAATCACTAATTATTTTTTAGCCGTCCTCATGTTCGTCTTTAACGGGTTATTCGCAGGTAGAAATGTCGAAAAATCGATTTTTTAATTGCATTTTCGGAATGGACAAATATGTGAGTATATTCCCTGAAAATTTCAAATCGAGCCAGCGAATATTCTCGGAAATACACACATATTTGTAAGGATGCTCGGAGCGCGTCTCCGAGCGTCCGAGAAACTTCAAACGCCT
>OY723394.1:25390352-25655695 GCA_963210295.1 Ophion ellenae | reverse complement strand
TGGACTGCGTACCACCCTGATATCCGAAATGCAGTAATCATCTGAGGACATCTCCAGTCTTCTCAGCAGCCTATTTTGAATTTTTTAATATTTCATTTTTTTGTGTTTTTATTATTTGCCTCTCTTCTCGCCTTTATACACTTTCGGAAAGCAATATTTAACTGTTTCTGTACTTGATTAAGCACGGTGCTCTTAGGGAACTTTGTTCCTAGAGCACGGAATAAATATTTCTCTCTCTCTTTTTCTCTCTCGCCCTCTGCACGGTATACAATGTCCGGTTGTAGCGGAATAAACGTCCCTTTGTGTTCAATGTCGTTCGCAGGTCACCAAGACGATGGCCCGGGGCAAAAGTGGCCGCGGGGGACCCGGGGGACTAGCAATTGTATCACTTACCCGGGCGCACGTGCAAAATATAGACCAGGAGTCAGAGGGCCAAAAGGATGATCCGCTATTCTCGGCTTTGCAGCCTCGTAGTAGTGGTGGAGTACTGCATGTTGGTACTGGCGCAGTTGCCACCGATTCCTAGGGTGCCTCTACCGTATCACCGGCGAGGGGAAAGGGGCAATCGAATGGCCAGACGGGCGAGCGAATTAAAAGGAGACCCAGCGCGGCAGAGGGAGAGAGAGAGAGAGAAGGGGGCGGCAAGAGAGAGAGAGAGGGAACGATTCGCCAATGAAGAAAGCACAACTCTCCCGGTGACTTTCGCTTTCCGTCTGCGACGCAGCGACGGGCAGCGAGACTCGCGCCGATCAATAACAACGAACCAGTCGCGAATGACGATTACACTCTCGCTTCCCTCGATGCATGGAACTATTTCGCGCGGAAGAAGTAGGGGCGAATATTGGGATCAGGGCACGAGAGAATCACTCTCGACGGAATGCCACGGAGAAGCAATCGTTGGCGATCCTTCGGACGTTGGCATCTCCATCGTTGTCACGCATTATTGAATCAGATATTCCATTACTTTTTCAGGATGGTGGTGAAGTTTGCATCGTTGGAACGCAACGAAAGTACCTTTTCACATTTTATTTTCTGTATTTTTATTAACGGGTTTTACGCAGGTAGAAATTTCAAAAAATCGATTTTTTTAAATTGCACTTTTGGGATGTATAGATATGTGAGTATGTTCCCTGAAAATTTCAAATCGAACCAGCGAATATTCTCGCGCGTCTCCGAGCGTCCGGGAAACTTCAAACGCGTTTTTCTCAAAACGGTGTTTTCAAAGTCGGTGAGCGCGATTTCTCAAAAACGGCTCAACCGTTTTGCAATTTTAACACAACCTTGTCAGATATATTCTTCTGGTATTGATCGAGGATTTCCGATACTTATTTCTATTTTTTTTCAACGATTTAACGAAAATTTGGTCGAAAATCGAAATTGTTTCTTTCCGGAGCCACCATTTTGTCAAAAATTGAAATTTCGACTATTCCTTCGATCAATACCTGGATTCATCTATCCCCTAAAAGAATCTTTTTGGTTTTTTCATTTTAGATTATCCAAACGGGAGATCTTTGCTCACCGCAGGACACTTCTTTTTCATGACGTTGAAGTTTGCATCGTTGGAATGCAACGAAAACTAATTCTTTTTTACTGCTCAATTTTTTTTGTACTGATTTGGGCTGTGAAAATAAATATAATCCTTTCACATATTCTTATTAGAGACTTACCATCTCAGTTTGCAAAAAAATAGACTTTCGAAAATGATAAAAATAAAGAAATAAAAGATTGAAGAAAAAGAATCGTTGCATTTCAACGATGCAAACTTCAACGTCATTGTTTTTCGGGGACCTCCGGGAGACTTCCTACAGGAGCAATGTTAATGAATATTTTTTAAAATAAAAAAATGCCAATGTAAAGCTAAAAGATGCCACTACACTGCTTAATACTTTTCGTTTTGCCCAAATGAAATGCTTTTCCAGAAAAAAAATCGTGAAAAGACGACTTTCTCGGGCTTGCAACTGCGTACAACGCCTTAATACGGAAGATCTTTTTGATGGATTTATATTGCAGATCGCTAAACAAATATCTCAAAAAGTGACTGAAAAGAATTTGGTAGGCCTGATTCACGAAAAGAAATTAAAGGAATTCCGAAATATTAATTTTGAGTGTTTGAGTTTATGCGGCTTGAGGAGCACCTCGAGCCACATAAAAAAAACATTAGGGGGTCAAAGTCGTTCAAGGTCATTCAAGGTCACCTATTAAAATGAAATACAAATCTAAATATCCCGGATCACTAGCAAATATTTGGTAGTGATCCGAGATATTTAGATTTGTAGCATCGATACTGACCTTCAATGACCTTGAACGCCTTTGACCCCCTAATGTTTCGGCTGGCAGAGATAAGAGGGCCACCCTGTATATGAAGTATTCCACGTGAATCCGGTGGACTTTTTCCCTGACCATTGACTCTAAAAGACACCCTGATTATTTTTACATTTTTCAAAACAACCCGTAGTCAAAAAAAAATTGTTCTCCGAAAAAACGCCCCAATTTGAAAATCTAAAAAAAATCCCAAAAATGTGTGATTATATGTGAAAAATTTCAAGCTATCACCCGCAGTGGAAGTATGATTTTTTCTCTGCTTTCTGAGCGATTAACGTTTAAAAAATCCGAAAAATTCAAGAACCGCTTACTTTGGGCGGATACTTGAATATTTTGATACCCGCAATGATTTTTTTTTTGACCATTTTTGAATAACCATTTGGTTATTCAAAAATATGGTTAGTCGAAAAATTTATGAATTTTTCGGTTTTTTTTTTTACTAAGGGTTGTTTCGAAAACTGTGAAAAAAATTCAGGGTGTCTTTCAGAGTCAATGGAATCGGATTTAAAAAAAATAATGGAATTGGCGGAGGTCCGGGAAAAAGTCCACCGGATTCACGTGGAATACCTCATATTTATTAACTTATAAAAGTATATAAAAGTAATTATTTTTATACTTTTTAGTTTTTTTTTCAAGTCGTTTTCATTTTCGTAATTCTTGCAAAAATCCAGAGGATTATCGAAATTCCACGACTTTTTCTTGATTATGCCAGGAGGAAAAAACTCCCTGAGGTTTCCCGGCTTTCCCTGTTTCTCCATATGCGTAACAGCCATGATCTCTCTCTCTCTCTCTCTCTCTCTCTCTCTCTCTCTCTCTCTCTCTCTCTCTCTCTCTCTCGCTCTTTCTCCCTTTTGGAATTTTGGGTTATATAACTTCTTCCAGACACTTGTTAACTTTCCTACTTTATTTTAATTTTAGTTTAATTTTTACACTTCATTATTTTTCCTTATTTGTATCTTATTGCCTAAAGGTTTATACCAAGGCATATAATAAACCGTCAACCAATCAATCAATATTCCTCTCTCTCTCTCTCTATCTCGTAAGGGCGGTCGTGAATCAAATTTCACGAATTTGTCGTTTCCTCGAGTCTCGGCTCATCTGATTGAGTCGAGGGAGCTCCAAGGTAACTAGTTATGAATTTCTAATTATATAACTTAGAAATTATATGTCTAAGAATATAACTAATTATGAATGAGCTCCAAGGCCTACTAATTATGAATTTGCCGAACTCTGGACGGACTGTGAAGACATCGGAAGGACATGATTAGACTTGTGGATCGGACGCGCTAATTGAAATGGCCGATCCCGAAAACCTGGCCTGAAATTCCGCCAGTGTCGATGAATCCGATATTTTCTAAACTATTTCTTAGTTTCGAATTTTTAGTCACACCCACGTGAAATGAGGTCAACTTGGAGATTGGTTGTGAATGATGGTGAAGTTTGAATCCTTGGAATGCAACGGATGTCTCTTTAATTCATCACATTTCTTAGACAGACTCAGGCTACGAAATTATACGAACAGTTTTTAGAAAAAAAATTGGACATTTGCATTGTTGGGATGGATGTTTTTCTTTTCGTTTGTAAACTTTTTCTGGCGATTTTTGCTACGAAAATCAATCGAACATTTTTTTAACACGCTGATGGAGAGATCTACAAACTGAATTTGCAGGAAACGATTTTGCATAATGATGAAAGTAAGTAAGTAAGAACATAAAGAGGAATTTTCGTTGAGTTTGAATAAAGCAAATTCCAAAATACATGTTTGGGATCCTCGTGAGAGATATACATCCTAAAATGGGGGAAAAAAGGTTTCAAGTAACAATAAAAATAAGGAAATCAAAAAATAAGAAAGAATTTTTGTTGCGCTTCGACGACCCGAATCTTCGACATCATTGAGAACTGTGTTTATGATGTTGAAGTTTGCATCGTTGGTATGCAATGAAAATGAATTCTTATTAATTGTTTGAATTATTTTTGGCTGTGAAAATAACCCAAACTATTTTACGTATTCTTATAAAAAAATTGCGTCCTCAATTTGCAAAAAAGGAGGCTTTGGATAAGCATAAAAATAAAGAAACGAAAAAATCGTTGCATCTCAACGATGTAAACTTCAACGTCATACTGTGTTTAACGATCACGAGACACAATGGAATTGTGCGAGATGAACAACGGAAGCCCTCAATGATATGTGATCGTATCATTAAGGGATTCCCTTAATGGACTGGATTCCCGAACTTCTGCTGAGGTTGAAGAATCGGTCAAGATTCTTTTCAATTTATTATTTTCATTATTATTCAAAATCATATTCAGAAAATGTTTTGTAGATCGCTAAATAAGAATCATAAAAAATGTTCGCATGATTGTCTCCAACCCGCCAAAGAAAATTAAGAAAATGAAAAAAAATATATATTTTCGTTGCATTCCAATAATGTGAACTTCAACGTCATGAAGGTTGCATCGTTGGAATGCAACGAAAATTCCTTTCAATTTATTATTTTCATCATTTTCTAAAATCGTATTTCGCAAATTTTTTGTAGATCGTTAAGGGGAGATATACACCTAGATGGTCGAGGTCGAGGATTTAGAAACTATGAACATTCCGTCGACCGTAGAAGACCTACACTATGGGCCTGGTATCGATGATTCCATGTAAGTTGACAAATTTCATGATTTATTCATTTCCAAATTTTCAAACGCGTTTTTCTCAAAACCACGTTTTTCAAATCGGTATCCAAAATTTCTCGAAAACCAATGAACCGATTGCCTTGAGGTTTTTTGTGGTTATTCTATGCACCATTATCTAGTACTTGTCATAGGATTTTTTTTTCCGTTACTTAGCTTTTGTTTTATAGGCAAAATAATAACTAATTTTTGGCCCAAAAATCACTATTTATGTTCAAACGTCCGCCATTTTGTCATAAATCGATATTTTGAAAATCGGCTATGACAAGTACTAGATTATAGAATCTAATTTAATAATCTTTTTGGTTTTTTTTTCAGATGATTTTTGAAGAAACGCCAGTGGGTACCGTATACGCAGATTTTTTAACGACGCTCCAAGGATCATACAATATCCTTGTATATTTTTGATATTTTTAAATAAAGAAAATCGAACATATTTTTTAATGTATATACTTTTAGATAATTAAAACCCCAATCCGAAATTTCAAATAGTTTTCCTTGAAAAAATTCACAAAAATGACCTTTTTCCGGCTCCTAGGTGTATATCTCCCCTTAAATAAGAATCGTAAAAGATGTTTGCATGATTGTCGTAGCTCAAACCTGCCGTAGAAAATTAAGAATTTCTTTTTAAAGTCATTTTCGTTGCATTCCGACGATGCAAACTTCAACGTGATAACTTTTAAAACTTCAACAGGAATTTCAAGACTCGCACGAGACACAAAAATCGAAGTCGTGCTGCAGGTCTTGAATCGCCGAAGAAAGCTCTCGACTTCAGTCGCCGTTCGATACAATGATTTTATCTGTGCGAAAACTATCAGCTCTCTGGAGTACGTTACATCAGGCGACGAAAACTCTTTACGTTCCCAAGCTTCCTTATTGTGTTACTTGCCTGATTGTTCACCGACGCTGCGATGTGCTTAATGCTATCCGCATAATTTTTCAACACCGTATCGGTCGTCATGCAGCTCACTCGAAATTCGTAGAACATATCCAGCTTATAGACGCACTTTTGGCAAATGTTCTTCGGCAATGCATCTTCCTTGGTTATCTGCGAAAGAAAATTTTCCATTTTTATCCAATGTAGACAAAAAGAAGCTTGGAAGGAGAAATATTCGGGCGCGTTAAAGTTTGCATCATTAGAACGCAACAATATTTTTGTTCCATTTTCTATTTCTTTATTTTTATCATTATCCAAGGTCTTTTGTCTACAAATTGAGATCGTTAATTCCTAATAAAAATACATAGAAACGTTTGGGCGATTTTCACACCCCGAATGGGCTAAAAGAATTGAGAAATAAATAAAAAATTATCGTTGCATTCCAACAAAGCAAACTTCGTGATAGACAAATTTATCTCGATAGTACCAATAATCTTCACGATATGGGCAAAATAATATTTACTACCGCGATAAAAATGTCGAATAAATTTACCATACCAAGGGCGGCAGGGATAACGCCATTGAAGTATTCTTCTCGAGTTTTTCTTTGTTTTTACTGACAACAAGAATGACGTTGAAGTTTGCACCGTTGGAATGCAACAAAAAATTATTTTCTTTTCAATTTCCCAAATTTTCTTTGGCAGATTTAAGTTGCGAAAACTATGCAAACATTTTTCAGACTCTTGTTCAGCAAATTACAACAAATATGCAAAATATGATTTTCAATAATAACGAAAATAAGAAATGGAAAAGAATTCTCGTTGCATTTAAACGAGGCAAACTTCAAATGGTCTTGAAGTTTGCATCGTTGGGATGCAACGAAATGACATTTATTTCGTACCGCCCAATTTTTTTTCACGACATTGAAGCTACAAGAGCCATTTAAACATTTTTGAACGTTCTTTTTAGGGATCCACAACCTAAATCAGGGAAAAAGCGTTTAGATGGTTAAATAAGTGACGAAATAAAAAAATATAGAAGAATTTCCGTTACTTGCCAACGTTGCAAACTTCAGCACCATAACTTCAACCTCATCAACGAGAGGCTCGGACAGAGTAAAAAGGAACGGTAGCTCTGCGTTAGAATTCTCATTGACCCGTTACTCGGATCAATTGACCCGTGAAGGATTCTGCTACAAGGATGCACGTACGTGCGCATATACTTGTGCACGATCGGAATAGTATTGAAGTTTGCGCCATTGGAACGCTATGAACATAATTTTTTTATATTGCCAAAGCATTTTTTGGCAGAATTGGGCTACAGAAATCACTCGAACGTTTTTCAAGATCCTCATTAAAGATCTACAACGTACATTGGCAAGAAAATAGTTCCGATAATAAAGCTATAAGGAAAAAGAATGTTTGTTGCATTCCAACCGTGTAAGTTTCCACACCATCAGTCGGAGTACAACAAAAAATAAGATTTTCTCAACAGTAATTGCCTCGCATCCGGTGGAAAGCACGTACACAGTGTACACGGAATCTCGTGCAAATTATTCAAATACTTTATGTAATAAACTTGCACAAATAGAAACTTTGTATACGAAACACAATTGAAGTGGACCGAAACACGTTTTTTCAACAGCCACGCCGTTACGATTACAGGAATGGCTCGATTGTCTAACGCCCAAAATGATTTTTAGTTTCGATTGAAAAAATTTTGAAATTTTTATTCATGAACGGGAGTTATTGGGAAAAGTGCGAACGAAAATTGAGAAACTCACGACAGCGGGAATGCACGAACGAATTTTGAAGAGCAACTGACGCTGTTCACCCTCTTTGTCGAATATTTGTAATTGATGATGACTCTTCAATGAGCAAAGTCTGCATAATTCGGCGAAATTGAAACCTTCATTCATTGCCATTGTTTATTAAAACTGACGATGAGAGAAAAAAAACGCGCACAGACACAAGCGCTCGATTGAGGTTATGTCGCCCCGAGACACCTGCTTCGTACGTTGCAATTTTTACACTCTCGATAAGCGAAAACACTTGTATTTCGTAAATGCGGCGTAGTGTGGATCGAAAAGCTTTATCACTACGTATTGTTTTCCATAATCTCAGATATACGTGTATCATTGACGTTTCATTGTTGTAAGAAGCCGGAACTGTTGAGCCCCGCCATACCGAAATTTCACTCGAGTGCAACAAAATTCAAGATTGCACATCGATGCACTCGGGAATGCGCGCGGTGACATCTTACGGAGGAACGGCGAAGATTTGCCTCCGCTCGGGATTGTCTGTCGATATTGCAGAATATCTTGTTGGGTTTGGAATACTTATCATGGGGAGGGTAGGGGTTTCAGCGGGAAAAAAAAACACTTTTTTGCGATTTTTTTTCATCTATATGGATAGATTAAATTTATTGAAACCTTTTGTACATTGTTGAGTGTCATTTCAAGAACATTCCGTGAAATTTGTACGCGAAAATATTCACAAACAAGTCGGTGCCGCGTTTCTCTCGAAACCACTTATTCAAAGTCCGTGTTCACTGCCATTTGAAAACTACATGACCGTTTTATTTCAAACTTGGTACACACTTTCTAGATATAAAATACATCCCCCCAACCGTTAGTTTGAGATTTTTTTTTACATTGAGAGGGTTTTCCACGCCCAAAATGGCGGAATTTTTCGTGAAAAATAGCACTTTTCACTTTACATGACCACCAAAAATTTAGAAATGAAAAAAGAAAATTATCAAAGACCGTTCGGGGAGGATTTGATGTTACTTTGACTAAATTTTAATGGTACTTGATTTCAGATAATTTCTAGCTGAGATACAGCGAACACCGCAAATCGTGTTTTTCCAAAGGCGTTCTTGGAAAAGCTTTGTCACCGGCTTGTTTGTGGATATTTTCGCGTACAAATTTCACGGAATGTTCTTGAAATGGCACTTAACAATGTACAAAAGGTTTCAATAAATTAACTCTATCCATATAGATGAAAAAAAATCGCAAAAAAGTGTTTTTTTTTCACGCTGAAACCCCTACCCTCCCCTTATGTGTGCGGATGTGACGATCAACTGATCGATAAAGTTAATGTTTAATTTTGAAAGTAAATAAATTGAAATATTGATAAATTTGAAAGGACCAAAAATAATCTGTTATTCAAGCATGGCGAACATTTTTCCTCTTGGGCGGAATTATGTATTAAGGTGTAAAACATTTTCTCTTGAGGCAGGGCCGAATTTAAGGTGTGGAGGCCCTGGGGCAACGAAGGGGAGGCCCGTAATTATTTTTTAAACAAGATGAAATTTGAAAAAAATAGTATTTGAACAATTGATTGTGAAAAAACAAGATCCTTTGAAACAACGTATCTTGTTTGAAGTTAAGGGGGGAAATACCTTTAGGCGAGGTAAAAATGTGCTGATTTTCGTGTTTTTTTTTTCAAAAGTAATGTTTTCTTAGGGAATGATTTATTACTGCTTTGACCTGTTACATGGACTTTTTTTATCAATCTTAAAAATGGCGGAGGTATGGCACGGTCTTCTAAACTGCATTTTCAAGACTGGCGTGACGTATAGCTAAAAAACTAATCGACCGATCTGATGAAATTTGTTTATTACAAATAAACAAATTTTGTATTTTTATTACAAAATGTGGCAATTTTTTTTCGGAAAATTCAATCTTTTTGTTTTAAAGCGTACTACTTTATCGATTCTCAACATTTCATACTTTTTCTTGGTTTATATTCTGCGTTTGAGTGTTAATGAAAAAAAAATCTTCGTTGGCTTTTTCAGAGTAAGGGATGAGATACAGTGAGAATTTTCAAAAAATCGATTTTTTTTTATTTACATTTTCTTGAAGTATCATCTTGCGAAAATATTCCCTGAAAATTTCAAGTCAATCCGATGAATAGTTTCCGGGATATCCCACAATTAGTGAAGGGGCGTCGGGTCCCCATGGCAGGTAGTGGCTGACAAACGCGCAACCGATAATACCCGGGAAGGCAGAATGCTTCGAAGCCAACAACAAATTGATATTTTGGAAGCTTCCACATCGGCAGAAGCCCTATTGTATGGGCCAGGAATTAATGATTCGATGTGAGTAATTTTTTAATTAGTATTTCTATACATAAATCAAGTGTAAAAATTGAAAAAATCTTTCAGAAATTTTCAAAAATGTATTAATAAAAAACTGTGAACTTTAGCAAAATTTTATGAAGAATGCTTTCATTTTACAATTGCCCAAAATGTTTCAAAAAAATAATTCATTCCGAAAAACTTTATTTTTTTTGAAAAATTGTTTTAACAATTGGCTATAAACAATTGAATGGTCGACTTTTCGGCAAAAATTGTGATATTCGGATTCAGTGGATCAAAATACATAAAAAAGTTTAGCTCCATCCATCGAGCTCAAAATTTTACGAACATATAATACCGTATCCGCATCGAAAAACTTTAAACGCGTTTTTCTCGAAACTATGTTTTTCAAGTCGGTGACCACTATAATTCAAAAACCACTCGATGGATTTTGATAAAATTTGGTGTGCTTATTGATAGCATTAAAAACTAGTCCTTAATCGAATGGTTTTCTTTTTTGTTGAAAATTTCTATTTTCTTTAACAAGAAACGAGCGATTTTTTGGTCGAAAATCGAAAGTTATCTGTCGGAAGCCGCCATTTTGTTAATTTTTGAAAAAAAAAGCTTCGATTAAGAACAAGATTGATTATTAAACTAGTGATTTTTTTTGGTTTTTTTATTTCAGATGATCCATTAAAATGTTATGATGGTCAGCGCAAAGCACTACATGCCGAAGGGGCTCCGATAAAGATGGCGATATTGTTATAAATAATCAATATTTTTCTTTGAAAATTTGTACAAGTCAAGTTGAAATATAACATAAAAAGTCTGTGTAACCACTTTTGTAAAAAAAACTGAATTACTATTAAAAAAAAATATTGCGAATGCTAGTTTTTTCACGCCTCTGACTGCATCTTACCCCTTAATCCCGCCAACGCTACATGTCACGCCGTCTGACACATTCGCCGTAACTCGTTTAGCATACCTCGCCATACATCCGCTATTTTTAAAGATTCCATTTTTTTCCACGTGAATAAATTAATTTTCTTAGTGTGTGATTGTACACTTTATAGTGTAATTATATACTCAACACCACACACGAGTTGGACTTACCAATTTAAAAGTTTTTTTCTCTTCTCATCTATAACATTTTAAAGTAAACTACTTTTAGTTACATAGCATTGTTAGAGTTAAATTGTTTTAGTTAAATAATTATATACCATTAAACAGGCCAGTGTAAGCTCCTGGCGCTGGTACTAAAACTTTCATAGGCATTTTTTTCACACTTGCAAAAAACATTATGAGTAAACCAATATTTCTTCCTTTCCGGATACACCGCAACATTTGCTAAATGAATGATTGACTCAATCCACGTGACATTTGCAGAATTATAATCAATGGAATATATTCTTTTAGAACAAAATTCAGCGCGTTTAGGGTTTTCCATTTTTTTTCACAGAAATACGATTGGACGTTATTTAAAAAAGTGCTTCATAAAAGTGTGACGACTTTTTTTCCTTTGTCAGATCTCTGTAGTCATTTTTTCACTCAATGTTGCATACTACCATGCGTCAGCAAATTTCACCCAAAACTTTCGATTGTGGAGGCCCGGGATATCAGCCTTATCCCCCCCTCCCTAAATCCGGCCCTGTGTAAAGGTGACATTAAGGTACCTTTTAGCGAGGAAAAATTGTTGTTTTTCATGACTGTTTTTTAAGAAAAGATTTCTCCACAATTTTTTAGACTTAAGGGGAGATATACACCTAGGAGCCAGAAAAAAACGTCATTTTTGTGAATTTTTTCAAGGAAAACTATTTGAAATTTCGGATTGGGGTATTAATTATCTAAAAGTATATACGTTCAAAAATATGTTTGATTTTCTTTATTTAAAAATATCAAAAATATACAAGGATATCGTATGATCCTTGGAGCGTCGTAAAAAAATCTGCGTATACGGTACCCACTGGCGTTTCCTCAAAAATCATCTGAAAAAAAATCAAAGAGATTATTAAATTAGATACTATAATCTAGTACTTGTCATAGCCGATTTCGAAAATATCGATTTATGACAAAATGGCGCACGTTTGAACACAAATAGTGATTTTTGGGCCAAAAATTAGTTATTATTTTGCCTATAAAACAAAAACTAAGTAACGGAAAAAAAATCCTATGACAAGTACTAGATAATGGTGTATAGAATAACCACAAAAAACCTCAAGGCAATCGGTTCATTGGTTTTCGCGAAATTTTGGGTACCGATTTGAAAAACGAGGTTTTGAGAAAAACGCGTTTGAAAATTTGAGAATGAATAAATCATGAAATTTGTCAACTTTCATGGAATCATCGATACCAGGCTCATAGTGTAGGTCTTCCACGGTCGACGGAATGTTCATAGCTTCTAAATCCTCGACCTCGACCATCTAGGTGTGTATCTCTCCTTAATCTGAAAGAAAAAAACGAAGATTTTTCTTTCGTTAACACTCATACGCAGAATGCGGACCGAGAAAAAGTGAGAAATGTTGAAAATCGATTAAATGGTACGCTTTTAAACAAAAAGATTGAATTTTCCGAAATAAAGGCTACATATTGCAATAAAAAGAATACTCATAAAAATTCTTTATATATTCAGGGTCAGGTTTTAGACAATTAAGTTGGAAAGATTCATCTCAAATTTTATCAGAATCGGCCGATTCGTTTTTTATCTACACGTGACACCAGTTAAAAAAATGCAGTTTAGAAAACCGTGCCATACCTCCGCCATTTTTAAAGATTAATTTAAAAAATTCCTTCTAAAAGATTCATGAGAAAGGTCTTTTATTTTTAAAAAATCATGAAGATCAGCAAATTTTTTCCTCGACTAAAGGTATCTCCCCCCTTAAGGAACAACGCACATGATCCTTGTTCGATTACGTCGAAATCATATGACATGCAAAAATTGATAGAACTTGCCGACATGCCCTCGCTGATTCTTTGCATATTCAGCGTTTCTAATGAAATTGTAATGTCACTACGAAAGTGTCGTGCATCCAGGATTGAGCGTGCTCGAAGCCGCGATTAAATATTCAAAAACTCGTAGATAATTCAACGCTAAAATGCAGTCACGCGACCATTTGTTTTTGTACATTTAAAATGTATTTTCCATCAGTCTGTAGAGGGTCTGACATTGCCGAAGTATTGAAAAGTGCATTCAAACATACCTGGTTAAAAAAAAGGAATTAACGGAGACATTCCGAAAAATTGCGCTCATACGTATCCGCGATGGTTAGGACTTCGAAGAGTTCAAAAATACTTCTCTATTTGTTGGGATTCGCGTTGATATCTGTTACGGCGTTTTTCCTCATTAGTCAGCCACACGTTGACTTCATTCGTACGGCAGTGCAGCTGGTTCGCAAATAACTTGACCATTCGATCGGTGAATTTTTTATTCGATTATCGGACTAAACCTCATTTATTGAATATTGACGATCCACGTAGGAATTCGAACTTGTCGAAGGCCGAAAAGGATTCGACAATATATGGAGCAAGCTTGACCTATATTTCCGAGTATATATCTTCGACGTGTCCAATGCCGACCAAGTAATGGAAGGAGCAAAACCGCTATTAGTCGAAAGAGGTCCTTACGTATACGAGTGAGTGAACTGTGATTTTGTTTGAGATTTTTTTCTGTACACGGTTTTTAAATTTAAGGCGTTACCCCCACTTGTAGCGCAAAAAAAGGCCTTTTTCATGAATTCTTTTCAAGAAAACTACAAAACTTTTTTAATCGATCAATATACCATCTTAAAGAACACATCTTGAAGAACTATCGGTAATTTTTTTATTGAAAAATATTACATTGTTTAGTGGCAAATGGCCGTCAATGAAATAATGTTTTTATATACACGGTTTGCGGTGACCAACATTGCGGCGAAGTGGATCATCTGAAAAAAAAATGGGGATGGATTTAGTCAAATATAAGTATAAACTAGTCTTTGATCGAAGGATTTTAAAAAATATTCATTTTTCACATAATGGCGGACAGTCAAAGTTAATGGTTCGATGTTAAGGAAAAAAACGGCCGTTTTTTGGCTATAAAACGGCCATTTTTTTTTTCGAAAAAAAAAATCGAACGATTAAAGACTACATTTTTATGTATTAAATGAGCCTGCAAAATTTCAAGAAGATCGGTTCATTAGTGTTCGAGTAATCTTGGTCACCGACTTCAGAAATGCCATTTTGAGAAAAACGCGTTTAAAGTTTCTCTTTCAACGCGGATTCTTCTCTTTCAACGCTCATATCTCAGTCAATTTTGTTCGGATCGACTTGAAATTTTCCGGACATATTCTCAGATACTTATACTTCAAAAAAATGCAATAAAAAAAATCGATTTTTTCAAAATCGCAAGTGCGGGTAACCCCTTAATCTAATCGCTGAAATGGCCCTATTGTCGAAAAAAGTTTGAAGAAGTTAGGCTACTATGACGAACCGAAAATCAGGGTTATGAAAAAAAAAACTTAAGCAATGAGTAAAATGATTGAAAAATCATTTGGGCATTTACTTGTATGTACGTTAACAAAATTGAGAGCCGAATTTTATTGAAAAATATTAATAATTAAACACATTGTAAACAATTTTGCGAAGAACCTTTGAACGTGAGGGGCTCATTGGTGTACATGATTTTGGCCACCCGGTTGAACCAGAACAAAACAAAAAACGAGTTTTGTTCTTAACGCACCGCAGGTGTATTTTTCGTAATTATTTTCAAGCAAACGATGAATGGAATTTTTTTATTAATACCCATAGTCGATATATACATATAGAAGACTGTATACAAATTTTTGTACTCGAATTTAAAGTATAGTTTGGGGTGTACGCCGCTTCCAAGAGGACAGTCCGACGAAATTGCTGCTCGGCGATTGACGATTAAGCCATACGGTTCATTTGGAAAATAAAATGAAATTATATTTAGAAACTAGACATAAGGTAGATGGCCCAGTGATCGTCACCTTAAGCAGATCGCTTGACTTTGCAAATTTAAATAGCTCAACTAGGAAAGTGAGTAAAAGTTATTTGAAGTCGTTCTCAATCAGTTTTTTATTACGAAGAAGAAGGTCGTTGTGAAATTCCCGTGCCTGGTACAGTTTTCGAGAAAATATTTCGTAAAGGTTACAAGATGCCATTGTACGAATCATCGTCATGCGGCCATGATAGTTGGTCTGGTAATCGCCCAGTAATCGTCACGTGCGTTCCAACTGCTTTGAGGCCTTATATACCTTGGACAAAAAATTGTTTTTTTTTTATCGACTTAAATAATGTATAAACATGTCAAAAATGTCATGCAAAAGTTATTTTAGGTTGAATTTTTTTTTCAAAGAAATGTAGAAGAATGTTCCTAAAACTTTAAACGCGTTTTTCATGAAGAAATGTTTTCAAAATCGGGCGGACTCGTAGGTCCTACATTTTTCGACCGATTGACATCAAATTTCAACTATAACTTCTTAGATACATTTTATAGCGATGTACACGCGATTTTTACAATCGATTAACAATTGCGGTTTTTGGAAAAGAACAAAGGCCGTTGTTTCAGCCGAAAATGCGACTTTCTTAAAAATGGGTCGAAATGTACGAAAATAAATATTTTTTATATTTATTATTACGCGCTCGGTCACGAACTTTATGATTTTTATTACAACATTTGATAAAGAGTTTGAAACATAAATTTCTCTTCCATACATACAATTTCAAAAACAAAACTGATTATTGCCTATTACGTCAGAATTATAATTTTTATTTTTTTGTAGTCATTATAAACGACTATTTTTTCATAAAATAATTTTTAATATTATTTCGATCGAGTGGTGTTCACCTGTGTTCAAGACGTACCCAGTTATCGACATGGTCGCGACCCAGTAATCGACAACACTTATTTATATGTATGTCTTTCAACTATCCCGAATATGTGTATGACAATTACTGGTCCGTGGATCCCTCGGACAATGCTAATTACGGACCCAATATTTCTTTTCTGATTTTCTATAAACTAATATTCGATTCGTAAGATTCTTTTACTGCTAACATTGTCCCAGTTGTCGACAGCCGTGGCGATTAATCGGCAGAGTGTTTATGTTCCTGAACCGGTAATCGTCATATATGAAAACTCGTTGAAATTAACATAAAACTATAATTTTTTATGCTGAACGCAAAAGTAAGATCCTTGTTAATCACTTGAAGGAAAACTTACTTCACGCAAGTCCGCAGGCATTCTCAAATAACCCGAGATGTGACATGGTTCAAGTTAACCTCCTAATGAAGGATTCGGCCGAAATGACAGCTAGGCGTCGTAGCGGAATATATTTAATTTGATTATTCTTGAATACGTATACTTACGGGTGTGAAAATGTAATAAAACACAGTAAATACCTCCTGGGAGCTAATATAGCCCAGATCTGCACGAAGGAATGAGTTTTATCTTAAAATTAGGGGTGTGCGGGTAGCAGAATTGGTCGGATCGGGTTGGGTCGGGTAATTAGACCTTTCTCCTCAATTTGAGTTGCCTCGAGCGACGAACGAGTCTTTGTCATTTTTACAGTAGCCCCTTAATGCTTGAAAACGCCAATGAAAAATGGCGAATGCCAATTTCATTCTGCTGGATCTGATCGTTGTTTCCGTAACGGGGAACATCACTTTGGTGTCCGCCTTCGATTTTGTCAAAACTCACGCATATCGTAGAGCATTAAAATCTATCCGATATTTTTAATTTATTATTATTTTAGCATTTTTAGCATTTTTAGCATTTTTACCACAGATATTTTAGCATTGAAAACTATCCGATATTTTTTTGATCGGCGGAAAAACTGTTTTAAGGGGTGAAACCACCTCTTAGAGTGAAGCATGTCAAGGATTGATTTTGCAATTTCCAGGGAAACCTGTTTTCCAAAAAGCCTATTTTTCGGCCTCTAGAGTGGCCTAAGGCCTTAAATACCATTTTCGTCTATAAATAGTGACTTAAATGAATACATTTTTTTAAATGTATTTCGAAAGTGTATTTATTAATTAAGTGTAACGACTTTTATATTAATATCTATAATATAAACCTGACAAAAAAAATTCTCGAAAATTGCCTTTTTTAACGTCTAAAGTGTGAAGACCCCTTAAGGGATGAACCATCACTTTATTTTTCTTTCTCTCACCCCACATTTTACAGTGGTGTATTAATTTCAATAGAACGGGAAACACCTTTGAAGAGGGAGGAAATTACAGCTAACATATTTTTGCATTCTCGCCTGACAGCAAGCTTAAGGGGGTAAACCACATTTCATAGATTGTCAACGATTTTTGATAAAAATTGAGGACGTTGGGCGAAACGAAATCGTATTCTGGGGATACATCGATAGGGACTAGTAAAAGAAGATTTAAAATCCAGGCCTTTTCGCACCTCGGCCAAAAAAAAGTTTCTTCACTGAATGGCCGCTCGTTTCTTTTTCGTCTTTATTCACAACTTCACTCCGCGCTTATTCTTTTCGCAATCGTGTCCTTATTGAAATGCCGTTTGATTCATCGAGCTCCGATTATTTTTCGACTTTCGGCAGAATTTCAGCACACCAGTGCTGCAAGAGGGCTTATCCCTCAAGCAAATGAAACTCCGATTGTATTGTTTGATATCACATCAGACTTCACCAAGCCGGATCTCGCACGACCAGAAAATGCGAGATCAGGATTTAAGAAAAACTACTTGTTTTTTTTCGATGTGTCGTGTATTAACCATTTGCAGCATGCTCGTTGAGAAAGAGGTTTTAAAAATTGACGAGGATATCGACGAAATGGAATTCTTAACGAGGCGAACATTCTACTTCAATAAATTATTATCCAACGGGACCGAAGACGACGAAGTGACGATAATCCATCCCGTCTACATGGCGACTATGGGCACGGTATTAATGTCGTTCAATCACATGAACGAAAAAATTATCGTTCAAATATCCTTTCATTTTTCGCTGATAATGCAATTTTTTTTTTTTTTTAATGATCTTCAGATGGCTGCGACTTTTCCAACCTTTTTAAAGAAACTCGGCAATGATATACCGAAACTATTTCCGGGTATGAATGATGTATTTGCCCGTGGAAAAGTCGGCGATATTCTTTTTCACGGTCTACCAATGGAATGCAACGTGAATAAGTACAAAGAGCTTAAACTCATATGCGGTCTGCTCATGAGTAAAAAACCGCCGATAATAAAAGACACGGGTACCGAAGGGGTCTATACATGGAGCCTTTTCGATAAGGTAATTGATCGACTATAATATTCATAATTATTTAAATGGTAGCACGCGTTCAAGATGGTTTTTTCCGAACTCTCTTTACATTTTTTATATTTGTGTCAACTCAATTATCGTACTATAAAAGTGTGAAAACCTTTTCGTCATAACGCAGAGTAAAATATCAAGAGTTTTGACTTTCCATTGAGCCTATACTCGGATCGCGACAGTCAAAAGTACGGCCTAGATGGACTTACTCGTGTTCCATAAATTAAGGTATACGATCGTTAATTCTGAATAAAGATCTTGCAACTTCGAGAATCAAAACTTGATGCTTTTATTTAATGCATTGATTTGATATTTAATTGAAATTTAATTAATTGAAATGTCTTCACTATTTACTTAAACTCAATTGACATCGTGACTTAAATTTTTTTATTGTATCTATATTTGGACCCAGATGGACATGTGTTCCATAAATCAAGGTGTACGATCGTCAATTCTGAACGAGGATTGTAAAACTTCAAGCACAAAAACTTGATGCTTTTATTTAAAAACTTGCTTGACTTGAACTTGATTCACTGTTTACTTAAACTTGCTTTGCTATTGACTTAAACTTACTTTGATATTTACTAAACCTATCTAAGTTGATAGGCTTACTACTCACTTAATTACCTGATTGGTTTACTAACCAATCAACTAATCAAGTGAGTTGATTCCAATTCATTAAGTGAGTTAATTCCAATTAAATTGCTTTACTATTGACTTAAACTTGATTTGCTATTTACTTGAAGTTGATAGGTTTAATACTCACTTAATGAGTTGATTGGTTTACTAACCAATCAACTAATTAAGTGAGTTAATTCCAATGAAATTGCTGTACTACTGACTTAAACTTGATTTTCTATTTACTTGAAGTTGATGGGTTTACTACTCACTTGATTAGTTGAATGGTTAAGTAAACAGTAAATCAAGTTCAAGTCAACCAAATTTTTATGCTTGAAGTTTTACAATCCTCATTTAGAATTCACGATCGTACACCTTAATTTATAGAACACGAGTATGTTCATCTAGGTCCATCTATAGATACAATAAACAAAATTTATGTCCCGATATCAATCAAAGTCAAGTAAGTAGTAACTTACTTAACTTACTACTTACTTAACTCGCATTTTTGTGCATTCTATCAAAGAAACATCTCCGAGAACTATTTTAAACGCCGTTGCGAAACTTTTTTTCGCAAGTTGAAAAAAAAATCTGCATATACGCGTGTTCCTCTTAAACCCATGGGCTTTTATCACGCGTCCAGTTGAACGGGACAGCGCAGGGTCCATTCTCGGTCAATCGGGGAGTGAAGAACAAGAGTCGTTTAGGCGACACAACATCATTCAAAGGGAAGCGAGTGCAGAAACTTTGGCACAGCGATGAATGCAACAAAGTGATGGGTACGGACTCGATAACTTGGGCACCTATGGAAGAGGAATTGGATCATGTTTACTCTTACGAGCCACAACTCTGTCGGTGAGAATATACAAAATATCGCTAATCCGCGTATATAGGCAAGGGGCAAAAGAATCGGATAAACCAAAAGAATTTTTGTTAAACTTATTGGAAGTCTGCGAAGAGTTCTCTTTCTGCTGATAATTGATCTATGGTATTGTATAACCAGCTCGGTGAGGACTAATTTCAAGAGAGAGGTCGTTGTCGAAAATTTGATAGGACGGCGTTACGAACTTGATTACGAATCGTGGCGACCAGACGATATCGTGTGCTACTGTCCTGTGGTGAAGAAGCAGCCAGTTTGTCCACCCACTGGACTAATGGACCTGACTCCCTGTCAGGTAGGTTGAAAAAAATCATCCGTGCCACAGTCTCGTTCAATGATCCTTTATAACGGTAAATTCATCCTATGAAATTGATTGAATACTCGATAATAAAAATGTAATGTTAAGGAATTTTTAAAATGATTTTATGACGTGTCACAGTATTTCATCTTTTTATGTGAAGAGCGAAAAGAATTAAACTAATTATAAATTTAATATTAAATATTATAAATTAATAAAACGAATCAAATATAATTTAATAAAATGAATAAAATACAAATTAAGTGAAACGAATACAAATAAATGACTCAAATAAACGAATAAAACCGAATCTAAATTAAAAATGGATAAAACAATAGTCACTCATTCAAAATAACGAAAGAATTTCTCACATATTGATGGGAAGCCTCTTTTAAGACGTTGAAAGATATTTTGTTACGGAACATTTATTTGTACGACTTTGTTTTTGCAACTTATTTAGGGCGTGCATTTGACATGAGACAGCCATTGGAGACTCAATGCTTCAAAAGTTGGAGTTATACGAATTCCCATGCGGCATAATTTATAATTTATTGTAGGAAGCTCCAATTTATTATTCGGAGCCTCATTACTTACATGGGAACCCTGCACTCCTGGAATACGCCAGAGGCCTGAATCCAACCATAGAGAAGCACGCGGCTTACGTAACGATAGAGCCACTGAGCGGTATACCTCTCTCGGGATCAAAGAATTTACAATTAAATGTTAAACTCTTCAATTCACCCGGTGTCGGACTTCTCGCTAACGTCAGCGACGGCTTTTTCCCTATTCTCTGGGCTGAGGAGGTTGGTTTCTTTTGGTTTTCCCTTTATGGAGGCTGCTCAGGGTCTTTGCGGGACAGGCGGCAAGAGGGGAACGCATTAGCTTAAACACGCAGCCTGTAACGACTGCCAACCCCGAATAATCAAATTTTCGGTTACGTGAAATAAATAAATTTCAGCTAATAAATATGTGGAATGCATATTTACTGTTTAGAAATGACTGACTGTTTAGATAATGATGATAATGTTTAGATAATGATAATGACTGTTAATAATGATAGTGATAATGACTGTTTAGATAATGATGATAATGTTTAGATAATGATAATGACTGTTTTAAAATGTTATTAATATTTTTTGTTCATTCACATCGCGAATGAGGCATTAACCAAGTTGAAATGTGGCAAACGCGCAATTTAGTTCTCAGTAACTGGTATTACTGAGCTCAGATAAAGATGGAAGGGAAAAATGCAAACCGAAAAACAGGAAAAAGAATGCGCAGTCGAGGAACGATGCGTAATTGATTTGAAGGTTATGTCGAAACACATGCACCGCAGCTTCTATAAAGAATGATTCAAAATATTTAAATACTCTTACACTGAGAAAAAAAATCATTCATCCAATATCATTGGTGTTATTAAATGAAATTACATTGATTCAATTGTAAAATTGTTGGTGTCAATAATCGGATTTATTAGTCCAAACAAACCGCTATCGACTTCAATGACATGGTAAAATTGAAAGTTTTTTCTCATTCAAAAGATATATTGTTAGCCGAGAACAATATATATTATTGAAACTATCTAAAAAAAATTGGCGATCAAATTATATAGTTTTGAATGCAATTTCTGCAACGAACGAAAAAAGCGTTTCAATTCATAACATGAATATTGTTGATTCGAGTACACAAGAAAAATTGAATTTCGCTCGTTTGATTCAAATAAAATGTCTATTGAGTAAATATGTTATTTTATTGTTTTCACCATATCCGATATTGATTTTATGTACATTATTCGTCCAAATATTAATACTTTATTTTGATTGAAAAATATTGAGCAAATGTCTGAATTGGTTAAAAAATTATGCGAAAGTAAAATTTGTTTCTTGCACATTTGGTTGAAAAAATTCAACCAAATCATGGCCGAGCGCCACCGAAATTATAGGTGTGAGGAAACCCGTAGTTCTCGGAGTAACCGCTAGAGGCCGCACGCGCGCTCGTTTCTCGTAGGCGTAGCGTGAACCGAAAATCTACTTAAACGCTGGAGAAACTCTAAAGAGTATCGCTTCTTGGCCTGTGGCTAAGATCAAAGTGTAGTATCTGTTTTAATCAGTTGAATATCTGATATTCTCTCCATGGATATTCCATCGGATATCTGATATTCTCATCCACTATTATCGTGGATGATCATTCTAATGCTCACTTTTTATTTAAGATTTGAAACAAATTGAAAAACTTACGTCCCATGGCATATTTGTTTCGATGTAGTAAAGAAATAATTAATTCTATGGATTATACTTTTGTACGAAATCAAAAATGTTTGTAGCAACCGCTTAATTATTTCATCCAATACATCTACGGATTGTATATAGTATGATTTCAATAGAATGTAATTTTATTTGAAGGATAATGTAGATATTCAGAAAACAGAGGAGCTGTTTCAAATAAAATAGTATTTTATTTAAATCAATCACATTTTCCAATATTTTATAGTATTGAAACAATCTCATATATCGGTGGCACTCCGCAGCAGCACATTTATTTCGATCAACCAATATATTTTTTTGATTCAATTGGGTTTTTTTTCTCAGTGTGTGAAACCGCGGTAAGAAATTTATAGCAAGGAAGCAATAGTTTGTGCGTTTCAAATTTTGGCGCATATTCAAAATGGCCGACTTGACAGCAGCGTTGCCACGTGCCGTAGAGCGCTTTACTTTTTATTGAAATTATTCATAAAAATCGCACGAATTTTTGTCCGCCTATTTCCATTCAATTCTTACTATTTTTATTGTGTCGTGACAGTCGTATGAGAGTTCTCATGAAGCTTTTGCTATGTCGCCCGTGTCCAAGAGCCTAACTTTAATAATCAATTGCTCAACAATCACGCAGACGAAGTACTTAAAATTTTACACGGAATCGTAACACCTATTTGCAAATGTTCTCAATAAATTTCAGCAAACTCTTACTATTTCGCGATAACTGAGCAACCTCCTTAAAATTACTTCGAAATATTGAGGAGAATTTTCGTTCGAGAAAAAAAATGTTTTTATCATTGGGCAGGCTAAGGACGCGTCTATGGACGAGCTTGGCGACATTCTGCAAACTTATAGAGCCCGGCGACTTTTCAAGTACATGATTCACGTGCCCCTGGTGGTTGGGATTTACATCCTGATCCGGACCTCCTTCGTTTACTCTAACGTCGGATCTGCGGCTAAATCCAAAGAGTTCGATACTCCGAATTCGGTGCTTGTACGAAATAATCCACGAATTAAAAAATCCGAGATGTTGGCTATCCGGAGAACGAGAGTTCCTATCAGCGGACCTTAAGGTGATATCAACCGGGTATGGATGCGAGTGAGATGACAGTCATGACTCCGAGGACACAGGAAGAGAGACGGGCGAAGAATGTGTTCCACGTCACTTTAGAATCAATCAGTTGGACGTTATTAGCGTTCGATCATCGAGCTCGGCAAGATTAAAGTTAAGGGGTCATCACAGTGTAAAATTTTGAAAAAATCAATTTTTTCGCATTATCCGATAGTATAGCCGGTTATAAACATGCTGTTCGCTATTTGGGGCAAATTTCGAATTATTCCGTGAGACCTGACGAGGACGGACGCGTTTTTCTCGAAATGTCGTTTATCAAAACGGTGTACACTCTCAAAGGAAGAGTTTTCGAGCTATCCGTCTCAAATTTTGACACATCATTCTTCACCCCATTCTTTATCTTGCTGAAGCTTTTTTTAATCTTCATATTTTTTAATGAAAAACTGTCGAAAAAATCGGCCAAATTCGATACGTTTTTTTTCAAAACGCCGCCATTTTGTCAATTTTGATTTTAAAACCCTCTATAGCAAAATAGCTTTTATACTGATTAATAATCTTTTCACAAATTTTGTTTCGATAATATTTACGACCTCGACCGTGTACACCGTGAGGTATCCCTTTTTTCGAAGACATTTTCAACGGTTAAAAAAATGGAAAAAAATAAAAATAATAGTTTAAAATATTATTTTCTGTTCTTCGTGAGAGCTTTGATTTGACGTAAAAAAATCAGACTGATTAGCGTATTTTAACCAAAGAAAAAGAATTCGCCTATTTTTCGACCCGTTACACTGTGATGATCCCTTAAAGGGTCGGCGGAAGCTCGAATTTTCAAAAGTACCCGTGCGGAAATTGAGTTGGGGCTGTGATCGGGCCCCAATAATATTCCCCTAACTTTATTCGGGCCCTAATCTGGAAATCACATGAGGGCCGTTAGCGGCCGGTCACACTTTGTCAACAAGGGCCCTTAAAGGCGCAACGACCGGGGCCTTATAAGTTGCCTCAATGGAGCCTCATCAAAACCATTTTAGCGCCCTGCAAATGCCTCAACAGCGCCTCATCATAACCATTTCAGCGCCATAAAATATTCGTATCAGTGGATATACGTGTAGGTTAAATGCGTCAGGGTATATCTGTATTTGTTTTTATGTAATTGTTCATATGCATAGGTGTGGGCGTGAGTACATGTGTATGTATGTGTGCGCGCGTAGAAATGTGATTGCGTATTTGCATGTGAGCCTTTATGACAAACTACCATGACAAAATGAATACAAAAAATAATCCATTCTAAGGAATGGATGTGTAGTAGAAATAAAAAAATATATGGGTCTACTGAATCACTAGAATCTATTTCCATTGAGGGAAAAATCTGGAAAACAAAGACCAATTTATTTACTTATCCTACACAGTCAGATAAAGTTTATGAATGGGGAATATCAGCGAAGTCTTCAGAAGAAATAATTTTCCCTATGATGAGTATTGAGCGGAAATTAGTTGCTATAAAAATGTCGAGAAAACTGGTTGAGACTGTTCACACTTATGCGCTAGCATTACTCCATGTATGAGTGAAACCATGAGTAATTGTTTGTGTCTATGTAAAATGTTTCTTTAATTTGATAAATAAATACTGTCTGATGTCTGTCTGCATATTTGTGTTCATCGTTGATTTTTTATTTGCTAATGCCCTTACGCTTTTTCCCAATTTGCGTTCGATAATATTATTCGATCGAAGTATATAATCGATTTGAATAATTGAAATACCATCAACCATGTAGCCTAAGCTATTTATACTGGTTTATCGCTATAATAGTCAGATCTGGGCCTATTGTGGAGATCCCTACTTGTTTATCCCTATACTGGCAAAGTCTGGGCCTATTGTAGAAATCCCTACAGGTTGATCCCTATAATGGCCAAGTCGGGTCCTTTTGTGGAAATCCCTACAGGTTTATCCCCATAATGGCCAAGTCGGGGCCTATTGTGGGAATCCCTACAAGTTTATCCCGATAATGGCCAAGTCTGGGCCCATTGTGGAAATCCCTACTAGGGAAAGCACTAGGAAAGCCCTGAAAGGCCCTTATTTTTATTAGGGATGCCCTATCAGTTTTCCGCACGGGTACGATTGTTTTCACGCGTGGTCGTAATTTTAATTCGCGACAAGGATTCGACGATAATTCAAAAAATTGAGCGAGTTATGGCGATTATTGTGAAGAGTCCGATTTTTCAATGCGCTACGGCAAACCGCCCCGCTGAGATTTACCCTTTTTTTGTGTTAGTCGTAGGGCAACATCTATTCGTCCGATTCACTTCAAATCTAGACAAAGTGTTCGTAACACTGTATGTCGCATGACCGAATAATTTTTTCATAATTTTATCCTTTTGTGTCTAATTTATTGAATAACTCATTAATTATCTTCATTAAATAACGTATTAATGATATTTTTAATTATATATTATATATATATATATAATTATAAACTTACAATTATAATTATAATTATATATTATGTTTATCAAATAACAAATTAATGTTATTACATTTTTTAATAACATTAATTTGTTATTAAAAAACTGTCACTACAAATTATTAAAGTTTTTTTTTATCGTAAATTACACTTTTCTTCGACAGCTCGCCATGATTGTAATTTACAAAATTTCTAAAAAGTATCCGGTCACACGAAACTTTTATAACTATACCAAAAGTAGATTTGTTATTTTTTATTTCAGATCACCCTCGACGTAACCACCTAAACTGGATTGGCTGTGCAACAACCGCGACACTTCGTTTTAATAATAATAACTTCATTGTCCATCGATGGTTATCGAAAAAAAATGCAACCTTGGCAAGACTATATGCAAATTGTGTGTAAAATCCCGACCTCGTCGTCCGAATACTCTCCTCAGCAGAAAATATTGAAAATCGACCTGTTTTTCGAACCCCAAGCTTATGCAAGTCTCTCAATAATCCTCGGGCTAATTCATATCGATGGCAATATTTTTCGTCCTTCGATGAATATAAATACCAAAATAAAAAAAAAAGTACGCTTGCACGCCGGAGATCTTGAACAATACTTACCAATTCAATGAGCTTTTTCAGTCTCACGCCCGAGTTGTAAAAATTAAAGTGCTGGATAAAAATGGCTTCGGGGAGGTACTTTTTTACAGGAACGATACTTACTTTTCAGCCAGCATTGCCTAGTGGATAAAGATGTGTGCGACAAGTTTGCATCGTGCGAAATGTTCGACTGGGAGGAATGAAAAAACTGGAAAGAAGGTTCCTGTCTCATTTTTCTGTATTCGTGTAAATTGATATGATGCCTTTAACCGATACTAAAGTTCCCGTAACGAGAGCGAACGCCGAAAAAGCCACGAGCACGCTATTCTTCCACAGCCTCCATTTGTATCTCCCTAAATGTGCTTCCCAGCAGGATATGGTCTCGACAACGGCGGGTATGCAGATGCCCAGAATTGAGAAAAATACAGCACCAACGAGAGCGATGAATGGCTCCAGTGTCGGAACAGCCAGAGCTATGGCCACTGAGAAAACAAATTCACGGCACAATTTTAAAATCGGATAATCACAAAAATCGACGAATACCGTGAAACGGGGTAGGTAACTTTTTTTTAACATCCTAAATTGCAACTTTTTTTTTCTCCAATGGAACAATGTGTCCTTTGGCTGTTAAATGTATAAGAAAGTCAAGCCCCCACCATGCCCCCACAATTTTATTTTTTTCGAAAGAGTCAAAGTAACCTCGTGTGTGGGGCTTCTTTGACAAGGCGTTGAAATGCAACTCATGTCAAAGATTAACGGTTAGTTTGACATCGTATTGATAAAAAGTGTAATATTTTATGCATTATACGTGGAATTAAACGAAAAAGAACGATTTTTTACAATCAAATTGTCATCTTTAGGGAGGACACCACTGTGACAGACCGAAAAAAGGTCGTTTTTACCTATTTTTTCTATTGATTTGGGATTTGGGAGAATGTATGTTATTGAGCATAGATCGAACTTATTTCGTGTAATTTTTCTTGTTAAAAATTTACACGAAAATAATTAAAAAATGGTTTTGTCAGGACCATGCTTTTGAAGTCGGCACGCAGCAGAACTCGAACAATTTTCGTCCAATGGACTTGAAATTTCAACTGTAGCTTCTTAGATTGCTGCAAGGGTCTATACCAGTGTGACACTTAAAAAAAATCGATTTTTTTTGCCTTTTTCGACAGTTTATACTTCCAAGAATATCCTGCAAAAATTCAAGGCCCTATCTGTATCATTTTCTTTTGCAAAAATCGATAGTTAAATCTTTAAACGCGTTTTTCTCGAAATGAGATTTTTCAAATTTGCTGACATTGTAACTCAAAGAGCAATTATCCGATTGACTTGAAATTTTAACTGAGTACTCTTGAATATATTTACTCTACAATGACGTAGGATATTTTTGATTGGATGAAAATTGACGATTTGGCATTGAAAAAAACGACCATTTTATAAGCAAGAAAACAGACTTCTTTCATAACTACGCCATTTTGTTAGATTTCGATATTTTTCAAAAATCCTACGTCATTGTACAGGAAATACCTTCCAGTTTAACGACATTTTTTCTTTTTTCGGTTTCAGCTACTCAATCGGCCGGAATCGTGTCAGCAGTGGATGAACTTTTTTTTTGCGCCTCCGAAGACAGCGCATAAGTCGCTTGGATCTCAAAATTTTTCTATGAAATAATTATGTAATATAGGTGAAATATAGCCAAATATATTCTTAATTTTTCCGAAACATTTAATTCAGTACTTTTCCTCCAAAAAATTCCCGAAAATCACCCAAATTTTCAGCGTTCACATAGCCCCTTAACAGTCGAGTACGAACGCTTTTTTCGACTAACTGAAAATTATTTTAAAAAATATATCACTTTTGACATAAAAATTATGGTCGAAAAAACGCACTTTTTTAAAAACTCGTCTCCATTTTTGTTGTTAATAATTTTTTTATTTCCCCCCGTACTTGACTGCTAAAACTTATATAATTTACGAAAATATTTCACTCTTACAAGGAACATCCCTCAGGTGACACCCTTCGATTTTATTGAAATTTGGATACGTATACAGCACCGAAAAGTAAGCGATACATATTTTTTTGTATCGGCGGAATAACGGTTTCAAGGGGTGAAATCACCCCTTAATATAGGGGTGGTTCACCCCATAATTTTTTTTGCAATGTCACTATAGTCGATTTTTCATTGCTTCGGATCAGAAGAATTTTCGTTTTTGTTTCATTAAAATCGGTGGACTCCTTGTGTGTGAAACTGCTATATTACCCCTAGAGATGCCTTTCTTTCGAGGGGTGGTTTCACCCCTTAAAACCGTTTTTCCGCCGATAAAAAAATACGGCTCGCTTACTTTTCGGTGCTTTATAATCCAAAATTTAGATATGCTTTATATCCAAATTTCAACAAAATCGAAGGGTGTCACCTGAGGGATGTTGCTTGTTAGTTCCGGGACTAAATTTACGACAGTTTTGTAAAAGTCAAAATTGTAAAAAATATATCACCTTTGATATGAAAATTATGGTCGAAAAAATGAACTCTTTTACAAACTCGCCTCTATTTATTTTAAAATTATTTTTTAATTTCCCCCCGTACTTGACTGCTAAAACTAACATAATTCACGAAAATATTTCACTCTCAGTTCCGGGACTAAATTCACGACAGTTTTGTAAAAAACAAAATTGTAAAAAAATATATCACTTTTGATATGAAAATTATGGTCGAAAAAATGAACTCTTTCTCAAACTCGTCTCTATTTCTTTTTAATTTCCCCCGTAGGTGACTGCTAAAACTAACATAATTCACGAAAATGTTTTACTCTTAATTCCGTGGCTAAATTTACGACAGTTGTACTGCGTGCCGCGGAGAGGGTTGGCTGAAAACCAGTAGTGCTATGGCGACTTGTGCGCCGCCGTTTTGTATTCTTTTGACAAATAAACTTTTTTTTACATACTTCAATATATAACTTGGAAAAAAAATGTTTCTCTTTCTTTAAAAAAAATGCCAAAGAAAACTGTCGAAAATTGGCGTTTACAGTGGTGTCCTCCCCTAAGGGGAGATATACACCTAGATGGTTGAGGTCGAGGATGTAGAAGCTATGAACATTCCGTCGACCGTAGAAGATCTACACTATGGGCCTGGTATCGATGATTCCATGTAAGATAACAAATTTCATGATTTATTCATTCCCAAATTTTCAAACGCGTTTTTCTCAAAACCATGTTTTTCAAATCGGTACCCAAAATTTCTCGAACACCAATGAACCGATTGCCTTGAGGTTTTTTGTGGTTATTCTATACACCATTATCTAGTACTTGTCATGGGATTTTTTTCCGTTACTTAGTTTTTGTTTTATACGCAAAGTAATAACTAATTTTTGGCTCAAAAATCACTATTTATGTTCAAACGTCCGCCATTTAGTCATAAATCAATATTTTCAAAATCGGCTATGACAAGTCCTAGATTATAGTATCTAATTTAATAATCTTTTTGGTTTTTTTTTTCAGATGATTTTTGAAGAAACGCCAGTGGGTACCGTATACGCAGATTTTTTTACGACGCTCCAAGGATCATACAATATCCTTGTATATTTTTTATATTTTCAAATAAAGAAAATTAAACACATTTTTGAATGTATATACTTTTAGATAATTAAAACCCCAATCCGAAATTTCGAATAGTTTTCCTTGAAAAAATTCACAAAAATGACCTTTTTCCGGCTCCTAGGTGTATATCTCCCCTTAAGGAAACATTTTACATAAAACCATCAAGTACCTAGGGTACTATTATAGGCACTTAATCAGTCTGATAATTATCATTGAGATCAAAACCAACTTGATCAACATTACAATCAACTTTAGCAACATCATAATAAACTTGAACAACAAATTGTTGTTCAAGTTTATTCCCCATTTTACGGTATGTAGAAAAGGTCGTCCACATTGTAAACTTACCGGTGAGCAGAGCCATGAAAATTCGGATAGCGATTTCGGCAATTGCAGCGTAACGGTGAGTAAACATTGGCCGCACCGCCGAGCATATGATCTCCAATGGTACGAAGAATTGAAGACCGTAGGTGAAAAGAATCGCCAGAGCGATAAGAAGTTTCACTGCTTGAGCGAGCCTGAAAAGAAGCGTTAAACTTGCGTAAAAGACGTTTCACTATCGGAATGTGTCCTGTATTTATCGGCTACCGCATACGGAAATTTATGCGCACGCGATAGTACGCGCGTATTTTTTTTTTTGTTCTTCAACTTTGAATGTAATTTTCGCAAAAATGACTCGACGAATGCGGAAATGAACTTACGGATCCGGTGTGTGGAGGTTCAAGGTGACGATGGAGGCGGTTTTCTCACCGTATCTCAAGTAACCGAAAATGCCCATGGTTGCATACAGGCTCACTACGATCGTCATAGTTATGTTGAGCACGCTCGGACACCCAAGAAAGTGTTGAGGCTTTTGCATACTATTTTCAACCGGCATCACCTACGAGAGACGGACGATGGAACATTTGCTGGTAATATCGCGATAATGCTTATCCTATTTCGTAAATTGACCCATTACGGTCTCAATACACTTTCGAAGAAAAAAAGAATAGTTTTTTTTTCATTGGCTTACATGCAAATGTATAAACCTTTGAAAAAAAAATATACCGTTTTTTTTTCATTGGCTTAGATGATGTATAAACATCTCAACAATTATGTGGTCCTGAGAAAAACAGTTTCAAAACGTTAAACGCGTTTTTTTCAACCATGTTATGAAAATCTGGCAGACCCGTAGCTCCTACATTTTTCAACGGATCAACTTTTAATTTCAACTGCAGCTATTTAAACAAATTGTCTAGCGAAGCACACACGACTTTTACGATCGATTAACAATAACGGTTTTTATAAACAAACTGAGGCCCTCTTCAGTCGAAAAAGCGACGTTTTTTTGTTCAAAATAAATATTAGTATTTATATTAGTATTAGTATATAATATTAGTTATTTGTTCAAAATAAATAATAGTTCAAAATAAGCCGAATTTGCTAAAATTAATATTTTGGAATAATCGTGTGTACTTGGCTAGCAAAACTCTAGTGGATAACGATTTTTTTTCGTTCTAGGTGCTCATATGCGTCTCCAACGAGTCCGCCCGTGAAGGGGCTGAAAAAAGGCGTTCGCGTGCTACCGGCCACTGGGCCGCCATTTTGTATTTTTTCAGAAAATAAAAAATATATCAAGTACCTACAGATATGTAAAATACACCCTTTAAGGGGAGATATACACCTAGATGGTCGAGGTCGAGGATTTAGAAGCTATGAACATTCCGTCGACCGTAGAAAACCTACACTATGGGCCTGGTATCGATGATTCCATGTAAGTTGACAACTTTCATGATTTATTCATTCCCAAATTTTCAAACGCGTTTTTCTCAAAACCGCGTTTTTCAAATCGGTACCCAAAATTTCTCGAAAACCAATGAACCGATTACTTTTAGGTTTTTTGTGGTTATTCGATACACCATTATCTAGTACTTGTCATAGGATTTGTTTTCCGTTACTAAGTTTTTGTTTTATACGCAAAATAATAACTAATTTTTGGTCCAAAAATCACTATTTATGTTCAAACGTCCGCCATTTTGTCATGAATCGATATTTTCAAAATCGGCTATGACAAGTAATAGATTATAGTATCTAATTTAATAATCTTTTTGATTTTTTTTTTCAGATGATTTTTGAAGAAACGCCAGTGGGTACCGTATACGCAGATTTTTTTACGACGCTCCAAGGATCATACAATATCCTTGTATATTTTTGATATTTTTAAATAAAGAGACTCAAACATATTTTTTAATGTATATACTTTTAGATTATTAAAACCCCGTTCCGAAATTTCAAATAGTTTTCCTTGAAAAAATTCACAAAAATGCCCTTTTTTCCGGCTCCTAGGTGTATATCTCCCCTTAAACCTCATTCCGATTGCTTTAGTAGTATTTTCAAGAAAAAAAGCCTTGTTTTCCGACCATTCAAAGGTACATAAGACCTTGAGGGCATCCTGGGAGAAAATAAAAAGTCGATTCTCTTGGTGGAAATAATGCACGAAAAACATTTTGAAAAATCGGTGCGTAGTGACTTACAAAGAACATTACTGAAGTGTCCGCCTCTGATTTTGTTGAAACTCATGTATGTGATAAAGCACTGAAAACTATTAGACACGTATTTTTTTTGTCTCCGGAAAAACGTTTTTAAGGGGGAAATCGACCTCTCAAAGAAAAGCGTTTTACCCCTTAATTTCATTTTTTTCAATTATTTTATAGTGGATTTTTTATCGGTTTACGTTAGAAGAATATTGGTTTCTGTTTCGTTCAGATCAGTGGACTGCTTGTAGGTGAAACTGCAAAACCACCCCTCAACGCGTCTTTCTTTGAGGGGTGGTTTCCTCCCTTAAGACCATTTTGACGCAGTTAAGGAAAAAATCTTCGCTGATATTTCTCAATGCTTTATCACGTATATGAGTTTCAGTGAAATCGGCGGCGGAGACTTAAGTGATGTTCCTTATTAGGTATCATTATTGAGAAACTCAGGAATTAATCAATCAGATCACAGAGTGCTTCTTGATTATTTTATATCTCTCACAAGACTCATACGAGACAGTCTAGGTTAAAAATATGAATTTCCTCATGTTTCCGATATCACGATTCTTTCCGAAGCATAATTAATCCACACCCGGATTGAAAACTGGTGGCGAAAAAAGGTGCGAAGTGAAAACAAAGTGTACTCACCACTCCGATTCCTTCGATGGCAAAAATGACCGTCGCGAAGAAAAAGGGCAACTGCTCGACGCTCGAGAACTTTTTCACGCTACTTATAGGCTGTAGGCCAGTGAATATAAAGTACAACGTAAGACCGAGGCCGATCATTATGGAGATGTTCGCAAAAATGGAGAACGGCACGAGGTATTTGAGATTCCGGATCTGGGAGAGTACAATGACAGCCGGAATAAGAGCGACCATGTACAGCCTCTTATTTATGTCCATCTCCATGTGGTAGTCCGTCACCTTTGTGAAACAATATTAAAAAGTAGTTTCAATCGTATTTGTTATCGTAGCGTGTTACGACTGGCATTCCACAGTGGTTGAGGTGTCATTCGTTTTCTTCAATTTTTCTAAGACCCAGATCATATTAATTTCGCTTTTAACACGTTGAAGGAGGGTTTTCTAAAGTTCCAGCTGAAAAATCGAGGCAGATATTCGATATTTTGAAATGTACCGGTTGTATGAGAATATGACTAATAATTTTTCCGACAATCCCATGTATTTGTTCGTCTCAAAATTAAAAAAGAATCGAATTCGTTTGGTTGTATCCGATTAGTGAATTCGGCCAAACTCTCTTCAACCGTCTTGGTACAAACGTGAATGAAAGTAGTACAAAAAAGTAACTCATTTGTACATAGGGGCCGTTCATTAATCACGTGAGGCTCAACTGGGGGGGGGGGGGGGGGGGTTGGATAACATCACGATTGATCACGCTAGGGGGGTGGGGGGTGTTGTGACATATCACGTGTATTTTTTTGTGTGAACCGGAGAGCATTCGCTGTGAGCGATTGAACCGGCAAGTTGTGCCCAGGGGGCTGGCACCTTTTGGAATTTTTGCTACGCGAAATGACCGCATTTTTAGTGTCGTACTCTGCCACTCGCAGCGCTCATTATACTCTTACAACCTGATGCGTGCGCAGGGGCTGTGTATACAATACGGTCGCTATGTACGCCGTGCGGGCCTCGCGCCTGCGCAATAAGAATATTGTAAGATAACTGCTAGCGCCATAGGGAGAGGTAGAACTAAAAAAGCGGTCGAAAATAGCAGCATTTGAATACCGGTAGGGAATAGAAGGTTTCAACCCCCTGGTTGTGCCTAAAAAGTAACCTAAACAACAGTTTTTAGTTCTATTTAATTTCGACTGGCCACCTACTTAAAGTGAAGTGCCTACATCTGATCCACAAAAGGCTTGTCCACTTGTTACTGTAGAAAATACGCAAATGAGCCTCTGGTCCTAGGACAATGCCATTTAAATATATTGACAATATAAATTATTTCGTTTTTGAAAATCAAATACCGTACTCCCTATCGGTCGTGTCTGACATTTCTTAACACAAAAAAATACACGCGATGTGGGCGGAGGGGGGGGGGGCTGGTAACCTCACCACATATCACCACGGGGGAGGGGGGCTCAGAAAGTGGCCTAAAAAACCTCACGTGATTAATGGACGACCCCATATTGAAATGCAATGATGATTATTATTATGATTGTGAATTACTGATTTTTTGCATCGACGGGTCTGTATAATCGCGAGTTATATTATATATTTTTTCAGAGTTTCAACGTATTTTTATTTTACGTATTACCCTTGTCCAATTGAATCCTTGCCTATCACTCCACCCGAACTTCGCTGAATCTGACCTAACGTTCCGTTGCGTCCACAGCCGTCTTAAAGTATTCCTATTCCGAACCCGACTATTTAATAATTAACTGATTTTTGTCTACAATGAAGTAAAAATACATCCCAGTATTCCGATAAAATTTCAATTCGAGTTACCGAAATTTTAAAGATAAAATACGACTCTAAAAATCGCCTTATTCATACGGCACTTTATGAAGATGACACGCTGGTCACATTTCTACCTAATAATTTATACACTAAATAACTCTAGATGCCTAAAATAAACTGCCTTGCGAGTGTAAAAAATTCTGAAGAATCCGTAACGACAATAAAAAAGGACCGAATGTTAAAGGATAATAGAACCGAATAAAAAAAACACCGAATGTTTGAAAAAAACATTAAGGGGCTATACCAGTGTGACACTTTCAAAAAATTGATTTTTTTTGCTTTTTTCGACAGTTTACACTTTCAAGAATATCATTATCATTTATATCATTCATATCAATATCATTTTATCTTGCAAAAATCGATAGTCAAATCTTTAAACGCGTTTTTCTTTAAAAGAGATTTTTCAAATTTGCTGACATTGTAACTCAAAGTGCAATTATGTGATTGACTTGAAATTTGAACTGAGTACTATTGAATATATTTACTCAACAATGACGAAGGATATTTTTAATTGAATGGATATTGACGATTTGGCATTGAAAAAAACGACCATTTTATAGGCAAAAAAAACAGTCTTTTTTTCATAACTACGCCATTTTGTTAGATTTTGATATTTTTCGAAAATCCTACGTCATTGTACAGGAAATACCTTCTAGTTTAACGACATTTTCTTCTTTTTTGGTTTCGGCTACTCAATCGGTCGGAATCATGTCAGCAGTGGAGGAACTTTTTTTTGGCGCCTCCGAAGGCAGCGCACAAGTCGCTTGGATCTCAATATTTTTCTATGAAAAAATTATGCAATATAGGTCAAGTATATAATGATCTCACCTGTTTAATGGATTCGGCAATGAAAACTATGTAGACGCAAGCACCACCGATGTAAGTAGCGCATAGCGACGCGTTGACAAATACTCCGACGAAGTTTGCAAATTTACGAACCGGCACCGGGCCGCACTGAAACGCAGCCTGTGCAGTCTCGGCGTACGTCATCATTGGTGTCTTCGTCCGTTTGCATAATACCTGAGACGATCTGACGAGTATGTGAACGCAGTGAGCGCAAATGAAACCAAGGATGATGGTCCCAACTCCGCCAAAGATCAAACCTCCGTTTCTTATAGCGTTAGGCATCGCAAGAATTCCCGAGCCGAGCGATGACTTCACGAGATGTGCGAGGGCACCCAAGTCTCTAAATTTTCGCGAAAAAAATGAACGATATTTCAACGAAAATCGATTGAGAAAACATATGAATACCATCGAGTGTCTCGGTGTTTGGAAGATAGGGTAGAGCCACCAAAGAGTGCGCGCTATCGAATAGTACAGTCGTGCTGTAAATTGGAATTGGGAAGAAAATGGAAGGCTAGTTTTTTGAAAGATGATTTTGTAGGTGCCGCGAATACTGAATCCAAGTTTACCTAAAAATCGGGGTGTGGGGTTTTCTTTAGAAGATGATGAGGGTGGATTAAGGCCTTAGGCCACAATAACGGGTATAAAATCATGTTCGAATTTAACATTTTTTTTCGTATGCACAAGTGATTCACTCATCAAATTAATTACACATCTATTTAGTACGAATATCAAGCTGTTAGAATTTTTTTTTTCGATGGTCAAAATGGCTGACGACTCGAAACTTCTCGAAACAACTTTTTTCCAATTGGCGTGACAAATAACTTCAACAATTTTCACTCGATTTACTTCAAATATAAAAGTTATGTTCCTAATTGCATTTCGCACAGAAGTACATACGGAATTTATGATTAATCGAAAACTTTTCATTTTATGAGCAGCTATAACGAAATTTTTCACTGAAAATTCATTTCTTAAGGAGGTACACCAGCTTCATACAATGTTGCCATGCTAAACCATGGTAAAATTTCAAAATGGTGATAGATCAATAAAATTTGGTGAATATATTCTTTAGTATTATATATGTCAATACAATTTTTTTCAGATTTTTTCATTGTGCCGTTATCGAGTAATTGAACATTGAAGTTCACGTGTATAAGCATAGCGTTTTTATAGATATAGGTATATATTCCGGGTATAAGAATAAACGCTTGTGAATTAATTGTAAGAAAACGGCACAACCAAAAAATCTGAAGAAATTTGTATCTACATGAATAATACTAAAGAATATATTCACCAAATTTTATTGATCTATCACCATTTTGCTGAAGCTGGTGTACCTCCTTAAGTTCAAATACCTACAACTTTTTAATGAAACAATATTTTTTAAATTCCGTATGTACTTTTCTAGGTATTCTAATGTAGATTGACGAGAATCTTTGTTTTTTGTTCTAGGTAAAAAATTGTGGATGCTAAATGCCACGCTGCGGAGCTCCTAAAAAAAGATAACAAAAGAAAATATTAGTAGTCGGTCATTTTGTACATCGGAAAAAAAAAAATTTCTAACAGCTTGATATTCATATTAAATAGATATGTAATTAATTTCATGAGTGAATCACTTTTTCATACGAAAAAATTGTTAAATTCGCACATGATTTTACACCCGTTACTGTGGCCTAAGGCCTTAGTGTCAAAGTACAACCTAGGGGTTGTACGTTGAGATCAACGCCGGGAGGTAAAATGTTCAGAAAAATCCGGGCTTTATTTTTGTCCGCAGCGCCGAAGTCGTAGAAGTTCATTTTGGGGGTGAAATTTTGAAAAATCAGTTTTAATTCGATAACTCTTTAGGAAAAATTCATACAATGTTTGTTCAAAGGGGGACGTTGTAGCCCTTAAAAAGACGCGTCGATCGGATTCTTGATCATCCCTTTCCGATAATATCTTCACCCCCCAAAAAATTGTTGAAATATTTAAAAAAATTGTTTATTGAATAACTAAAAAATAATCGATTTTTGGGGATGGCTTAAATGTACGAAATGTAGAGAATTAATTTCTCTATATTTTCTTTTCTACGGACCCTTGAATTTTGTTTTTTCCAACCCCTCCAACAGAAAAATAAATAAAAGTTTATAAAATGCTCTTAGGTGGCTTTACCCTATGCGGATCGATATAATGTTCTCGAAATATTGTCGTTGGATTTTTAGTGTGCAAATGATGGAAACACTTACGAGTTCGCATCCTTTTTGTCACGATGTTCGAAAGGATCGTAGAGCTCATCCTTCTCGTGATATTCCCCGATAACAGGTGGACTGATCTTCGTACTGCGGTCAACGAGAAAAAAAAAAGAACATATTCTCGTTATTGAGCTTGAACGAGTTGATAAAAATAAAAATGGCGGATTTATTAATTGCGCACTGCGATATCAATTTCCAAAAGTGCCGAGAGGCCGAGATCGAGATCGAGAGAGAGAGAGAGAGAGTAATTCCCGGATCTCGTATCTCGTTTCATTTAGTGAAAACGGCAATGATGGAATGAATATGATTTCAAAATGCGTAAAGGTCCAATCTTGTCGACGAATTTCATCGGCGATCGTTGAATGCAACATATTTTTAAAAATAACGCTGCCTTTTGCGTCGTATTGATTTTATCGCATTAATGAGGATCACAATTTCGTGGGTGTTTAATCACAATCTGTTTAAATTGATCGTCTGCCATTGCTCAATAGCCCAAGAGTTAAGATATCTGGGATCAATTCTTTGGGTGTCGCAGTTAAATAAACACAATGATGAGTTGTGTATCGACGAAACAAACCTGCTTGGGAATCAAGGGGAAAAGGTAAGTGCTGTATAAACGTATAAACAGTCACGACTAAAAGCCTTAAGGCCTTTTATTTTATTCTTGGAATTGTTATTTATTTTTTTTTTTTTTGATAGGTCTAGTTGCTCATGTGTCTGTGTGTTCGAGTTCCATTGACGTATTTTTCTTCATCGTGCGATTAGAAATATTGGGTCAAGATTAATACTGACGTTTAATATCTATACAATATTTGCGAATACTGTCACGTAGGACTCCCGAGAAATCAGATGAAAAAGAAGGTTAGACCGGTAATCGAGCATCCGGATCTATAAACGCTTTATCGGCAAAAACAATCATCCTCACGTTTTTTTTTACGTTCAGCCACCGCCACCACCTTAATTAATATATTCAGCTACGTGGATCGTGCCATAAGCCGTTTTTAAATCATTGTATGAAATAAGGAAAAAAGTTATTTAAAAAATATTTGCGTAGAAGATGAAAAAATTGCAAATCGAAGAGAGTGCGGATTTAATCTGGGCAAGATTCGATGAGTTGTCCGATATACATAAATATTCCGACTAATCAAGGGGCCAGTCCACTTTGAAAATGTCCAAAAATTAACAGCAAACAAGACTTGAAGAAATCGACGATGATGAGCAATCAGAAGGGATTTTGTACGGTGCAGGAATTGCCAATTGAGTTTGGGTAAGAGTTTTTCGTAGTATAAACTTCGAACACGTTTTTTTTTTTTTCGAAACAACGTTTTCAAAATCTAGCTCCATCGTATCTCTAAAACTAATAAACCGATTCTCTTGAATTTTGAACCACATATTGTAAACATGATTCGCAACAAGATGACCCTCGATGGTTTTAAAATTTTTATTTTTACTCTTTTTTTTGCGAAAAACTGCAAAAAAACGCGTTTTTTTACTTTTTTACGTTTTTCATCTGCTATTGTTTTATTTTTTGATAAAACTTTATATCCGAGGGTCATTTTGTAGCTGGTGTCATACTGAATCTAATGGACTTTGATTTTTTTGTTTCAGACAAGCCGTTGCCGAGTTGTGATGGAGCTACCTAGCCCACCTATTTTTGAGGCGTTACGTTAAACTATAGTTTTTGTACTTAAAAATGAATAAAAATGAATTGAAACTTTTTTAAAATGTATTTCAAGACTTTATTTATCAAGCCCAACAACTTTTGTATTGATATCTTTTATAAAAACCTCAAAAAAATCGCGAAAATAGCCTTTTTTCGTGGCTCCAGAGTGGACTGGCCCCTTAATAATATGGAAAGATCGCGACTGATTATACTGCAACATGTTTGCATTTGGACCAAATGATTGGCACGAAACACGCACTGCCCCACGATTCGGAACACTGGCACTTGGCAATTCGATCACAAAAACAGAGAATCTCGATTTGACCGAATGAAAAACTTTTCGAGATCGTTTATTCATTCATGAAACGTCTCTTCTCGTGAACGTCGAGACTCTGGGGAATTTTACAGAGCACGCTACATCGATCGGTGCAAAAAGAAAAAAACATCTGGAAGGAATGCCTTTTCAGCCAAAGTAGCGGGGGAAAACTAGGATACTTGATGTAGGTAGGATGGGTATCAATATGGACCACCTAGAGACGCTGGGAAACTGCTGCCAGGTGAATCTATCAGCGCAGGGCATTTTTGAGATTCGATACTGCTTTTACGGACCGATTCTTTGATTCAATTTATCAAAAGTATCAGCGCTAAATGCTCAAATATCCATCGACTGCTTGTTTAATTGCCACAGTAAAAATGGTGGCGAAGTTTGAAGTTGCGATGCAACGAATTTTCTTTCTTTTCTTCGTATTACCCTATTTTTTCGACCCATTCAAACTAGAGAAATCACTAGAAGATTTTTGAAGATCCTTAATTAGGTTCCATAACCTAGACTTGGAAAAAAGGGTTTACATGGGGATAAAAGTAAATAAATGAAAAAATGCAGACGAATCTTCGTTGCATTCCAACGACGCAAACTTCAAGACCATCAGTAAAATACCTAATTTTCCTCTGAGAGTTTGTAGAAATCTCGAGTCCGCAGAGCTCGTTTTAATGAATTTGTTCATGATTAAAATTGACAACGCCCTCGTTTGAACCCGATAGCAGCCTATCCGAAAAAAATTATCGGTGCTTCGAAAAACTCCCAGTTCTGGGATAAAATGGTCGATCAATTGATTGGCTTGCTGGTAAAGGAATTGATTTGAACGAGCATGTACCGAAACTCGAAAGGTGGGCCAAATTTACTCCAATACTTACAATATACCAATATATAACACGTATACAGTGACGAGAGACATCGTGGAAATTACTTACGTGCTACTAAACTCGTTCATCTGGTTTCCTACCATTTCCGGCGGCGACTTGTTCTTCTTCATCGACATGATTGATCTGCGCAAGAATTTTTCCATTGAGATTTAGAGCCATATACATCGCGTAATAGTTATCATACGAGCGTATGTGTGTGCCATATCAATGGAGGAATCGTATATAACAGTGCAATGACTACATACTGAGGAGATGAATCGATAATGAAAACCGGAAAATCCCAAGCCGTCGTATCGCGATGATTTGATGGATGTGAAAAATGAACAAAAATCGTCGATGGAATTTTGTGATTATACTCCGATCGATAATGGATTTGAAACATGCCTGAAGTTGCGGGTTCACGCTGATTGTATCACGGAATAAACTTAGCTGATGTAAGTTGCATCGCCATATTTTTAAGAATCTTCACAGAGATAAGAAACGTTGAATACTTTGTCAACTATGATTACATATTTTTATTGTACCTATCAGTTCACGAGTGCGGAGAGACACAGTAAGGACGACACAACGTGCCGATTACTACTTTCCATTATCGCCTGATTATGCGCTATGTGTTTTTCGCTTTCAATTAAGGCCGCAGCCTGAATTAGAACGTCCAAAAAAGCGTTTTTTCGGGATTTTTTTAGAAGGGAAAAAAACAAGTGAGCCCAGTAAAAATTGAGGTATCTTTTCATGTATATTTGAAATGTATAAAAAAAATTTCAACAGGAAACAATGGCTGCAGATCCACTGCAGTCCCTAATCGGCGGGGAAGATGCAGCTCGTAATTCTTGACTGAAGAAAAAAAACCAATAAAATTTTCAATTGTCACATATTTTTCTTCTGGGTGAAGAAAAAGCTGAAAAAATCGTGAAATTATAACTTTTCTCCTGATTGAAAAAAACATGTGTTAAAAAAACACTTTAACGTGCTATAAAAATTATTTAAAAATGCTTTTTCAACGTATTTTTTAATTCACTTAGAAGAGATTTTCTTACTGAAGAAAATAAACTTTGGTTTGATTCGATAGGTCGTTTAGTTTTTTTGCTATCACGCCCGCCAATTTGGAAAAATCGGGAAAATAAAAATTGGAGAAAACGCGCTTCAAAGTTTTCAATAGGAGGAAATATCAATATCAAATATGAATCGCTTCTCTGCTTTTGGCCTTGTATCTTCGAAAATATTTACAATTAGCCTCTGTAACTTTGTAAATATATTCTTGGATAGTTAATCTATCGATTTAGGCAATTAAAAAGAAAACGATTTTTCGGACCTTCTGATTCAGGCTCCGACCTTAAGATTCTGACAGCATCACGCACGTGACCATTTAAAAGGCAGTGATGCATCCGTTCCGACGTCTCGTCGATTTACCGTTTATGTGCGTTGTCCTTGCATTACAAGGATTGTTGCAGGCAGCTTTTATTTTAATTAGCATCATCGAGCGCGCCTATCTCGACAGTCAAACAATTGCAAATGGTTGTTTCACTCGACTCAACAGAGTTTGAAAAGCCGGTTATTGAAATGGTGTTGAGTCCTCAGGCTAGCTTATTTACGGAGTAAATAAAACTCAATCGAAGGCTCCAATTACACGCACCTATTGTGACTAATGGCTCTGCGAGCACGATAACCGGAAATCGCTTCAAATACGGAAACGTCCTCGCTCAATCTTCGAGCGTGACTGCCTTGACACCGACTTTTCCATCGGGCAAAATATCGATGATTGTTCGGTACACATTTTTTGTTATGGTTTGTTTCGTTATAACGAAAATATTATTTTAATTGATTACAATATTTTTATTATTATGCAAAATTATTTTAATATTATTTTAATGTCTTGTAATATTATTATTATTATGTAATATTATATTAATGTATATTGGACGGAGTTAAAAGTCTGAGCACCAGAAAATCGGAAGAATATGGGGCCGTATATACCGGTTCGGGCCTAAGGCGGGACACCACTGTGACGGGTAAAAAAATCGATTTTTTCGCTTTTTTCAAAGAAAAAGAAATATCCTAGAATACGCGAAAACATGTTCAAGTTAAAATATCGAAAATTTACAAAGTTAGGGACGATTCAGTGAGAGCAGGTAGCACAACGATTTACCGTAAAATGGGGTTACTTTGTACAGGTTTGGAAAGTTTTTTGTAAGTAACTTTTTTTATCATCCTAAATGCCAACTTTTTTGCTCCAATAGAACAATATGCCCTGTGGCGATCAAATGGATAAGAAAGGCAAGCCCCCCCCCGCAGTTTGTTTTAAGTGTCAAAGTAACCTCCGGTGTGGGGTTTCTTTGACAAGGCATTGAAATGCATCTTATGTCAAAGATTAAGGGTTACTTTGACATCATTCTGATTAAAAAAATCATAATGTTTTATGCATTATACATGGAATTAAATGAAAAACAACGATTTTTCACAATCAAATTATCATCTTTATTAGGGAAAAATTTTACATAAAAATATCAAGTACCTAGGGTACAATTATGGACATTTAATCAGTCTTATAATTATAATTGAGATCAAAATCAACTTGAGCAACATTATAATAAACTTGAACAACAAATTTAAACACATTTAAATGCGCACACAGTATTTTGGCGCTCTGTTAAAGTGGCCCCAAAAACTGTCAAAGTTATCGTTAATGTCAATTTAATCCCATATTACGGTACATATATTAAAACTTTCAATCGCGTTGTTCTCGAAACGACTTTTCTCGAGCTGGCCGAAATCATAACTTTAGCGATAATTGTCCGAATTGTCCGTGATTGCAGTAGTAAGGTACGACGCCTTTTTTTATTTTGTATTTTTCAAGCCTTCGAATATAAGTAAAAATTTCGCTAAAATGACACTTTTTTTAACACCCCTCGTTTGTGAATGTTTTTCTTTGAAAAACAGCTACGTACAACGAGAACTACATTTATATGGATTATTAAACTTTTAATTAAACTTTTCATTTTAATTAAAAGTTTATTTTATTTTATTTTATTAATTTTATTTAAACTTTTAATTAAAAAATAGAAACAAAAGGTTCTATTTTCTGGGGAGTGATACGAAAGGGTCCAACTGGAAGGGGTAATACGTAGAATCCCACAAGGGCATACATTGGAACTCAGGAAATAATACTATAAAAAACCTAATCTTGTATTTTTTTCGCGGGTCCGAGTTTTCGAATGCTCGCTCTTCTATACATTAATTGCGGGGTATAAAAAGTGAATAAACTTCGTAATGTGAACTTGATCAAAACGGCCCTGAAAAATTCCCAGGACAAAAACACGTTTCAAAATATTATGAACGTTTTATTATGTCACGTATTATTACGGCGGATTACATTTTCACCATAAACTCACATTTTCAACGCAATCAATTATAGGGTGGAGTTACTCTAGAACGACTTGTATGAGAAAAAAAGATAGTAAATCTGGGAGGGGGGGGGGCAATGATAAAACTGTATCGAGTTTGTCAACATTCGCGGATCTTCGTTATCTTCATCTCCATCGGCAATATACACAAACACAACTTTTGTAGATACATTTCATTTTGTCTTTCGTTCGAACGATTTTTCGTGTCAAAACTTATCAAGGTGCCTTTTTATCAGACAAACTCGTAGGCGTAGACGAATAATTGGTGGTCCTCAATAACGCCATGCGATAGCTGATAATCCATTTTCTGAGTGTTATCTTTTACGTGGAAAAAAAAGACTGTCGTTCAGACGTCTACAGAGGATCGAAAAAATAAACTAGCGAATAATCGATGCCATTGACTAGTACCTTCTAGACGTCTGAATTGATTTATTATTTTCTTTAGACGAATAATTGGTGATCCCCAATAACCTCACGAAGATAGCTGATAATCCATATTCCGAATGTTATCTTTTACTTGAAAAAAAAAACGGCTGCCGTTCGACCCTACAGAGAATCGAAAAAATAAACTAGGCAAAAATCGATTCCATTGAATACTACCTCCTAGACGTCTGAATTTATTTATTATTTTTTTATTCGTAGTCGAAACAATCGTCGATTTTTTCGTCCATCCGGTCTGACTTCCCGGAATTTATACCGGGCGCGTAATTATAAGCACAAATGAGAGAGAAGATAACAGGTTTATTACCAGAGTACGTAAATTCCGGATACAACGAAAAAATATAGGTCGACATGACGCACCGCCGCATTACGAAGTAGATTACCTTCGATTCTCAATCCTTGTTTTTCTTTTTACGATCAATAAGAAAAATTCCCGTAGGTGTTATATAATTACGATCCATGCGCAACAATTCGAAGCACACTCTCGTAGAACTCAATGCGCGATCGTGCTTTCCGATCGTTTCGTATAAATAATTTAATAATTACATGCGTCGACTAAAATAAACAAATAAAACTTCGAATCCGCATGGTTAATTTTTGCAACCAAACGTTGCGCAAATTTGCCGTCATTCTGACGAGACACGTAAATAAAAGTGCGCCGTAAATTACCGAAGGAACATGTGATAATATAATTGAGCTCGACAGTCATTACTGCTACACGAAAAAAAGACATCCAATTATCGGACTGACAATTCGGCATGATGCATTGCATATGAATACGCATCAGACAGTTGTCTGCGTAAACGTCTGAGTCTTGAATTATTGCGCCGAAGAAATCGTGTATTTTCCGGCTCGCGAACAAGAGTAAAGACGTGAGGTGAATTTATTTGAATTGAAATGAGACGAGCGTAATAACTTGTAAATATTGCGAACGAGACTGTGGAAGGTGCAACGGGAGTTTAGTGAAAAAATGCAGGTGACGGACACGCGTGTACTTGAAGTATGATCCAATAGACGAATTCAATGTTTCAAACTTCCTGTTAGGCATTTAAAAAAATCGCGGGTTTGGGAAATATTTTTAAATAATTTTCAATGATGTAAAATAAAATGTGCGAAGATATATTATACGTACGGCTTTGTTGCGATTTTGCGACGAGCAGATTCCAAAAGGTTGTGACAACTATGTCAAGGAGATGTTGCACGTTTGATGGGATTTACGAGAGAAAGAAATTCTCTTCCCGATCGTCGTATCGGCCAGTTCCTGCACTGATGGCCTTATAATCGTGGCCTTTGAAGAGCACGTGAAGCCTTGAGACTTCGAAGTTCAATATCTCAGACCCATAAGCATTTCGTCTGATCTCGAACGTTTAGGTACGGAGTGAAAAGTTATTAAAAATCGGGTACGAAACAATTCCCTGGCAAATCGAGCAGCATCCACTGATTCGACGAAACAATTATTTATCGGCGTATTTTCATTTTCTCCTTTCAAATGAAATATCGTAAAGTTCGTCCTTCAAAAAAAAAAACTTCCGGTGGTGCACTTTATTCTTCTCGATTTGTTTTCTTTTACACAGAGGAAAGAATGCGTTTTTTTTTAAATTTCCCGTGACTCTGCAAACGTAAATTTTCGTGAATAATTCGTTTAAATTATTGTTTTTTATATAAATATTCCCGCGCTATTAAATTCACGTGTTGAATGATCGTTCTTTCCTTGTTTATTTTTTACTTCGATTTAATTTCCATTATTATCGACGAATTTCCATTGTTTTAAGGGACGAACGAAATTTCGTTGAAAAATACGACGAAAAAATGTTTAATGCTGTTCGGCGGTGACTACGGTCGGAACGTTGGTTCCGATCTGGTCCCCGGTGTGTTTAGCTCGTGTATATATATTATCGCGGTCGTTACCGGCGCAAAATTGTGGGACCGCAACACGAGACTACACTGGTCAAGTTTTCAACCTGGTAGTGGCAATTGCGTAGATATACGACGGCACAACACCAATGGGATTGCACACGTGAGTATATCGGCGGTAAGTCATCGCGGAGCGAGGCGGGGAGGACAACGAGACAAATTTGTGATAATGGTGGGGGGGGTGAACGGTCGCACGCGTCCTCGTAAAGCTCGTGTATTCAATGATATTAAGCTCCGAGCATACATGTTTCTTTATGAGCACTCAAATGTTTTATACACAGAGTCTACGTAAAGTTAAAAGATAAATGATCGTAATCGCGCTTCCCTCGTATCACGAATTATCCGCCAGGGAACCAACGGAGTTAACGAAGATTCGGAGATTAGGCCCAGATGATAAATCAAAGATTCTTGTGAAATCAATCATGAAATAGTAGGTTTACCGTCCATTGCACAACCGGAAATATGCCTTTTTTGTCTACAACGGTGAAATTCCATTCCCGACGTTCGTCGTGTACCAATAGACATTTTTGTTCGACAAAGAAAAATCCGGAAGGTGTAAGCTCGGATAACTCATAACTGCAAGTCAAAACTGCAAACATCGAGGCATTTCTTCATTTTTCTTCGAGCGCTTTAGGCATTTATTGTTGCAACGACATCCTCGTATTTGTGAAACTCGTATGATCTTTCGAAAAAAAAATATCGATCTTGGAGTCCGCTGGAATATGATGGTCGTTTCAGGATCTTAGTTATCGATATGATTGATTTTTAAACTGACTGCGAGGAAAAGCGTAAATTTGGATTTTCATAACCTCCTGCACTGAGATTGCAAGACACGAACTTTTATACGAATTTGAAAATTCACGAGTTGTCCGATCAATCGGTACAGCGGGCGGAAATGAAAGGTAAGGTTCCGGAACAACAATTTTGCACAGACCTCCTTTTTAATATTTCAAGACAATCCCTAAAGGGGTTTTGCCGACGCGCAATACTTTTTGAGTTTGGGTTTGTTTGTTTTAACTTAAGAATTCAATATCGCGAAAAGTATTGCGAGTCGCCGAAAATCCCTTTAGGGGTTGTCTTGAAGGATTAAAAGGAAGGTTTGTGCAAAATTTCAGCTCAATCCGGGGGGGGGGGGGGGGTCGGAATCCGAAATGAATTTTCAAGCAATAAGAAATTGTCAAAACTGCGTGAAAATAGTTCACCAACCATTTGTTTGTATCGTAGCTCCAGAATTCGATCAAATGGTACTTTTTATAGCCAAATGACAGATTTAGAAAATTTATTAATCATTTATTCATCTAATAATTTCTTTGAATTTGTTTGATGAACATTGTTGATGAATAAAAAATGTATTCATCAACAAAGCATGGCTTTTTCAATTTGTTGAAAAAGCCATGCTTATAAATTTAATTTATTTAACCATACATTTTCATTCGATATTAAATTTAAGTAAAAATATTTAATTTGAAAATATAATAAACGTAACAATTCAACATTTTTAAATAATCAATTAAAATTGAGTTTTCAATTCAAGGTGAAAAAACAAATTTAAATTTAACTTTTACATCATCAATCACAAACAAAGCATTCTTCAAGAAATTGAAAAAGCCATGCTTCGTTGATGAATAAATGATCAAACGTAAAATCGCGTTTCAATTTCAAAATCAGTTTGGCTTTATTCAGTAGTGTCAGAGAACGTTTTGTCACATGAATCCTACTGTTAAGTCATTAATGTACAAAACAAAAAACACTTATGACCAGTTTCGTTTACAAAATTCCGCAAACCAATTCACAAAGTGAATTTCGTAGCTGGGCGATTAATCATCAGTGGTGATTCTTCCGACAAAAAAAAACTGTTTCAGTGACTCAATTAGGCGTTAATTTAATGAATTCCGTCGTTTGTAACCCGTAAAAACTTGTAATCACGTGAATTTATAAATATTGACTAGATGATGAATTAACGCGTTTCCGCGTAATCCAATAAATTCCACACACGTTGCTCACAGTCGTATCGAGATTCCTCGACGTAACTACACTCGTACGTAGGTGCGTGTACGCCGTGTGCCAACATATACGTATATATATTTGTTCGCCTGACCGAGTAAATCGTGTACGTGTGTTGAGTTGGCACTATTTGCACCGATATGTAACACGCGACGGTTCAAACGCGTTAATGCTTGACGATTGTCTCCGAACGTTGTTACGCATTAGTGCACGAGAAAGATCTCATTGCCTCTCACCCTTTCTCTTCTTGTCCCTCTTCTCTACTGCTTTCCAGTGAGCTCTTTTCTTTTTTTTTTGCGGCTACTTTTTGTTCCCCTTTTTTACCATTATTTCGTACATTTGGTTTCTTTTTCTTTCGGTTGTTAGCAGCCTATGGCGAGCATCGGAGCTACAACGTACCTCTCGAGTTAACCCTTTCACTTCTTTGCCGTTTGTGCGGACCTGCGGCACGTGGCTCGAACGTAAGACGTAGGTCGATCGCTGCCAAGCGAAAAGGCACAACTCAAACGATTTGAAACGTTTTGTTATGTAGGTTACGCTCTTTTCTTTGCCAGCACTCAATATATATATATATATATATATATATATATATATATATATATATATATATATATATATATATGTGTGTGTGTGTGTGTGTGTGTGTGTGTGTGTGTGTGTGTGTGTGTGTGTGTGTGTGTGTGTGTGTGTGTGTGTGTGTGTGTGTGTGTGTGTGTGTGTGTGTGTGTGTGTGTATGTATGTATGTATGTATGTATTTACATACGCACGTATATGTTCATATGAAGGAGTACCCGCGTGGTCGAGTACTTAGTCATTACACAATAGATATAAGTATACATCGGGATGAAAGTGTGGAATGTAGGATTCTTCAAGCGTAGGAGAAAAAAAATTGTTTCCGATCGAAGGAAAAGAATAAAAATAAAAAGTGCTCTTATCGCGATCTCTCGGCTCGTAAGATCGTATGTTGATTCAATCGCAAGAGTTGACGGGATGAGATGAGATCGCTTAAGAACGTGTCAGCACATATCCGCTTCGACTTCTCCGGTACTGAAGGCTTTTAGTAGATCTCGCAGATTTTCTGTCACTCCAAAAATCTATTTACGAATAGGGATCCGAACAAATCCAAACAGTAGAGAGAAAAACAAGTGATACGTCCTTTAACAATCGTTTATCAAAGCATTTTGTCAGTTTGGAAATTTATAATGGAAATTAGTTTTTGCTGTATAAAGTTAATTTTTTGAACAATACATTTTCATTTGATCTTAAATTTGAGTGAAAATATTTCATTTGAAAAAATAATAAACGTAACAATTTAATATTTTTCAATCATCAATGAAAATTGAAGGTTAAATTCGAATTGAAAATGTTGTAAATTTAAATTTAACTTTTACATCATAAATCACAAACAAATACAAAAAGTTTTGAAAAACTAATAAGTTGTACTGTTAGTCCTTTGACAATCGTTTATAGAATAATATTTCTAGTTCAGAAATTTATCATGTAAATTAGCTTATGTATTGTAAATTAAATTTTTTGAAACAAATTTTTTCAATTCTATCTTATAATTTAATTTGAAATTGTAATTTTTGATAGAAATTCAATTTTTTTAAGTTACTTAAATTTAAAATCAACTTTTACATTATAAATCCCAAATGAACTGCACAAGTACAAAAATGCGTTATACTGTTTGTCCTTCAACAATTGTTCCAAATCACGTTTGTAGTTGCGAAATTTGTAGTGATATCAAAGGTGAATAGAAGTGTAGAGACAAACGCAAACGGTAGAGAGACAAACAAGTGATACGTCCTTTAACAATCGTTTATAAAAGCATTTTGTCAGTTCGGACATTTATAATGGAAATTAGCTTTTGCCGTACAAAGTTAATTTTTTGAGCAATACATTTTTATTCGATCTTAAATTTGAATAACAATATTTGATTAAAAAAAAAATAAACGTAACAATTTAATATTTTTTAATCATCAATTAAAATTGAAGGTTAAATTCAAATTGAAGTTATAGTAAATTTAAATTTAACTTTCACATCATAAATCACAAACAAATACAAAAAGTTTTGAAAAACTAATAAGTTGTACTGTTAGTCCTTTGACAATCGTTTATAGAATAATATTTCTAGTTCAGAAATTTATCATGTAAATTAGCTTATGTATTGTAAATTAAATTTTTTGAAACAAATTTTTTCAATTCTATCTTATAATTAAATTTAAAATTGTAATTTTTATAAAAATTAATTTTTTTTTAAATAACATAAATTTTAATTCAACTTTTACATTGTAAATCCCAAATGAACTGCACAAGTAAAAAAATGCGTTATACTGTTCGTCCTTCAACAATTGTTCCAAATCACTTTTCTAGTTGAGAAATTTATAGTGATATCAACGGTGTATAAAAGTGTGAATTGTTGATATCCCTCTAGCGATTGAAATTTAAATATGCAGGGATTTTCTCATTGTTTAAAAGCGACGATGTGTTAAATGTTTCCTCGTTTATGATCGTGAAAGGTTTAATCGGAAAGTGACTTTTCTAACGTACCAGTAGCATTAACCATATTGCGCCGATAATCGTGTTTTTGGTTAATCGACAGTAGAAGAGTGCCGGATTTCCTCGATCGTACCATTTCGTGCTCAACTCGATCAAAACCGGAAATAACAATGCGATGGAGGTTATGCTGAGAGCAGCAAAGAGACCCAATAGAGGTGCCATTTGAGGAACTGTCACAGCGAGAAGGGCTGAAACAAAATGGCAGTTATCCAATTATTTCGGATACTGCGCAAAATTGAATGGATCTTGTCGAGTTTTTGATCATTTGTATCGTTACTGGACGCTGTGACGCCGCCAAGTCTGAACAACATCTCGTAGTGGTGATCATGATGAATCTTTTTCGAGATCAAAGGCCAGAGAATGGTGATGGGCACGTAATAGTGGAGCCCGTAGGTAAATATGACTGAGATCGCGATGGCGATTTTGACGAGTTGGGCCAAGCTGAAAGAAACGTTCATACAACAGTATCATATTGTTTTAGCAATTATTTTTGGTGACCTTGATCACCACAAGGGTGTTAATCGAGTATGTGTTTTCCTCCAGCTACGATGACCAATATGATTCGACTAATTGAGCTATCTCAACGATGATCATGCAGAAATGAATCAAGTATTTATGTTTGACGTTCATAAGTTTCTTTTTGGTCAAATCGTTTCAGGAGATCCATACGAAATAAGGATCGAGTCGTTGAATAACAAAAAAAAAGGTTGTTTTTAGTCTAGAGTAGGAGCTGTTAGAAAATATATATATATTTTTTTTCGATGTACAAAATGGCCGACTACTAATATTTCCTTTTGTTATCTTTTTTTTAGGCGCTCCGCGGCGTGACATTTAGCATCCACAATTTTTTACCTAAAACAAAAAGGAAAAATTCTCGTCAATCTACATTAGAATACCTAGAGAAGTACGTACGGAATTTAAAAAATACCGTTTTATTCAAAAGTTGTAGGTATTCGAACTTAAGAAATTAATTTTCAGTGAAAAATTTCGTCATAACTGCTCATAAAATGAAAAGTTTTCGATTAATCAGAAATTCCGTACATACTTCTCTGCGAAATGCAATTAGGAACATGACTTTTAAATTAGAAGTAAATCGAGTGAAATTTGTTGAAGTTATTTGTCACGTCAATTGGACAAAAGCTGTTGCGAGAAGTTTCGAGTAGTCGGCAATCTTGTACATCGAAAAAAAATGTATATTTTTTAACAGCGCGATATTCATACTAGATAAATGTGTAATTAATTTTATGAGTGAATCACTTTTTTATACGAAAAAAAATTGTTAAATTCGCACATGATTTTATACCCGTTACTGTGGCCTAACCCCTTAATGATGTTGAAATTTGTATCGATGGAATGCAACGATTTTTTTTCGCATAGCTCCATTTTTATTATTATTCGAAACCTTTATTTTCCACGGCCGTAAATGTGTATGAGAAAATATGAAAAAACGTTCGAATCATTTTCATAGCCTGAAACGGCCAAAAACGAATGTTCTCGATGAAAAAGAATTAATTTTCGTTGGGTTTCAACGATGCAAACCTCGAGATCACGATGACTTACATCTCGTCAAGTGGCAAATTCTTGATGACCGTGTCGCAAGCGTCTACGTACTTGTTGTAACCGAGGAATCCGAAGGCTATATAAATGGAAATGTTTATAATCATACTCGTCGTAAGTATGGCAGGCATGTGTCGCGGACTTTTCATTGTATTCTCAAGCGGCAATAGAACCGACATGTTGTGAACAGCGAATAAAAAGATACTGCAGTAAATCGGTATTGCGCCGATTCCCTGGTGAGTCTCGAGTCTTCCGGGATCGGGAAAATCATCAAGCAGATAATAGAGAGTGGCGAAAAACCCGAAGCCGAGAAAAATCGCTCCGATGATCGAAAAAGGAACGAGGTTCTTGAAATCGGGGATCAGTGATAGCGCACAGTAGATGGGCAAATATATCACCACGTAGATTCGTCGATCGAGCGATAATCCAGTATACAGTTCGATCACCTGTGAAGTAGCGGAAAATCCAATAAAATAAATCAAATTTTTTGAAAAATCATAAACATTATGAGTAATGTAATTGAACTATGTAATTGAAAATGACTATATGTGTATAACTTTCATGGATTTGCGTGAAAACAAAAATTAGATGAAAAATATTCTCGTTGCATTACAAATAAAGGAAGTGTCAACAAATATCCTGCTCTCACGGATCGACATACAAGTATTACAATAACACATTAACGGGAGATATACACCTAGATGGTCGAGGTCGAGGATTTAGAAGCTATGAACATTCCGTCGACCGTAGAAGACCTACACTATGGGCCTGGTATCGATGATTCCATGTAAGTTGACAAATTTCATGATTTATTCATTCCCAAATTTTCAAACGCGTTTTTCTCAAAATCACGTTTTTCAAATCGGTACCCAAAATTTCTCGAAAACCAATGAACCGATTGCCTTGAGGTTTTTTGTGGTTATTCTATACACCATTATCTAGTGCTCGTCATAGGATTTTTTTCCGTTACTTAGTTTTTGTTTTATAGGCAAAGTAATAACTAATTTTTGGCCCAAAAATCACTATTTATGTTCAAACGTCCGCCATTTTGTCATAAATCGATATTTTCAAAATCGGCTATGACAAGTACTAAATTATAGTATCTAATTTAATAATCTTTTTGGTTTTTTTCAGATGATTTTTGAAGGAACGCCAGTGGGTACCGTATACGCAGATTTTTTTACGACGCTCCAAGGATGATACAATATCCTTGTATATTTTTGATATTTCCAGATAAAGAAAATTAAACACATTTTTGAATGCATATACTTTTAGATAATTAAAACCCCAATCCGAATTTTCAAATAGTTTTCCTTGAAAAAATTCACAAAAATTACCTTTTTTCCTGCTCTTAGGTGCATATCTACCCTTAATGATGGATATTTGTATCATTTCTTGAAGCAATTCATGCCTAAAAGGTAAGCGATTTTTCCAGCTGGAAGAAAAAGATTTTTAGTGCAATTCGAGGTATAACTTAAGCCGGCGAGGAAAAAATTAGCCGATTTTCATGAATTTTTGTTTAAAGGAATGATTTCCTCGGAATTTTTGAGACTTGGGGTATGTTTTATTGCTACTTTTGGCTGTTACATGGTATATTTATTTTTTTACTCATCTTTAAAAATGGCGGAGGCATAGCACGGTCTTCTAAACTGCATTTTCAAAACTGGCGTGACGTATAGCTAAAAAACTAATCAGCCGATCCTGATGAAATTTGGTTTCAATCGTTCCAACCTTATTGTTCAAAACATGACCCTGAAGTTTTTCAAAATAAAAAAAGGTACTTTTTAATACGAAATGTGACCATTGTTCGGAAAATTCAATCTTTTTGTACCAAAGGGTACCATTTCATTGATTTCCAACATTTCTCACTTTTTATTGGTTCATATTCTGCGTATGAGTGTTAATGAAAGAAAAGTCTTCTTTGGTTTTTTTTCAGACTAATCCCGCCAACGCTACATGTCACGCCATTTTACAATTCCGGCATAGATGGTGAAAACAACTAAAATCGAAAATGTTCCTTATCTGATTCGATACGTTTCCTAATCACACATTATTCTAATGAATTCGGCATTGCCCGTGAAAATGCGAATGGTAAATTTGACTGCGATACAGCTTGTTTCGGAAACAAAACAAAAATGTTGACTGCACATGTGATTCAAATATTTAGGCATTGCTCGGAACATCGTGACGTCAGTGAAGGCACGTGATATTCCATTGACTACTTAAGAGTCCACGGTTGATGGGAACGCGCCAACCATTCTGGAAATAAATCGCGAAAAACAAAACAAAATACGCATCTGAATTAACATAATTTTTTTTTGTCCTGCGGGATCACAAAAATCTCGTTACCGGCCAGTATTTTTTTTTTCGTCTCGAGTATTTCCGTCTGGAGGACGAGTAAACAGTGAAACGAGGGAGAAATAAAGAATTTGAAATATTAAACGTTCGACAATCGACTGACTTGTTGGCTGGAGGTGGCGACGTAAAGAGCGTATATTATCGTAGTCTCGTATTGAACGAAGCAGACGAAGATATTGGTCGTGACGTTGAACGAGCTCGCGTACTTTCGAATCCACTTGGGGCCCACGTGAAACGAGGCACCGGCTGTCTCGGCGAAATTCAACATTGGTCGATGTATACGTTTGCAGAGGATCTGGGCGCACTGCACCTGCCAGAGGTATGAGGGAAACTCGTTTTTCCTCGGTGAGGGAGAGAGAAATAAATAGAGAGCAAACTCGTCCAGTTTGTACAGTAATTGGCAGTGTTCAATAAATTTTGATTTATTAGATTTGGAAAAAATAATAATAATCAGATCAATACATAAATGTACATTAGGGTGGGACAAATTAGAGCTGTATTTTTTTTTCCTTTTTTCTCACCATCCAATTATCTTCTTTAAGGCAGTAGTCTAGTCTGGAAATTTGACAAAAACGATTTTTTTCTTCATTTTATTATTCCTCAGACCTTTCTTAATACGCTCGTACAAACCGTTTATTGATATTTCAAAAAATAGCAGAGTAATAGAAATTATAAGCAAGCCGCGCGCAAACCTCATCTTACGGTATCAAAACTTTGAACGCGTTTATCTCAGAACTATGTTTTTCAAATCGGCGCCCACGATATCTCGATAACTAATTGACCGATCGAGCTCAAATTTTGCACATACCTTCGGTCTTTCTGAGGACTGGTAGCAGAATTGAGTCGAACAATAATTTTGCCCACATTTTATAACTCGTCGAATACCCGAAAATGTATGAAATATCGTTAATTAAAATTTTTAAGTACCAATTCTGCCCCCAGTGCTCATAATACTCATACAGATTGAGAATATATATTTTTTTTCGGATGCATACAACATCAACCAGAGTGGGCGCCGATTGGGGTGGTTTTCGGCGGACCATGTTGTAAAAAAATAAAAAACTACATGAAAATATTTAAAAAATTTTTTTAAATGTAGATACATACTCAAAGGAACAATAAATACATATGTAAAATTTCATCAAGACAACTTCAACGGTTTAGGAGTTATTCCAACCTAAAAATGACGTCAAAAATCTCGCTATAGAGCAGACTGCTGCCTTAAAGAAAAAAAAAATTGTCGCGAAAACTGCGAGCGGTCAAAAAATATTTAGAGGTCGCTCGAGCCTCCCAAAAAATCAAATTTTCATTAAAAAATCAGTTTTTTTCGTCCACTTTTCACCCATGAGTTTTATAACCACGCTTTATAATTTTTAAATTAACCTCGTGAAAGCTCTAGCCTGCCAATGGATATTTAGTGGTCGCTCAGGAGCTGCGAAATTTCCAATTGTCGCCAATTTTTTATTTACTCCTCTCACTCATAAATTTGACGCTTTGTAAAATTTTCAAAACAATTAATCCTTCTTTCTTTAGAAACAGATTTTTCAAATTTATCTCACACTTCTAACCCAAGAATTATAATCTTTGTTCTCATAAAATAATTCTTTAAAGCTCTTGTCTGTAAACAAAATTATAGGTCGTTTTATTCGGGAAACTGAAATGGCAGCTGTTTTCCGTGCATCGTATTGTGTTCCACAGTTGGTCTCGTTTGTCAAACAGCGGACCAATCGTAGCTGTACTCTGTGACGAGCGACGGCATAATACATTATAACAGATATCGTCTAATTGAAGTACGTTACAAATGATTATAATAAATTATTCAGAAAATAACACTTCGCTGTTTATTTTGTTTTTTATGCTACGAGGAATTGTACTGCATGCGAGATTTATTTTTTGGCGGAAATAGTAAATTTCGAAAACCTTGAGCGACTACTAAATATTCATTGGCGAGCTAAACCTTTCGCGAGGTTAATTTAAAAATTATGAAGCGTTAAATTCATGGGTGAAAAGTGGACGAAAAAAAAATTGATTTGTTAATAAATATTGGAATTTTTGGGAGGCTTGAGTGACCTCTAATCATTTTTGACCGCTCGCAGCTTTTGCAACATTTTTTTAGTTTAAAGAAGATAATAGATTGGTGAGATAGAAGAAAAAAAAAGAGCTCGAATTTGTGCCACCCTAATGTACATAAAGTGAATTGAGTCAATATATTCCTTAATCCGTATGGATTCACTTGCACACATAGAAATGAGAAGATAATGATGACGTTTACATCGTTGACGGGCGAAGGAAATTCATTCTTTTTGGTTGCTCAAATTTTTCTTTGCCCGATCTAGACCCTAAAAAACATTCGAACGTTTTTACGTATCCTCGTCAGGGGATTACGACCTCAATTAAAAAAAGGCTTTGGATAATAATAAAAATTCAGAAATCAAGAATGGAAAAACATCGTTGCTTTCCAACGGTGCAAACTTCAACGTCACGGAAAATGAGCGGAAACATGTATCGTAAAACGGGGTTAAATTGACATAGAGGGTAACTTTGACATTTTTGGGGCTACTTTAACAGAGCGCCAAAATACCATTTAAATGTGTACATATTTGTTGTTCAAGTTTATTATGATATTGCTAAAGTTGATTGTAATGTTGCTCAAGTTGATTTTTATCTCCATGATAATGATAAGCCTAATTAAGGGCCTATAATAGTGCCCTAGGTACTTGATATTTTTATTTTAAATATTTCCTCAATAAAGATGACAATTTGATTGTAAAAAATCGTTGTTTTTAATTCAATTTCATGTATAATGAATAAAATATTAATTTTTAAAATCAAAATGAGGTCAAATTAACCCTTAATCTTTGACATAAGTCGCATTTCAATGCCTTGTCAAAGAAACTCGAGGTTACTTTGACACTCAGAAAATATTTATAAAATTGTGGAGTGGTGGGGCTCGACTTTCGTATACATTTGATCGCCAAAGGACACATTGTCCTATTGGAGCAAAAAAGTTGGAATTTACAATGTTAAAAAAAAATTACATATAAAAAACGCTTCCAAAATCTGTTCAAAGTAACCCCATTTTACGGTACTTCGGCCTCAATACCTTCTGGTAATCAGAATGAATAAGCTAAGCTGAACCTTTTTTTACAATTTTGTAAGTAAAGCTTGATGTTTTTGTGGAGCCTGGGCCGATCAGTGATTATGATGATTCGCCTGGTCGATGCTCTCGCGAATATTTAATCAAACCTCTACAAGGTTCGGGCCAATTCTTTACGTAACATACGTCCGCAAATAAACGTATACACAGCACGTGTACAGAGGGCGGAAAAGATCGGAATGGAAAAACACATGGATTTGATGAATGAAAGTCCGAAGTGCGTGATGTCCATTGTGCGCAGTGGAATGACACGTGAGATAATTTATCACGAGATTCCGATACTCGGACAAAATATTATTTATTGAGAGATCCGCGGGCGATCGTGAAAAATAAATGTTGATGTAGACGGTAACATTGAAGCAGTAAAACGTGCAGAATTTCATCATAGATTGACATGACGTTGAAGTATGCATCGCTGGAAGGCAACGAAAATTAATCATTTTTAATAGTAGCTTTTTTTTGCCGATTTAGGTTGTTAAGATAATTTTAATGATTTTGCGTATTCTCATTAAACATCTATTGCCTCAATTCGCAAAAAAGGCTTTGGTCAATGATCAAAAGAAGGAAATTAAAAATAAATAAAATAAAAAGTTCGTTGCACTTCAGCGATTCAAACGTCTACGTCAGAGGTTGACACGCTGGAAATACCAACGGAATAGTGAGGAAAACGCGTTCGCAGAATGAATCGAATTAAATAAGTGTCCGAAAAGGAACCGCACCATGATATCATCCTGCGAGATGGGGAAGTTCCCGAAACAAGCTTATTCAATCGCCTAAAAATGGAGCGGATCTCATCGAATCTAGGTATCGAGACGTCCCAGGTATACAGGGTGTCCCTCTTATCTCTGCGACTCGAAATAACTCGCTAATTACCTACGTCACAAAAAAATGTTCCAGACAAAAGTTGTACGGTGTGAAGGGGCCATCAAATGCGACCAATCTTTTTGGTTTATTCAGGTGGAGGCACTGACGCACAGTGAAGGGCACCTCCACTTTTTGAAATGGAATGGTACATTTTTTTTAACCATCTAGTGGAGCACCTCAAGCCAAATAAAAAATATTCGGCAGTCAAAGTCGTTCAAGGTCATTCAAGGTCAGTATCGATCATACAAATCTAAATATCTAGGATTACTGGCAAATATTTAATAGTGATCCGAAATATTTAGATTTGTATTTCATTTTAATAGGTGACCTTGAATGACCTTGAACGACTTTGACCCCCTAATGTTTTTTATGCGGCTTGAGGTGCTCCACAAGATGGTTGAAAAAAAACTTGTACCATTCCATTTAAAAAAGTGGGGGTGACCTTTACTGTGCGTCTGCGCCTCCACCGAAAGAAAAAAAAATTGGTCGCATTTGATGGCCCCCTTCACACCGTACAACTTCTGTTTGGAACATTTTTTCGTGACGTCGATAATTACCGAGTTATTTCGGATGGCAGAGATGAGTGAAAATTCTTTTCACTTTATTCTTCATTATTACATTTACACTTCATTATTATCCAAAATCATATTTTGGAAATTCAGATCGTACATCGCCAAATATGAATCCTCGAAAAATTTTTGTGCGTATCCGTAGCTCAAATCTGCCCACGAAAATTACAGGAAAAAATACGATTCAAACTTCAACGTCGCTCAGGCATCTCTATCAATACGGTCTGTGGTCAACTCTCAGCATTAGTTTATTTGAAATATTCGGATAAATTTTTTCATGAATTAACACCTCGCCACTGGTACTCAGTTTTCATATTTTTTGAAAATTAAAAATGTTTAACTACAGCTTGAAATTGTTCACGTCCTGTGCAGGAGTTTTCACATTCAACAGATCTTCGAAAATCTATTCAAAGCTTCGAAGAGACAATACTTAAAGGGCACGATGTTGAAGTTTGCATCATTGGAGTACAACGAAAATTAATTCTTTTTAATTGTTTCATTTTTTCGGCCGACTTAGGCTGTGAATTCCACTCAAACGTTTTTACGAATTCTTGTTAGAGATTTACGACTTCAATTTGCGAAGAAAAGACTTAGGATAGTGGTAAAAATGAAGGAATGAAAAATAACAAAAAAATCGTTGCATTCCAACAATGCAAACGTCAGCGTCATTAAGGGACTATACCAGTGTGTACGCTGAAAATTTGCGTGATTTTCGGGAATTTTTTGGACGAAAAGTACTCAATTAAATGTTTCGGAAAATTAAGAATATATTTGGCTATATTTGACCTATATTACATAATTGTTTCATAGAAAAATATTGAGATCGAAGCGACTTATGCGCTGCCTTCGGAGGCGTCAAAAAAAAGTTCCTCCACTGCTGACATGATTCCGGCCGATTCAGTAGCTGAAACCGAAAAAGAAAAAAATGTCGTTAAACTGAAAGGTATTTCCTGTACAATGATGTAGGATTTTCGAAAAAATATCAAAATCTAACAAAATGGCGAAGTAATGAAAAAAAGTACATTTGCTTGCCTATAAAATGGTCGTTCTTTTCAATGCCAAATCGTCAATTTCCATCCAATCAAAAATATCCTACGTCATTGTAGAGTAAATATATAATATAATATCATATAAAAAATATATATAATATAATATAATATCATATAAAAAAAAATATACAAGATAATATAATAAATATATAATATAATATAATATAAAAAATATCGGATAATTGCGCTTTGAGTTACAATGTCAGCAAATTTGAAAAATCTCATTTCGAGAAAAACGCGTTCAAAGATTTAGCTATCGATTTTTGCAAGATAAAATGGTATAAATGATAATGATATTATTGAAAGTATAAACTGTCGAAAAAGGCACAAAAAATCGACTTTTTAAAAGTGTCACACTGGTAAAGCCCCTTAAAGAGTCGCTATTATTGACCAAAAAACAGTAACTGGAAGAAACATTGCGATAGATCAATTGTCACGACGTGAAAAAGACCGGCCGTGATAGAACAAGAGGCAAAATATCTCGACGCGTGTAGCTGGCGAATAATTGATAAACGATTGGAATGTCATCAAGATAACATCTGATTTTTCTTTATCTCGCTCTCCCCTCGCTACCGTTTTGCCCAATGCATCGGCGTAAAGGGGGAGTGATGAAGCGAGGCAAGAGTGAGACGTGAGTGAGCAGCAGGGACGCGAGATAAACGTCCAAACGAACACAGGTATTTCGATACACATTTTGACTTACCGTGATGACCGCAGTGTGACAAGTTATCAGACCGATGACGACACTACAAACGACAGCCGATACGTATCCCGTCCGTTTAAACGCGTACGGCAAAAAAAGTATGCCGCTACCGATCGAGGCCTTCAGCAAGTGCATGAATACCGCAAAGTCACTGTCGAAACAAAGAATACCGTGCACAAGTATGGGAAGAAGAGGAAAAAAAAAACGTTCTCTTTGTTCTCGTTTGCTCTCGCTATTTATCTTCGCAGGTGTATGCCGAGAGAGCGATTGGAAAATAAATTCATACTCGTATCGGCAACGAAGATAACGATTGGCATGTGCATCCGTAAAAGCATCCGCGACGTGCAGTATAAAGACCCGGCCCTGAAGATTCGTTCGAAATATTCCCACCCGTTAAATTGTGATAACAAATTAATATCGCTGAATAATCAAAAAACGACATTCGCCTCCCACTCACTCCATGGAAATTTGACACAGCAATCAATGTACAAGTTTTTTAAATGTTCAAATCTGTTGAAAATATTCTATTAGGTGTACAATTAAGTTCTCGGCCTGAGAATAAAAACAGCGGCATTGAATATTCGAACGAATAAACTTTCCCGCCAGACTTTAGCAGACTCTTTTTCCGGACTAACAGCTTGACATAACCTCAAAATCTACATCGCGAGCACAGTGAACAAAATGAGTGGCCATAACCCACATATTAGGCACCATGAGTGGATGTCGGAAATTCGATCAACCGATATTCAATGTAAAATAGTTGATAAAAATTGCCAATACAAATACCTCGAAATTGATTTATAGCGAAAATAAATATAAGATTTACCAAAATAATGAGATATAATATCGACTTTCGCGTATAAATACACCGAACAATTCGAGAATAGGCCACTCTGGAATTTTCGAAAAATCGATTTTTTACATGGTCCCCTAGGACCTCAAAAATGATGTCCCAAAAGATTGTAGCCAGGAAAAATCTCTAAGTACTCGGTTTTCGAATTTTAGTACAAGGCCGCCTGGTCCGCAGCGAGACTACTCAAAACCTCAAACGCGTTTATCTCAAAACTGCATTTTTCAAGTTGGCCGGAAACATAACTCAGACAATTTTCAACCGATTCACTTGAAATGTTGAATATATATTGAAAAATATATATAAATAAAATTTTAAAACCATCGAGGGTCATCTTGTTGCGAATCATGTTTACTATATGTGGTTCAAATTTCAAGAGAATCGGTCTAATAGTTTTAGAGATACGATGGAGCTAGATTTTGAAAACGCTGTTTCGAGAAAAACGCGTTTGAAGTTTATACTATGAAAAACTCTTACCTAAACTCAATCGCCAATTCCTGCACCGTACAAAATCCCTTCTGATTGTATGTATGTACTCTCGAAAAAAGTTTTAAAAAATCGATTTTTTTTAGTTTTCAAAGTGGACTGGCCCCTTAAGGCCTTAGGCCACTCTAAGGCCGAAAAGATTGGCTTTTTGGGGATTTTTTTTTCAGAAAAACTACACAATAAATCGAGATTACAAAAAAGAGTGTTTATCATACATATCAGTGACGGTAAACAATAATTTTTTTAAAGCGATTAATTTCAAAATGGCGGCTGTGGCACATTAAATGTTGAATGTATCTTGAAAAATACATTGTCTATGGAAGTACGTAGGATTTTTTTTTATTTTGCATGGTTCATTTGTTATTAACAATTATCTGACGATTTTTTAGGCAAATTTTTCACTTTCCTTTCAGAAGTGAGCCATTTGGCCAAAAAACAATTTATCGAAAAAATCCTACGTACTTCTATAGCAGTTATTATATATAATTGAAAAAAATTCATTCGCTCATTATAATTCAAAAACTACAGGCGCTATTTGTCCGACCGTGGACCCTGGAAAAACGGAGTCGTCATCGCAAAAACGCTGCACAGCCGCCATTTTGAAATTAATCGGTTAAAAAAAATTACTGTATACAGTCAATATGTATGATAAACACCCTTTTTTGTAATCTCGATTTATTTTGTAGTTTTTTCTGAAAAAAATCGCCAAAAAGCCTATTTTTCGGCATCTAGAGTGGCCTAAGGCCTTAAAGCGAAGGGCCCAAAAGTCGATCAGTTAAAATAGCGAAGCCGAAAAGGCGAATTGTCCGGACAGCGAAAACCTACTGCGCAACTAAGTTCCCGGGTTTCACACATGGATGGCGCTAGCGACACATGTAGTCGGCATACAGGTCTGAAATTGTGTCTTTATAGCTTGGACATCTGTTAAGAATACCCAGTCGTAATGTAAACAAATATCGCAACACAACGACCTTTTTTCTAACCTGGAAAATGTCAAAGTTTGTGCCAAATAAACAGCATTTGCGGGAAGCATTGCTTTTCTGCTTCAACCTAAAAAAAAACAGCAGCTGAAGCACGTCCGTTATTGGATGAAGATGACACTCAAACAGAAGATCAACTTGCCGAGGCATTAAGGGAGACTTTGTCCTTGGAGTGCCATATTTCAGGTGTTTACATTTTATTTTTTTTAAAGGAAACGAGTAAAGCTTTTTGAGTGCGGTTTTTTCTTGCTTTTATTCGTGATATACAGAAGGTTAAAAAAAAAATTTTATGAAAAAAGAAGCCAAAATCGCGGCCGTTGCAGCTCCGTGAAAACAGGCCCTCAAATCGCGGGAGGTAAACGGCTGACATCACTGCCCCCTCTTTGTTGATCTGAAACACAAATTCAAAGCATATTATCTATCTGTGACCCTTTGGCCATGGAATGACGGATGGTCTTTTCGTTTAGTACAAATTTTGGAAAATGGCATCAATTTAAAAAAAAATCGAATTTTCGCGTTTTTTTCGCATAAAAAGATAAATAATAAATGCAAAAATGTATCTATCGAAAAAACGATCCGTCATTCCGTGAAGACATATTTTCTGAGTATGCTCTCCAAATTTCAGGTCGATATGTTAATTACAGCGGTCAGGAGAATGTCAGCCATTTTTAAAAACGTGTTTTCGAGAAAAACGCGTTTAAAGTTTTGTAATGTGTTTACACAAATGTGTTTATAATTACCGCTAATCGGCAATGCCTGGTCCATAGAGGCATCCCTCCTCTTCTTCTAGCTGCTCATGTTGAGTCTCAAAGTCTCCCAAAGTCTCCCTTAAATGTGACTCGGCAATGTATTTCGAAACGTTTGCACGCCATGGGAAAAATTCATAAGGAAGGGAAGTGGGTGCCGCATGAGTTGACTGAGAGACAAATGGAAACTCGAAGAGCCACTTCCGAAATTTTGCTTTTGCGGCAGAACAGAAAGAGTTTTCTGCATCGAATTGTTACTGGCGATGAAAAATGGATATATCTCGAGAATCCCAAACACGGAAAATCGTGGCTTTCACTTGGCGAAGCGTCAACATCGACGACACGACCAAATCGCTTCGGAAAAAAGACAATGCTCTGCGTTGGGTGGGACCAGAAAGGAATCGTGTGCTATGAGCTGCTGGAACCGGGCGAAACTGTCAATGGGCATCGCTACCGACAACAACTAATCGAGGGACACGAGACACGAACGTGTGATATTGCAGCACGACAACGTTCCGGGCCATCGCAGTTCCATCGTCCAGGACACCATAAAAACACTGAAATGGAATCTGCTACCGCACCCGCCGTATTCGCCAGACCTGGCCCCTTCAGACTATCACTTGTTCCGGTCGATGGCGCATGGCTTGGGTAGACTACGGTTGGCCAATCACGATGCAGTACAAAATTGGTTGGACGAATGGTTTCACTCCAAAGACGCGTCTTTTTATCGTCGCGGTATCTATGTATTGCCAGAGAGATGGCAAAAATGTGTAAATAGCGAGGGACAATACTTCGAATGAACCATTTTTTGTATTTGTCTTGAAATTTTCGATTTTTTATTGGCAAAAAAACCCGGAAACTTAGTTGCGCACCTAGTGTGATCGAGCAATGCGTTAATTGCGCTTCAGAGTGAAGCCGGCAGATGGCGTTGGTGGGCAGTCGGGTAAGGCAGTCATCCCATGTTCGCTATTTAGGTGTTCGCTATTTTGGACCATCGATCATTTGCGTATCTAAGATCTACACATTCGAAGTTTGTATTCTCAATATATGGCTTTTTGCTATAGATGGTATTAGCAATATTAGATACTCACTTTTTTCTATTTCGGAGATATGAATGTTGTAGATTGTTCGAATCTGTATTTGCATGACTCAAACTGCAGACTATTTGAATACATGTTCTCGAATAAATAATCCTTTGATGTAATAGTTATTCGATGTTGTCATTGGTGGAAGGATAACATTTCGAATAATTTAACCTTCGTTATTTTGAATTTAGAATTCCGTCATTCCGAAATCTTTGTCGTTCTATATTTGGCCATTCGAAGTTTTGACCCCCACCCATGTAGTATTGGGAGTTACCCAACAAGACATTGCCAGTCGTTCAAAAAGCTCTGCAAAATTGAAAACGGCCTTACACAGGCAAAGGACCTAGGTCACTCATGCTGCTGGCTGACAGTGCCATACCACACACAGCAAAAAGGACCAGAAACCCTTTAAATTAGTTGGGCTGGGAAGTTTTGTCACACCCGGCATGTTCACCAGACTTGGCTCCATCGCATTTTCACTTGTTCCAATCGCTCCAACATCATTTGTTCAATAGCCACTTCGAAACGTTCGGTGAAGTCAAAAATTCCATTACCGAATTTATCGACTCTAAACCACCGTCTTTTCACCGCCAAGGAATTCGCAATCTGCCTGACAGGTGGCGGAAACTTGTGGAAGCAAACGGAGATTACTTTCCCGATTAAAAGGTACCTTGATTTTAAGTAAATAAATCATTATCGTAAAAAACAGCCGAGAATCTATTTGTACACATTTGTACACATGTTTCAATTTCGTAAATTATCTTAAAGTTAAATGTTCAAAGTTTAATCACAAATGAAAATAAGTTAAGAAACGTCTGTAGTTTTATTTTTCCGGATCGTTGAAAAAACTGTGGCCAACTACCCCGGATTGACCCTATGCCAAATCACAGTGTCTAGGGATGATATAATCGATCAATTTCAAACGCATCGCATTTTAGCCCACGTCGACTGCAACATGTAAAATCTACCTTCCGCTTCCGCCCTTTTCCCTCTCCGCCCCCGTAAAATGCAAAATATATTCAATTTTGGAAACAAAAGATCGTTTCTTGGAGTTTGTGTCTGCAATCCTGACTTATAATTAAGAAAGCAAGCGTATACGTCAAAGTGAGAAAATTTACGTATTCCGTTGTCCGGGTGGACGGGCGGAAAAGGGATCGTAATCGTCGCTTTGACGTTCCGTCTCGATGCTCGTCTCGACCTCGCCCTTCGGGGATTTCAACTTTACCTGTGAATCCGCCTTTCTCTCTGTGCCCGCGGCGACACTGCATGATAATTGAGTAGCAAAGAGTCACGATGAGCTGTCAAATGATCGGACTACGCTCCGATGTACGAGCAAAGTCATTTGCTTATACTTTTCATCCATGTCACGCTGCAAGGAAGAAACTTTGCGATCGGCGCACCGAGAACGAACACGTCGCAAGGTCTCCTCTATCTCTCTCTCTTTCTCTCTCTCTCCCTTTCTTGATCTTACGGGGAAGATCCGTATGCCGGATCTCTCGACGATTTCCGTTCTCGACGCACGCTCGTATGACGTTCAGTGTCAGAGGTGACAAACGATTACCAGAACGACGGTGGCACGATCGTTCGTACGAACTTTTTAGTAACCACGTCTCGTATTCACAAGATGCTTACTGTTTTTGACAATCCACCTTGATGGCATTTTCCCGTCACGTTATTATAGTTCTTGCACTTTTGGTTGAAGTTCGTTTGGAGGACATGAATATGACTTGTCAAGGTTACGAAATAGACTGATCTCAGAAATGTATCGATCGAACAGATACGTAGACTGTCAATTATCTTTTATAATCTTTTATGATAATAATAATGATGATAAGGGCCCACCAGTTAAGGGCTTACATCACTGTGAATGTCGAAAATGCCACTCTAGAGGCCGAAAAGTAGGCTTTTTGAGGATTTTTTTTTTCAAAAAAACTACAATATAAATCGAGATTACAAAAAAGGGTGTTTATCGCACATATCAGTGATTGTATACAATAATTATTTTCAAGCGATTAATTTCAAAATGGCGGCTGTGCAGCGTTTATCTCAAAACTGTATTTTTTAAGTTGGCCGGAAACATAACTCAGACAATTTTCATCCGATTCACTTGAAATGATGAATATATCTTGAAAAATACATTGTTTATCGAAGTACGTAGGATTTTTTTATATTGCATAGTTCATTTGTTATTAACAATTATCCGACGATTTTTGGGCAAATTTTTCACTTTCCAAAAATTTCCCTAAAAAATCGTTAATAACAAATGAACTATGCAATGTAAAAAAAAGTCCTTCGTACTTCCATGGACAATATGTTTTTCAAGATATATTCAATATTTCAAGTGAATCGGTTGAAAATTGTCTGCGTTATGTTTCGGCCAACTCAAAAAATTCAGTTTTGAGATAAGCGCTGCACAGCCGCCATTTTGAAATTAATCGCTTGAAACAAATTATTGTATACAGTCACTGATATGTACGATAAACACCCTTTTTTGTCCTCTCGATTTATTTTGTAGTTTTCCTGAAAACAAATGACCAAACAGCCTATTTTTTCGGCCTTTAGAGTGGCTTAAGGCGTTAAGTGATATTGGGCAATTTTTTTTTTGGTGGAAGGACATGTAAATGGATAATAATATTTAAGGATGTTATTAGTTATATCTTCAAGTGAACGAAAAAAAAATTATATTAAAAAATTATACAAAATGGTGACGCAAATTTGAATTTGAAGGAAAGTGAAAAAATTTCTATTAATTTACATGAGTATAGCTAGAAAAATACGTAGGGGCTTTGAAAAATATGAATTTTTGTGTAATTGGCAAGCATTTAAAGTAGAAACTCAATTTTGGACACAATAAAGGGACAATCATTTGTTAATAATTAATGTTGTAATTAACTCATGGAAAACCCCGTACGTATTATTCTTCGGAATGTTATTTTTTAAATATTCTGAAAATTTGAAGTAAAAAGAATGATAATTGTCGGAGTTATGCTGTGTGCCGTTTTTAAAAATTGTGTTCCGAGAAAAACGGGCCTGCGGACCTTTGTTTTACAGCTACCAAACTTTTTTCCCCTTATTCTCGATGGTTCAAAGCATCTCTTAAGACAATTTTTAAATAATCATTTTTTTTAATTCTACAATGGCGTAAGCCCTTAAGGAGTTTCGAGACAATTGGCAAAATATTACCATTTGATTTCATTTTATACAGTAAATTCTTTGTCATCTGCTGAACGTACCCCTCAAATTCTAAAACGATCGTCTACACCATTTCTATAAAATTTATAATTGAAAAAACACTTTTCAACGTAGGAGGATGCCTACGCTTATCGCTGAATGGCAGTTTTACGCGTGAAAAAGTGTGATAAAATGGTTAAAATGTTATGTAAAACCGTCGAATCACTAAGTACATTATGACAATTTTGTCATCAGTGTTATAAAATACCCCTTATGTTATCTGATCGTAGGTATCTCCCTATGTTGAAAAGTGTTTTTTCAATTGAACATTTTATAGAAACTGTGCAGACGAACGATTTAGAATTTGGAGGGTGCATTCCGCATATGACAAAAAAATTACTGTATAAATTACAAGCAAATGGTAACATTTCGTCATTTGTCCCGAAACTGCTTAAACGGCTTGAGCGTTCCGTTCGTGACTTTTGAGGGGTTAGGCTACCGTAACGACCCACAAATCGGGGTTTTTTAAGAAAATTAATTTCAGAGGAATAAGTAAGATGATTGTCAAATCGCTTAAACATGCATGTGTATCCATATTAACAAAGTGGTGTACCAAATTTCATTTCAAAACATCAATAATTGAAGAAATTATGAACAATCTCGCAAGGGACTTTGAACGTGAGGGGCTCAACGGTGTACTTGATTTTGGCCACGCGGTTGATCCGAAAAAAAAGAAAAATCTTTTTCTAAAAATTGAAAATATTGGCTGAGAGTTGACCGAGCTTTTTTTTGTTACCGTGTTCTAATCAACGAAATTTTTTTCTTTCGATTTTCGGAACCAAATAGACATCATTATAGTTGATGACTGATGAAAAAAAATGTTAAGAACAAAAGCGTCGATCAAGACTAAACTATTATTACACTGAATAAGTGTACCAAATTTCAAGTCAATCCGTTTATCGGATGTCGAGAAATCGTGTACACCGTTTTGAAAAACACCGTTTCGAGAAAAACGCGTTTAAAATTTTACTTTAAGGCGGGATATGCATTTGGACAGGAAAAAATAAGCAATAATGAGGGATTTTTTAAACAAAGAAATAATTATTCTAAAATTAACAAACTTTAGGTATACTTTAATAGTATATTTAAGTATACAAAACAATTTTTTTAAAATTAATTCATCATGAAATTGACGGAGCTGTGGCAGAGTGTTACAGCAAGGTCGCCGCGGGAGTTGCGAATCGGCGTGCAGTCTAGCTTCCCGTAGACTTTGATTTGCAAAAAAGTTCACACATTTTTTCAGTTAGAACATGAATAATTTCTATGTGACGGTAATTAAAATGAAGAAAATACAAATTCAAGAAAATTGCACGCATTTCCAAAAAAAACTAACATTTCACGCAACATTTCTGTAAAATGTGGATTGAAAAAGTAGTTTTTTTTTCAATTTTTCAAAAACAATTTTCGTCAAGTAGAAGGTACCAATATTATCAATATTTCTACCAAGTTTCAACTCAATCGGCTTAATAGTTTTTGAGTAATCCTGCAGGCGAATTTCGATAAAGCAGTTTTGAGAAAAACGCGTTTGAAGTTCACGCCCGCTCCGAATCCGAGCGGTGAGGCACAGCGTTGACGTGCTGCAACGTTTGAAGTTTTTCGAATTCCGCTTTGAAACTTTAGGAAAATATTCTACATATATAGTTATAGATGATAGTAACATATAGATATAGTTACAGATATATAGTTCTATCGTTTAAGGCGTTACCCCCACTTGTAGCGCGAAAAAAGGCCTTTTTCATGAATTTTTTTAAAGAAAACTACAAAACTTTTTTAATCGATCAATATACCATCTTAAAGAACACATCTTGAAGAACTTTCAGTAATTTTTTTATTGAAAAATATTACATTGTTTAGTTGCAAATGGCCGTCAATTAAATAATGTTTTTATATACACGGTTTGCGGTGACCAACATTGCGGCGAAGTGGATCATCTGAAAAAAAAATGCGGATGGATTTAGTCAAATATAAGTATAAACTAGTCTTTAATCGAAGGATTTTAAAAAATATACATTTTTCACAAAATGGCGGACCGTCAAAGTTAATGGTTCGATTTTAACGAAAAAAACGGCTGTTTTTTGGCTATAAAACGGCCATTTTTTTTTTCGAAAAAAAAATCGAACGATTAAAGACTACATTTTGATGTATTAAATAAGCCTGCAAAATTTCAAGAAGATCGGTTCATTAGTGTTCGAGTAATCTTGGTCACCGACTTCAGAAATGCCATTTTGAGAAAAACGCGTTTAAAGTTTCTCTTTCAACGCTCTTTCAACGCGGATTCTTCTCTTTCAACGCTCATATCTCAGTCAATTTTGTTCGGATCGACTTGAAATTTTCAGGACATATTCTCAGATACTTATACTTCAAAAAAATGCAATAAAAAAATCGATTTTTTCAAAATCGCAAATAGGGGTAACCCCTGAAAAAAGAAAGAAGAAATCGTTGTAAACGTGTATCCCGCCTTAACGCGTTTAAAGTAAAGAATTTCTGCTGTGCAATGTCAGTTGACGTCAACGGATTATAAATGAGTTCAACATTTGTTTTTAATCCTGGAATCCGCGGCGAAAATCTTTGAAGAGGCATTAAAAAAAGAATCGTTATCATTTGGAGTTATCCTGCGAAGATGGAAATTGCGAATAAGGCAGGGGCCGGCTGGTGACTCGAGTGTACGTGAATTATGAAAACGTACTTGACCCGAAAGTCATAAGCTGACGGCCTTCGAGAGCTTGATCGAAATGACACGAACGACCACGACACGTTCGGCGAATCACCGAGCCTAACTTAGCAGCACTAAAGCGCTCAAAGGCAGATCTTTCCGAGATTCATGTGCGAATAGATCGACACATTCGACGACGATGACCCATCGGCTGCAAGGACTCGCTGGCGGAACGAGGAAGTATCGAATGAACGTGAGGATTGGCAGTTTTTCGGAGGGCAAGAAATTCGAAATAATAAGAATTGGAATGTGCATTTCCTCTTTCGAAGTATCGCAGATCGTCGATGAGATGGGTAAACCAGGGAATAAAATGAACGGAAATGAAATCACGCACGCGAAGACAACATTTTTTTTTATCAAAAGGCATGAGAGTTCATCAAAATAACTGACGAATTGCCACCGATCGTATTTTCAGGCGGATGTAGTGACTCGCAATTTTTCTCGATGCTATTCTCACGCCCTCTTTTAGCTTTATCACGTGAGCAGCACAATCACGATTTATCTAAAAAAAAAGTGCCGACGAAACACCCCGCTAGAGATTCAAATCGAAAAAATTACGCGATATTTCCGGAACGTCCTTTTGATGTTCCTCTTAATGTGTGCCAATGGATTCTTGATCTACGGATACCTTTTTGTATGTGCCGTGGCGTTGCGCAGATTTATCAATACATTGCGCAATAAAAACTCGATAAAAATCATACCCATTGAAGCTTTTGACGTCAAGCTTCGACGATCGCCCTTGCGATCAATAAAAAAAAATCTCGACGACAATCACGTTTCCGGTTGGAGAACGTGCCGTTTGTTCGTACACTCGTGTTCGATTATCTTTTTTTTCTAGCAAACTTCTCACTTCTTCGTAATGTTGCAACGCAAACTTTGCATAAGTGAAGGACACGAGCAAAACTTGTCTAGTCAAAAAATTGCGGCATCCATGGGACCACGTTTTCCATTGGCTCTGCCGAACGATGAAAACGTATTTTTAGGCAATTTGTCGTTTCAGACTTCCGTTGCGAATTTTTCGTTAAAAAGAACAATAAAACATTTGATTTGGTCTTTTGGTGCAAAGATTCGACTCTTGAATGGTTTCAATGAGAAGTTGAATTTATCTTCGAATTGACAACGATCAACGATATTCGAGATAACAGTGACAGCAGCGACTATATTTCGAGTTTTCGACCTTTGGTCTTGAATGATCTACTATATATATATATCTATGCGTCGAAAAAAAACCCCTCTTAATCGTATTTATTATTCACCGAGGTTCTTGGACCCATTCATCGGAGAAATAAATATCGTAAACGCGAGTTTCGTTGCTATTGTGGGATCAACGACGAAAGTCATATCAGAAAGGCACTTTTCCAACAAGTCCGAATGTGCACGTATCAACAAGGATTGTTTAAAAAAGAATGCAATTCCTGTGTTGAAATTGTCGTCCGAATCCGATTGGATTTCTATACTTGTCCCTATACTAAAACGTCATGCTCGTACATTGGGTTCTCATCGGGATTCCCCGTTGGAATTGATGACGCCCCCCCCCCCCCCCGCCGTAGACACCAAACGTAATTTTGACTTGTATAAGCATATTTCAATATACCAACGTATTAGCAATTTATAACAAGGTGTTCACCGTTAACCGTTCGACTATGCTTTGTCGCGGTGTCACGTGAAATTGAGGTTACGTTTCGTCCTGTAAATAACGTCTTCACGCACCTAATTCCTCGATCCAACGACTGATGGCAGCACCTAACGACCGACAGCTGTTCCACAAGCCGTTCAATGACCGTGAGCGTGAGAAGTGCTCACGCGCAAATGTTTAAGGTAGTCCAGCCCCCTGACACTGGTAAATAAGTGCTGTTTGCAAAATGTCCTAGCCGCACTGTGGCGCTAGTAGTCGTGTGACAGGCATGCATATATATGTATGTTGCGCCGGTGTTTCGAATATCTTACATGCATAAAGATCTATTGATATATTTGGAATGATTTTCCGTTCTAATGATTTTCCATTTGAGCACAACAAATAACGTCGCCATAACGATAACAGGCGAAAGCCACGAAAGTATCGAATCGTTCAGCTGATCGAAGTATTTAGAGCCGAAGGCTGTCACACAACAGCCAACGCTAGGCAGTGGCGATTCCAAGAACTAAGAAACCGGGACAAAACGCGTTTTCGTTTATCGTATAGGAATAGTAGGCCAGTGTCAGGGGACTGAGGTAGTCCTATCGCTTCACACTAGTCATGCCACTGATCATACTTGAGACTTGTACAATTTATATTTTTAACATATGGAAAAACAAATTGTAATAACTCAATTTTCCATGCGTAAACTGTTTAATTAATGTTCACATTTAATTAGAAAAATGAAAAAATAGTTATTCCAACGATTCGCGCAGTATTTCTAGGTTTGATATTTGACAATATTGGTTCTATCTCCGTATCTTCTTACTCAACCAGGCGAGTTTAACCTCCATGCTTTTCAACGTAGATCTGTCAAAACAATGCCAGGTGCGGGAAATATAAAGCATTGTATTCGGGCCACGACTGGTAAAAAGCGTGGAAAATTTGTGTCGGCGAAATATGTCGGTTAAAAATGAAATATGTGTGGAAATTCGAATGAGTGAGATGAGGTTAGGACTACAGTCAGCTGTTGCCTCGCTGTCACGTCTCTTTATCGTAGCAAGTGGTAATAAATCCAATACCGGAAGTTCAAATTAAACTTGATATTACATAAAAATTAGGTCAATAAGCGTAATTTTTCCTGAGAGCTCTGGATTGCTTTAAGTGTTAAGTATGTAAATCTGATTATTTTTAAGAATCTGACGGATTCCCACTATTATATACACTTTCGTAGCGACTGAAAATGAGTTTTTTTTTATGTCGTCTCGGGACTCCTTCACAAAAATGCACAATCTTAATATTTCTTTTCTCCGTAATTAGGTCGATAAACGACCCTGAAATTTTACAGAGACGATTATTAATATTTTTGGTGAAGCTCAAAAAAAAATTATGAAAATCCTATGGTTTTTCCTGGCGATAAGACTACCTTGAGGCCTAGGCCCTAAAACACCTCTTTTAAGTCCCCGCTTGCACGCATGAAAAAGCGAGAAAAACATGGTTGTGGTATATGAAAATATTTTTGGAAAATGCCATTTTTGACCCACCTAGGTAGATGTAGCCCGTTAATTATCGTTTGTTATTGATTCTGTTGCTCTTTGACATATCACCATTAACCTGCACGAAGCGTACAGGTTATGTTTCAACACGCCGAGTTTTTTCTCGTGACTTTTAACATATTTTCGATTCCAACGTGGTAAGAATTCTCAAACGGCGTTCATCGAGGAACAGCGCACAACCCAATTGGATCCCAATGACAACTCCCTACGCGCGGTGTCCCTAACAAATCCCTACAGAGATGTGGGTGCATCTTGGGACTCCCCGACAAATTTCTGCACAGCTTGTGACGCCAATGTAAATAAATGAAGTGAAATTCGATAGTTATAATACGTAATTTTACTTTATTAATCTTATCATCTTATCGGGCATTCGTTTACACATATCGTTTATTTACATTACACCTAATTAAATATTTCTTTCACAAGTTCATTCAACTTATTTACAAGATTCTTCCTCACGTCCTATGTGACGCGTGTTCGCGCGTATACTCATCAAAGTACGATGGGTACTTCGTTTTCGTTTATCTTTCAATCGACATTATAGTAAACGTACATTTATAAAATGTGTCGTGTCGTACTGGAGATTTTTTTTTTAATATATGCTATTTCGTGTAATATCCTACTATGATATAATAATACGACGGCCTGTCCGAAAGCCGAAGGAAAGCTGCTACGACAAGAGCAGCTTCGATTCGCTCGATCTTTACGTTTTATACATATCCATATACATACACAGATATATGTACACACACGAACACACTTTTTCATTTTCTGCGTCTCTCCCCTTCTCTCTCTCTCTCTCTCGCTCTTTCGCAATATTGTGAGTCGAAATCGGCGTATAAAAATAATAGCCTCCGGTAGAGGGTGTCGCATCGCGTGAGACTCGTCGCAGGGGTATCGCGACCCCACCTGGGCTGCACGGAATAGTTATAGTATATCTGAGCATATTTTCTTTGAAATATCCATCAAGGTAGCCTCCATGCTCAAATGTCACGAAATCGCATAAACACGTGTTTTTTTTAAAAATGATTCAGTCAACAAGGAAGAACGGCATTGAAAATCCCGGCCGAAAAATCGTTAAAACTGTAAAAATTTCAAGCTGTCAAAGATTTTCAACCTTTTTTTAATATAAAAAACTATAAAAAACTCAAAAATTAAAAAAAAAGTCGAAAGTTATCGAATCAACGCAATCAATTCTCAAAATTATTATTATTGCCGAAACATTTGATTGGCAGTTCGATATTTTCGAACTTTTGATCGATTTTTCTTCAAGCTCAGGTGACGATTGACTTCAGTAGGAAATAACGAGGCCAAATTAAGTCCATAGCGGGCCGTTTGGATTCACATTGCCATTTCTTCCTCTCCGAGTTAAAAAGCAGCATGGAGAACTCCTTTGATAACGAATCTCTCACTCTCGTTTCACTTTTCCGCCTTATTCGCGTTTCCTCGTTCCGCGAGTCTACACGAAGCGACGTAAGCGCAGCGGATGAGTAACGACCGGACAAAAATATACCATGGTCACTGCTTCTTTCCTCTTTTCGTGTTCCTTACAATTATTTGTTTTTGTCCTCCTTCGTCGAACCGCAAATTACAATATCCAGGCACTAACGCAGTAAGTCGTGTCCCATCAGTCCTATTGGCTTGTCTACGTGAATCACGAATCAGCGACGGCGCGCGTGGAGCAAATCTCCCAACTTGTGTTGCTCCCAACACAAAGTTGCGACTCACACAATTGGATGTTCGGGACGATTGCGGAACTCGTAATTCGCACGTCGAAATGAGATCACGTTGCACACGCGCAACGAGCTCGTATTTATCCCTAGATCACAGTATCGCCCTCTGTGATTTCATTCGTCAATTTCTCATAAACGCCTTATTTTTTACTTTCCGTTACTCTTGTCCCGCGAAGAACAATATATTGGTTTAAGCAAGGAACTGTGTAGTACAATAGTGTGTTCTCTCTGAGTCACTTCGAGTCATGCGTAATCAGAAATGGGTTCGTCTAAAAACTTGCGTTCGTGAAGATATTATTAGGACGTTGAATAAGCTCTCGCTGGTTTCCGATAGATGGCGTTACCAGAAATCGCGTCAACGCATCTTGAACAAAGAAGTACCGTGAGCAGGCTTAAAGTTCAGTGCATGTGATTTTGACGAAATGTAAACAAACTTTTATTTCATCGAGTTAAGGGGTTAGGCCACTCTAGAGGCCGAAAAAGTAGGCTTTTTGGGGATTTTTTAATTCAGAAAAACTGCAAAATAAATCGAGATTACAAAAAAGGGTGTTTATCATATATATCAGTGACTGTATACGATAATTTCTTTGAAACGATTAATTTCAATATGGCGGCTGTGCAGGGTTTATCTCAAAACTGCATTTTTTCAGTTGGCCGGAAACATAACTCGGACAATTTTCAACCGATTCACGTGAAATTTTGAATATATCTTGAAAAATACATTGTCTATGGATGTACGTAGGGTTTTTTTATATTGCATAGTTAATTTGTTATTAACAATTATTTGACGATTTTATAGGTAAATTTTTCGTTTTTCAAAAATTTGCCTAAAAAATCGTCAGATAATTGTTAATAACAAATGAACTATGCAATATAAAAAAAACATGCTACGTACCTTCATAGACAATGTATTTTTCAAGATATATTCAACATTTAGTGCCACAGCAGCCATGTTGAAATTTATCGCTTTAAAAAATTATTGTTTACAGTCACTGATATGTATGATAAACACTCTTTTTTGTAATCTCGATTTATTGTGTAGTTTTTCCGAAAAAAAAATCCCCAAAAAGCCAATATTTTCGGCCTTAGTGGCCTAAGGCCTTAAGGGGCCAGTCCACTTTGAAAATTAAAAAAAAACGATTTTTTTTTACTTCTTTCGAAAGTAGTTTAGGTAGTTTAGGAATAGAGTTTGGGTGAGAGTTTTTCATGGTATAAACTTCAAACGCGTTTTTCTCGAAACAGCGTTTTCAAAATCTAGCTCCATCGTATCTCTAAAACTATTAGACCGATTCTCTTGAAATTCGAACCACATATTGTAAACATGATATTGTAAACATGACAAGATGACCCTCGATGGTTTAAAAATTTTGATTTCTACTCTTTTTTTGCGAAAAACTGCGGAAAAAACGCGTTTTTGTTTACTTTTTTTCGTTTTTCATTTGCCATTTTTTTATTTTTTGATAAAACTTTATATCCGAGGGTCATTTTGTAGCTGGTGTCATACTGAATCTAATGGACTTTGATTTTTTTTGTTTCAGACAAGCGGTTGCCGAGTTGTGATGGAGCTACCTAGCCCACCTATTTTTGAGGCGTTACGTTAAACTATAGTTTTTGTACTTTAAAATGAATAAAAATTTTTGCTTGAAAGTATTTCAAGACTTTATTTATGAAGCTCAACAACTTTTATATTCATATCTTTTATAAAATCCTCGGAAAAAATCGCGAAAATAGCCTTTTTTCGTGGCTCCGAAGTGGACTGGCTCCTTAATTTTCACGAAAAAAAGCGAGAACTTATTCAACATCCCAATAATTACGAACGTCTGTGGAAAAACGAAATTTTTATTTGGAGCAGCCCAAGTAAAAACTTCGACTACTTCGCTTTTATGCCTGATTGGAATCGGATTGGCGATTATGGACGTACGCAAGGTACATACATGTACATCACTCTCGAGGGTCAGCCAGTACGTTCGATAAACCCGCCTGATTGAGAAATAATTTCTAAAACTAACGACTCTTATTTCCATATTCTAGAATCAACGGCGTGAGGGGGATCAGTGAAAAGATCACACACATAAGATAACGTTGAAGTTTGCATCGTTGGAGTGCAACGAAAATGTTTTTTTGTTGTAATTTCTCGATTTTTTAAGCCTATTTGGGGTGTGAAAATCGCCCAAACGTTTCTACGTATTCTTATTAGAAATTAACCATCCAAATTTGCCAAAAAAAAGACTGGATAATGATAAAAATAAAGATAGAAAAATATCGTTGCATTCCAACGATGCGAGCTTCAACGTCATCGAATAAGATTGCAACAGGACGCGAGGCATTGTGGATGAGAAAAACCGTGCCAATAGAAGATAAGAATAACGTGCCACTTTCAGAATGAAAATAATTTTTTGTTATTCTTCCCGCGCGTATTTTCAGTCACAACCCGAAGTATGTAAACAAAAGAAACAGTAATTTAATTATGGCGATGCCTCATTATTTCGGCGTTCTCCAAGTCATATTTCCCACCGAGTTCTACGATACTCCTCGATCACCCCTTCAGAGAAAGAGAGCGAATAGTCGACGTTTTCAAAGGACGCAACAATACCCGGAGTGATATCGCAATATAAAATTTTACTCTTCGATATGTACGCAATTCCGAAAATAACAGTGAAAACATTTTTTACTCCAAATTTCTTTCGCGATACCGGAGATTCCGTTTTGCCCCGTACACGCTTACGGTGGAAACGAAGTATATCGGAACACGCGAATTATTCGTATCCGAATATGTAGCCGACGAGAAAAATTCTCTCCCATATATTTCGTTTCTTGGGTGAAAAAAAAAAACAACAGAGATTCGTATACTTTGCTATAAACGATACGATCGAAAATCGATCTTCGACAAATACTCAATTTCTTCGCTAGACTTCACAACGAAAAGTGCCGAATCCTATAAACTTTATCGACAAAAAGGACTTTGTTTCCACAGGAAATCTCGACTCGTGGTTGTCCGGTGATCTTGCGAGTTTGCGAGGCGAAAAAAAGGGCTTCGCATCCTCGCACGTCCAGCAACTCGTCAAAACTAACGCTACGACGATATACGATTTGAAAAATTAACACACGACGAAGAAAAAACAATATTTCTACATGATCACAACGCGTGTATATGGGATAGAAAAGAAAAAAAAATGCTTCGGAATGCAGCATAGAAACAATTGAAATGTGCAAAGTGGAATGAATAACCCATTTGCGTCTGTTCCATCTGTTTTCCGCTCGTTGGACCTTTTTATCCCTTTTTCTTTCTTTCGCCTTTTCGTCTCTCGCACACCGGCGCCAATGAGAAACGGAGTAGACCAAAAAAAAAAAAAAACGAACATCACTCGCACATCCACACACGTAGATATTAAAGATAAACATTAGGAGATAGACCACCGTCACGCGCAACATTTTGCCGTAGCGGCGAAAACATCGTTGAATTGAACCAACAGATGGACACAGCCTGATTGATATAAAAAATAATAATAATAATAACAAAGGACCTCGACATAGCGAGCCGAAGTAACCAACCAAACGGGCACAATCACGTGCTTGGAGACGCGTTACATTCTTTCGTTACACGATCGAAATTTCATTTCAAGTAATTCGCAGTTTGCCGTACAAACTGATTCTTGACTCTGACCGTAGGCTCGATCTGCAAGTATCGATATATTCGCGGGAATGATGATAAATAAATCTCGAGAAAAGAAAAACACCGGAAGTAGAGAAAATTGAAATACACGTGACTCAAAAATAAGTTAAGGCGAGAAAAAAAAATGGTGCTTTTCGTAAATCCATTGTTTCGCTGTCACGGTATAGTCGATGGGCATTTTTTTTTGTCTCTAGTCCTCGCTGGAGATCGGATGACACTCGAGGGAATCGCAGTCGGCGAGTGCCTCGCCTCGTCTCAACGGGAATTCATCGGTCATCAGGCTCTCGGCAGCCATCGCCGTTGAGTTGATGCTGTCGAAGTAATGCGATGGCCAGGCTGAACTTGGCCGGAAGTGCCTCGTCGGCGAGCCGAGAATAAATTCGACACGCGTGGATCCGGTCGCCGATGTCGATTCTTGATTCAACGAGTCCGGGTAAAGCGACGACTCGCTGTGACGATAATTGCTGCTCGACGAGCACCAAGAGCTGGGCGGATCGGTCGTGAAACCCTGGAATTTTCGGAATATCATATTTAGAAAAAATTACATTAGGAAAATATCAGGAGAAATAGCGTATCGAAAGGTCGTTAAATTATGATCTATAAATTTAGAAAATTTGAAAAAAAAATTTAAATTAAAATATAAAACAAGATTTAATACGTCTTCGGACGAGACGAACGAATCAACGTACGCCCGCGCGGATAATTCTCCATTTTTCGGACTTCGCGATAAATAATAATCACGAAATTGGCAGAAAATGTCATTAAGGCGATCACTGTGACAGGTTGAAAAATCGATTTTTTTTGCAATTCTCAAAGTATGTATATTCGAATAGATGTGGAAAAAATTTCAGATTGAAATATTGAAAATTAACCAAGATTTACGAAACTAAAACTTTCGTGCTTTTCTCGAAAGGACTTTCGTCGACCTGGCCGGAATCATAACTCTAGCTATAACTGACCGATTTTCAATGTTGAAAAACCAAATTTTCGTAATTGCAGTAGATATCGTTGCACGAAGCCGTTTTTTTTTATTTGGGATTTTCTAACGTCCCGAATATAAGTAAAAATTTCGCCATAATTAGACTTCTCTTTAAGATCGGCGATTTTGTGGATTTTTTCATTCAAACGGCTACGTACAATGAGAACGACATTCATATAGATTATAAAACTTTTTTATATTTATTTTTCGGACCAACCACTGTCAGGTTATCAATCCGGCCATTGGATCACATTTTTTACACAGAGGCTCTCAGCTATACCTCAACAACGTTGTTAAGGGGTTAGGCCGCTCTAGAGGCCGAAAAATAAGCTTTCTGGGGATTTTTTTTTCAGAAAAACTACAAAATAAATCGAGATTACAAAAAAGGGTATTTGTCATACCTATCGGTGAGTGTATAAATTAATTTTTTTGAAGCGATTAATTTCAAAATGGCGGCTGTGCAGCGTTTATCTCAAAACTGCATTTTTTAAGTTGGCCGGGAATATAACTCAGCAATTTTCAACCGATTCAATTAAAATGTTGAATATATCTTGAAAAATACATTGTCTATGGAAGTACGTAGGATTTTTTTTCTTCATATTGCATAGTTCATTTGTTATTAACAATTATCTGACTTTAGATTATCTGATTTTTTGGGCAAATTCAGACAATTTAGATTAGACAATAGTATTTTTCAAGATATATTCAACATTTCAAGTGAATCGGTTGAAAATTGTCTGACTTATGTTCCCGGCCAACTTAAAAAATGCAGTTTTGAGATGAACGCTACACAGCCGCCATTTTGAAATTAAAGGCTTCAAAAGAATTATCGTATACGGTCACTGATATGTATGATAAACACCCTTTTTTGTAATCTCGATTTATTTTGTAGTTCATCTGAAAAAAAAGTCCCCAAAAAGCCTATTTTTTAGCCTCTAGAGTGGCCTAAGGCATTAATTTCAAATTAAAAAAAATGAAAATTCACACGAAATAAGATCAATGTATGCTCAATAACACACCTTTTTTTTCCAAAACCCAAATAAATAATCTAGTAAGCCAAAAAAAAACGACTTTCTTGCGGCCCGTCACAGTGGTGTCCTTTTTTAAGGCCGAGAAGAAACGTATTCAATGGCAGTTTTTGCTACGTCATTCTTCATACGAATATCAAAAGAAAGTTGCTATGCTGATTTCGATTTAGGATTTTTTACTAAAAGTTACATTTTTTTTAAAAATTAATCTAAAAGTTGTGAGTAGAATTGTCATAAAAATATGATATTGTTGCTTTTTCTCAAGTAAAAACACAGCTTTTTAATGGAGACATTGAAAATTTGACGCAAATAACTGAAGGACATTTATGCGAAGTTTGGGTGCTTTCTGATTGTTATTGATCGTCGAGTCTCAGTGAGAAAGCAAAATATTGTTCAATTCACTCGAAGATTTCTTGCATCTGCCTTAGTTTGTTCTTAATTCTTAAAGGAGTCGTTATGTAAAAATCGATATGCATATATGTATTCTTATATATCGTATATATGGGTGGATGGACCGCAGGCCAAGCAGGTAAGCGTGTGGTCGATTAGATCGCTCCTTTCGGATGTAATTGCATATGTACATTGGTATTTCTCGTTTCTATGTCTCGCACATACGTCAGACAAATATAGAGAGACTGGCAAAAAAAGAATAAGTCAGCAAATAATATAGAGCAAAATAATAAAAAAAAACTAATTGACAATAAGATACAAAATAAAAAAACGCGCGGTCGCGTATACCCTCTGCTTGACGATAGGAATGAGCACCGTGCGATTTTTTATTTTTATAAACAAAACCTTTTGCGCAGAGAAATAGTGTCTCAAACGGAATTAGCGCTTTGAGTGCACACCTTCATAGCGATTCTAAACAGCACATGCATAAAATCGACTCCGAGCTATTTTCACCTCCAAATATAAAAACTATGCATAAAAAAATATGAAAAAGTTTTTAGTAGCAAAATTATATTTTTTAAGACTGGATAGTTCATAAAAAAATCATACACACACTAAAAAATGATTTGTCAAAAGAACGTGGTTGAGTTTGAAACTGCGCGTGCTGCTGAAAAATGACGATGCTGAAGTTTGCATCGTTGGACTGCAACGAATTTAATTTCATTCGACATACTTCACCGACAAAAGTTCTTCAATTATTTTTTTAAGATATTTATTGAGCGATTTATATTATGAATCTATCAAAAAAGATCGCCTATAAAAATAAAAATATGGAAAATAAAATGTAAAACGGAATTTTCGTTGCGTTCCAACGATGCAAACTTCAACACCATGAAAAATGTTGGAGTGAAAATGGAGTGTGCACTCGAAGAGTTAATATATATCGTCATAGAATAATAATTTTTGTTTCTTGATACTTCGAGAAGATTATAATCATGACGGTAAATATAATCTTTCCCCTTGACAATAGTTATTGAAAAATCATAATGATCTTTGCCAAGAGAGAGAGAGAGAGAGAGCAATTATAATTACGTGATAATAAAAGACGTAATATATTTGACTACATTTCCATTCGAATCGTGTTCATTCCCGGTTTAAGGAGCTCAATAATTACCAATATATAATAAAACTTAAGGGGTTCGGCTACTGTGAAAATTCCAAAAAATCGACAGTCGCGTGATGCAACTTTTTCTTATTTCTTCATTTTCATTATTATTCGAAACATTTTGTCTTGGCAACTTGAGGCCGTAAATCTGTAATAAAAATATGCGAACGAAAAAAACGTTCGAATAATTTTCATAGCCTCAAACGGTTAAAAATAAATGTTATCGATAAAAAAGAATTAATTTTCGTTGCGTTTCAACAATGCAAACTTCAAGATCATGTTTTGCAAAACGGTGTACACGATTTCTCGACATCGAATGAACGGATTGACTTGAAATTTGAGACAGTCATTCGGTGTAATAGTAGTTTAGTCTTGACCGACGTTTTTCTTCTTATTATTTTTTTTTCATTAGTTATTAACAATAATGATCCCATTCTTTTTCGAAAAATCGAAAAAAAATCAAAAATGATTTTTTTTTATTATTGAAAGACGACAAACAAATCTCGGTCAAGTCTGAGCCAATATGATTTATTTTAATTGTGAAAAATATTTTTTTTTTTCGTTTCACATTAACTGAGCAACCAAAATCAAGTGACCAAAATCAAAGGTTCTTTGTTAACGTACATACAAAAAAAATATCCAAACGATTTTTCAATAATCTTACGTATTCGTTCAAAATTAGTTTTTTTGTGATGATTTTTGGATTGTCACAGTAGCATAACCCCTTAAGACCATACGACAGGTGAGAAAAAAAAAATTGGCGTAGCAATCGTGCGCGTGCTTGGCGAAGGTAAAATCAACAAATCTGGAAAGATACGTATCGATAGTATGTAGACAACACAGGCAATTCCGCATTCTCGATCTTGCGTCGAAAGGAAAATGTATCAAGACACAAGCCGTTCGTAATGGCAGTATAAATGATAAACGAGATTTCGTGACGGCCTCGAGAGGAATAAAAGCCTCTGATATTCCGTGATGCTTCGAAGTACAAATTAGTCCCTCACGCGATCTTTTGTTTCTCTTGCATACATCATCGTGACATTGAGAGGTCTGCGTTCTAATGATGGGCGAATCGAGGGAAAAAAAGACGAAAAAAAAGCAGCCTATCGTACCCGAACAAACATTTCTTACCAAGATTATCAAATTTATTCACCCTTTGGATAAAGCAATGAAAAATCTGCGGCTAAAAAAACCTTTCCGATCAGGTAAAGAAACAACACCGCACAAACATCGTGCTGCAGTGCTCAGTCGATTATATGAATTGAAAAATGCTTCGTAAAAAAATCTTTGATAAAAATGATAATTGATTAAAAAATGTTCGTTTCAGGACGAGGCACAGATCGGACGTAATAAATTTACATATTCGGCGAAACAAAAGGGAATACCGATCACCGATTTTCATCACAATTGTGACTCATGAAAAGAAAAAAAAACCGATTGCCGAAATATGTTATTGCTCGGTTGCGCTTATGATTACACAAACGTGAATATCTCGTTCGAAAATCATCCGTCACGGGAAATAAAGTATATTCGGAGTCGTACACATTCGAAAACGGTGATGTCTTTTTTAGCATTTTAATTAAAAAAATAATTACTAAAGTATAAAATAAAAGTGCCGAATAATAAATAAAAAGTTATACTTCTCCGAATATCATTATTTTCACGATGCACACTGGGAAATCAAGCGAGCTACAATGACGCGTCGTGGATGAAATAAGATTCACGATTCATTTCATTATTGGTGATTGGAAACAAAAGTTATAATTCAACTGATGCTGTTGAAGTTTTCATCGTTGGAATATAACAGACATTTTTTTTAATTTACTTTTACACCATTTTCGTTGTTACGGAAAATATTTTTCGATAGTACAAGATTGTGAGTCTCTGATGAGTATTTTTTTTTAAAGTTGACGGTAGCTTTTATCGGCCAAAAAAATGTGCAATTAGGAAAGAAAAAGTTTCGTGTCATTCCCACGTTGCAAACTTCAATATCATCGGAACTGACGATTTACGAAACTTTTCGACTCGAAAAAAGCTCTTTCACCACCGGAACTGTGCTGAAAACAAGATTTATGGTTCGGCGCCATTTTTCGACTTCACGACGTTTATCCGGTCAAGATTAGCATCAGTAGAAAGTTCTTGAAAATTCTCAACGGGCTACATTTACCTAGGTTGGTCAAAAAATGGCATTTTCCAAAAATATTTTTTATTCGATAGTATCACCTTTTCGCTATATTCCCTGAAAATTTCAGTGAAATATTCATAAACTTGAATGAGCTTCTAACAGTCGGCCGGGCGAACGTAAGCAGCCCCACACGTAAAACTTTAAACGCGTTTTTCTCAAAACGCCGTTTTCAAAGTCGGTGGACATGATGTATCGAGAACCACTTGATGGATTATTTCCAAATTTACAGGAGCTACGATGAGAAACATTTAAAGGTCGTTGACGATCTCACTTTTCAAAAATCGATCCTTATTTTCCACTAGTTGCGTAAAAATGACGACTTTTTTCATATATTTTCTACGCTGGAGATTCAGTTAATCGCCACGTCGTTAAAAAAAATTCTTTCAAAAATCGACGATCGTCAACGACTCGTATTTATCGTCAACTCGAATAACCCGTTTGGTTTTTAGATTTCGGATGGACCGTTTAAGCCGGAGAGTGTCCACCGACAAACGTGGCAAAAAAAAATTTCATCATTTGCCGGCTGCCAGGTTTTTGTTGTTTTTCCCAATTCGTGGTGATTTTTTTTGGTAAATATTCGGAAGCGGGGCTCCTGCTAGAATCAGGCTAATTTATGTTTGGGTTTGTTTCGATTGTACAACCCTAAACAAAACAAACATGCACAAAATTAGCCGGATTCTAGCAAGACCCCCACTTCCGAATATTTGCCATTTTTTTAAAAACTCCCAATATATGTCCCTTCGTTTAACAGAGAAATGCGTGTAATTTGCACCAACCGTTTTCCAGAGAAAAAAAAAATCGGAATTTGGCCATTTTTTTCGCGTCTCTGGGTAGATGTAGCCCCTGAATCATCAGACTGAGCTACCACGCCACGCGCATATCGATTCCCAGTGTGAACGTTGCACACCGCGCTACAAAAAGAAAAATCGTACGTCGACAAAACTCCAATAAGCCTCCCCTACCGATACGATTATCGTCTACCGCGTGCACACCATGCGTAAAAGTAACTACTTAATAGAGATTTAAAAAAAAACCAGGTTTGGGTACTACCGCTCTACTGGTCGTTGAAGGACTCAGGACAGGACGATCCACACGAGTGAAAAATTCAGTTGACAGCAAAGCCAAGTCCAAAGGAAGCAGCACAACGGCAGTAGAGGAAGAAAAAGCGTCGAAGCAAATGATAATAAAAGAAGCATAACTTACGAGAGACCGACGGACGCGCGAGAAGGGGCCATTTTCGTATTGGACGGCCGGAGGGGTACGAGCCTCGAACTCACTCCGGATCAGACTTTTGCGGTAGTAGTGTAGTAGTGGTAGTAGTGGTAGTAGATAATAGTCATAGTAGTATTGGTAGCATTGCTCGATGGTTCGATTGATGCAAAGACGAAATTTCACATTGCCAATGACAAACAAACAACAAAATTCTCGCTATTCTTCTCGTACTATCGCGAAATATACTTGACGATAAACGCGATGTAACCATCGGGCTGGATGAGTAGAAAAAGTGCGAATTATCAGTTATTATATTAGTCGGATAAGGACGGAATCTGCGCCAATGCGGTGGAACGATTTCAATGATTTTCAGAGAAGAGAAGAGTTATTGCAGAATACGCGCGCGCGTGTGTGTGTGACTTTTTTTTTTCGTAGTCGATGACGTTCGAACGATCCTAGAGGGCGATTAATATTATATAATAGTAGTATAAAAGACGTTCGGACTAGTACAGTACAGATAGGCGGAAAAAAAGAGAGAGAATACGTAGTGTGAGACCCGAAATTCGTGTAGTTTTTCGTAATGGCGAAACAGATTAACAATGCGAAACCGGCTGGATTAATGAGAAAAAAAACGCAGCTGCTTTGTATACGTTTAACTTCCATGGAGTTCTTCAGCATACTCATTGAACGGAATCAATTATAAATATTGTCAAATGCCAGTGAACGAGAAAAAACTATTTGAGCAGCCATGAATTAGGAACATTTGCCACGATCGTTTAAACCCTCCGCGGTCGCCCGGGGTCGAAATGACCCCAAGCGCAACTTCAAACCAGAATTACTGAGTTGTTGGCGGCCAAGGCGACTGGCCCGCCTTCTAACGGTGCTTTGGGCTAACTATTTGTTTTTTTTTCTTAGCGGGAGGTACCTGAGTAAACGGCGAGAAAAAACAGGAAAACTTCGGGAATTTTTATCTCAAAAACTAATGTTTCGATTGGATCCGAGTTTTTTTTATTGGAAAATATGTACATTGAGGTATGTTTAGGAATTTTTTAAACTAAATTCGTTGACTGGAAGCGATTCAAACGCGGTTGTCTCGAAACATAGTTTTCAAAGTCGGTGCCAGATGTATCTCGAAAACGGCTTGTCCGATTTTGTCCAAATTTGGATACAATATTCTTCGATAGTTTTTCTCGTTCGCCACGTAGGATTTTTTTGAAATTTTCATTTTTGACGGAATTGCGACCGTTTTAATTAAACATTCGTTTTTCGATCGCAATTTCCGACGATTTTGGATTGCATACACATTGCATGAAAGAGCAATGGTTCAATCAAATCGAAAAAAAACTATCGAAGAACATTGTATCCAAATTTGGACAAAATCGGACAAGCCGTTTTCGAGATACATCTGGCACCAACTTTGAAAACTATGTTTCGAAATGATCGTATTTGAATCGCTTCCAGTCAACGAATTTATTTTTAAAAATTCCCAAAGATACCTCGATGTACATATTTTCCAAGAAAAAAAAACCGGCTCCAATCGAAACATTAGTTTTTGAGATAAAAATTCCTGAAGTTTACCAGTTTTTCTCGCCGTTTACTCAGGTACCTCCCCTTAAACTATTTCCCACCATGAAGCTATGTTTTCCCTCAAACTATCATATCTCAAGAGTAACACCCTTAAATTTTATGAAAAAAAAACTTGAAAATTGCAAGAGTTGTGATTTTTTTTAGTAAAAAAGAGCTTTTTTCACGCATTGACCCCTTGATGATTTTTTTGCGCCATTTTAAAATTCGGCTAAAATATAATACCGAGAATGCCACATTCTAGAATGTTTAAACTAATGTCCTGAATTTTTATGAGTCATTGGGGACGATAGGTCAACGTGGCAATCGTTTGAAACATGGCTGGGGTCATTGCGACCCCCTGCGACCAGCGTGTTACAGCCAGAACGCGTGACCGCGAAGGGTTTAATGAAATTACCGATATCCCATGTCGGTATACTTCAGTCAATCCAAGGACTCGTCAAAGCGAAACTACAGCTATACAGAATATCAAAATTCTTCAGAAATTCGTGAATTCGTTAAAGATATTAGATTCTTTCCAAAGACCCGTCACAATCTCCCACGTTCAAATTCGTCAGAGATGTCTTTTGCGGAAAAACGTCACTGGCAGACTCTGCGGTTGCCTTGCACCGTTGATGCCCATGGCAAGGATCTCGGCGGAAAATAGCGGAACTAAAAATCACGCGATGACGCGTGATAATCTGTCTCGCCCAACGTTCGAACCGGGGAAACACACGTTGGAGAAACTTTGAGTGAAAAAGAACGAGGAACGACAAAACGGTAACGGCTTGAAGTCACTGTTGATAGTCGTGGATATAGATCTCGGTTGGCTACGTTCGTTCGTGACTCTACCTAGCGAATGTAGACCGGTGAGAGGGCGCTCGTTAATCGCGGTGAACAAGAAGCGAGTCTTCTCCGAGGGCGTACCGTATAAAAAATAAACCAAAAGGGGGATTAAGGTAGAACGAGCTATGATTTCTATAGATCTTGTTCAAATTTTAACCAGACATTGTTCATATCATTATGCATGTTTGAGTGAAATTTCAGAACAGTCGTCTATTTAGATTGGGCGATAATGGGTGTCAAATTGCAACTTTTAACACTGCAGGATCTGCATTGAAATTTAGACAGAATAATTGTCCGTAAAAAATATTTTTCCCCTGTAATAAGATGACGTATGGCACCGCATCGTTCTACGTATCCAATGACGTAAGGATGCGCGGCATATTTAAAATAATACTGCAGTATTATTTTAAATATGCCGCGCAAACTTACGTCAAAATGACGTAAGGATGCGCGGCATATTTAAAATAATACTGCAGTATTATTTTAAATATGCCGCGCAAACTTACGTCATAAGAGTGTTGGTTAATTCATAACTAATTAAAAACTTTGTTCCATTGAAAATTACTTCCAAATAAAAATTTGTGTTGCTACACAAATTTTTATTTGGAAGTAATTTTCAATGGAACCAAGTTTTTAATTAGTTACGAATTAAGCAACACTCTTATCCGTTAATGAAGATAACATAAACAATATAAAATATTAATATTTACAACGCAATTTTTTTCTTTGTGATAAAAGTTTTCAACTTTAGGAACATGATAATTTTTTTTCTCGAAATATTGAACAATACTGTTCTTAGGTATTGCCATGTCTTCTTATAATAGGGGATAAATATTTTTCACGGATAATTATTCCGTCTTTACTGACCGTTTTTAGCAAAACTGAATAGTAAAAGCAATCCAAACTTTTTTCACTCTTTCCCTAATTAGTTTGGGCAATTACGCAGTATGAGGACTCTTCCGAAAAACGACGGCAACATTTTTTCTTCACCGTCAATTTGTTTATTCCATTATATTGGGTGATATTCCGTCGGGGGAGGCTGACATTTTTCATTAATTCCATAAGTTATAGGGTTTTGCAGTTCGCGGAAACACGTGATAAAATAGGGAATTTTTAAATATTTCGACGCCTATATTGGGGAGTTTGTTTGGGTTTGTTTGGGTTGGCCCTTAGGAAACACGTAGTTGTTTGGCGACAACAAACAAGAGGCGTCGAAATGTTACCTGTTTCCGGAACCAGGACAGCTGTGGTCACGAAATCAAAACATATACATTGCTACCTTCATAATACACAATCTATAAGGAAACATATAGCTGTTTAGCAGGGTTGGGCATATTCGAATTTTTTTTTAATTCATGAATAATAAAAAAACTTGTTCAAAATTCGTTCCGAAAATGAATAATGAATCCTACTGGATTCAGTATTCATTTCAAAATGAATAACGAATCCTACTGGATTCAGTATTCATTTCAAAATGAATAATGAATCCAACTGAATTCAGTATTCATTTCAACATAAGTCATAAATCCAACTCGATTCAGTATTCACTCCGTATTCGGATATCATCAAATTGAATAGTCTGGAAAATGAACAATGGAAATGGGACAAATATAATGTCCCATTTCTATCCCCATTTCTTCAGTTACCAGATACTGAGAGCGCGATTTCCCTCGGGTAAATATAATGTAATCGAACGATAATGTTTCATAGAATAAACATGTTTTCTGACATTTTTTTTCTTCAGATTATTCAATTTGACGATATCCGAATACGGAATGAATACTGAATCGAATTGGATTCATTACTTATGTCGCAATGAATACTGAATTTACTTGCATTCGTTATTCATTTTAGAATGAATACTGAATCCAACTGGGTTCATTATTCATTTTCGAAACGAATACTGAATCCAACTGGATTCATTATTCATTTTCGAAACGAATACTGAATCCAACTGGACACATTATCCATTCTCAGAACGAATACTGAATCGAGGTGGATTCATTATCGAAAAAAATGAATATCCATCTGACATGTATTCGGTATTATTTTCCTGCCCATCTCTGCTGTTTAGCGAGGCTCCGAAATATGACATGTCTCTGGAAACTTCAAAACCCCATAACGTATGGAATTAATGGGAAATATCAGCCTCCCCGCAACGGAATATCACTTACTATAATGGAATAAACAACATCATGGCGAAACAAACAATTTCCCGTCGTTTTTCGGAAAAGTCATACTGCACAATTATCCTAGTTTGCTATCAAAAGATAATTTTTTTCTTAAAAATTTATAAACACCATAGAATGGTACGACGAATTACGTGACCTGACTTTCGATCAATGCAGACCCGGCAGTGTTAAAAATTGCAATTTTAAAACTCATTATCTCCCAATCTAAATAATCGACTGTTCGGAAATTTCATTCAAACATGCATAATGAGATGGAATTTTTATGAAAATTGAAATGAATGAAAATTTGAACAAAATCGATGGAAATGAAGAGCGCTCGCTCGTTCCACCCTAAGCCTCTGGGAGAAAGAAGGAAGAGTAATTGGTCTAATCGCATGGTCGAGGGAAGAGTCAGGTATCGAGGCTATCGGCGCGATACCATTTGAACAACGGCTACTTCATCCAATTGCTCATCCAAAAGGACAGCTTCGACGATCGTACCTTGCCGCTATCGTTATCGACGCTAGGACGTGCCAGGCTCTGCGAGCGTCTCGCAGGCGCTGGTGGCCTTCTGGGCGGTGTGCCCGGCGGATACAACGAAGCATTGTTATTGTTACAGTTATTTGTCGATTCTAGGGAGTCCCGAGCTCTCGACAACGACGTCCCCGTCACACTCGTCGTCGTCGTTATCGGCGTTGCTTTGTTAATTGAATCACGATTGGTATTGTTGTTACGGGACAAAGAACGATTGAGGGACTCTCTGCTCGCCTCTTTTCCCGATGCTTTGCTCGTCGTAATGCTCTGCCTGTTGAGGGATTCGCGACTCGAGTCACGCGCCGTTCCTCGCGTCAACGAGGATTTCGTCGTGCCCGCGTTGCTCTCGCGACTCGAGTCCCTCGGTGCTTTCGCGTTCAGCGACTTCATCGACTTGAGGGATTCGCGGCTGTCGTTCTTGTTGATGGCCGATGGTGGCTTGGGCGCCACCGGCTTCGTCGCTGAGCCAAGCAACGGTATGCGACTCGGACGTCTACGAGGCGATGGTTTTACTTCCGAGAAGTGATGATGATCACGCGCCGATTCGGTACTGCTGCCAGGCTCGTGGCAGCAGGGCTCGCATCGAGGCTCCGTTGCCGATTCGCTCTCCGGCTCCGTCTCCGTTGGTGGCCTCTGCTGTCGCCTCTCCAGTACTCTCACCCGCGCTCTCGTACCCGCCAGCTCGATGTTTCTCTCCTCCAACTGCAAATTCAAAACGACCGGAACGTTGCTCATTTCGCTTTCGGTGCGTCACGCTGACGCGGTGGGAAACGGTGCTCGGGTTTACGTGACGTTTGGACGCGGACATTTTTCTCTAGGGGATGTGAAGTTGGCAGTAGAAGAGGATGGTGAATGAGGTTGGTTTGGGAGATGTGGCTGAACGAGAAGGGCGCGGATCGACCGGGAAGTTCGAGAATTGAAGGTGGGGTAATTTAAAGCAGCAGGCCACTCTGGAGCCCGAAAAATAGGCCTTTTGGGGATTGCTTTTTTTTTCAGAAGAACTACAAAATAAATCGAGATTACAAAAAAGGGTGTTCATCATACGTGTACATATCAGTGATTGTGTACAATAATTTTTTTAAAGCGTTTAAGGTAGTACCTCCACAGAAGAGTTGAATTAAGAAATTGTTAAAATTTGACATATACGTTATTTAATACATTATCCAAACATCTGTGCAATTTGAATAAGTTTGACCACCCCAAACCTGAGATATTTACACTTAAAGTTGGCTTGGTTTACACGTAACAAATGCGTTATGATGGGCAAACGGAGCATCATTAATTCTACCGTCAAAACTAAAATTAAGAAATTGATAAAAAAACGAGGATAAGCTACAGTAAGATATCACGAATGATGTGACAAAAAATGAGAATGGTTCACCATCTAGTTTCCAAGATATAACCATGAGAAGCCTTCACAATTTTGGTGCAAAGCCTGGCAAAGCCTGGAAAAAAAAACAATTGGGGCAAAGCCTGGACAGTCCCGGCAAAAAGTTTACTGGCAATGGTCGATCAAAAACACAATACAAAATATATTTTACGGCAATAAATGATATCCATCGTATTATCTACTAGTATCAAGTCAATATTGCGTAGTTTTTAATTTTATTTATTACTAATTGAACCAATTGTCAATCTTTTAAACATGAACATGGTATGTAAACTTTTGGTTGAGATTTTCGCAGAGGAACTACCTTAATTGTAAAATGGCGGCTGTGCAGCGTTTATCTCAAAACGGCATTTTTAAGGGGCCAGTGCACTTTGAAAATTTCAAAAAATCGAAAGCAAGACTTGAAGGAATCGACGATGATGAGCAATCAGAAGGGATTTTGTACGGTGCAGGAATTGCCGATTGAGTTTGGGTGAGAGTTTTTCATAGTATAAACTTCAAACGCGTTTTTCTCGAAACAACGTTTTTCTCGTTTTCTCGAAACAACGTTTTCAAAATCTAGCTCCATCGTATCTCTAAAACTAATAAACCGATTCTCGTGAAATTTGAACCACATATTGTAAACATGATTCGCAACAAGATGATCTTCGATGGTTTTAAAATTTAGATTTTTACTCTTTTTTTTGGCGAAAAACTGCGTTTTTTAAAACTTTTTTTCTTTTTTCATCTGCCATTTTTTTATTTTTTGATAAAACTTTATATCCGAGGGTCATTTTGTAGCTGGTGTCATACTGAATCTAATGGACTTTGATTTTTTTTCGTTTCAGACAAGCCGTTGCCGAGTTGTGATGGAGCTACCTAGCCCACCTACTTTTGAGGCGTTACGTTAAACTCTAGTTTTTGTACTTAAAAATGCAAAAAAAATGAATAAAATTTTTTTTAGTGTATTTCAAGACTATTTATCAAGCCCAACAACTTTTATATTCATATCTTTTATAAAATCCTTTTTTAACATTAACGAAATATTTTTGGTTTTTTCACTTTAGATGACCCAGTCCGGAGATATCGTGCTCACCGCAAGGCGCCTTTTCTCACAGGTGCTCCCGGAGATCAGCTATAGCAGCTTTCAAAATAATTATTTTCACAAATATAAGATGTGAAAATACAGTTAAAAGTTACCATAATATGTGTACAAATGTTTAGGTTAATAGATTTGAAGGTCTTCTCAAGAAAAATTCGTGAAAAATCGATCTTTTTGAGCCTCCTGATTGCATATAACCCCTTAAGCGTCGAGACGGCACGATTGTGTCAAAATTTGCGAAAGTTCCTGCGCCTCTGAGAACGTCCCTGCTGGTTTTTACGTTATTCGTAGACTCTTGACAAAACCACACAACAGCGAATTATGGAAAAGCATGTTATATCGAGAAACGAGTCGGGAAGTCCGAAGTGATTTTCTCTTTTCAATCGCCCGTAATTGATTCCGTTAGAATAAAGTTGTCGTGATCTGTGACGCGTGAATATCGAATTTTAAAGCGAGAACTCGCGGACGTAGAGAGGGTTTTGTTACGTCGATATAATGGCCTTGGAAGCGTTCGCACTCGATGACATTCATTCAACATTTACGCATTACCTGTCAGGCTCAGTGACACATTAATGAATAGAGCAATGTGAACGATAATGACATACGGGTGTGCTCGTAGCACACTCGTAATCGTCTTACCTGAAATCTAAGGTCATCGTTTTCCTCCCTCGCTTTGTCCAGCCGCTCCGAAAGCGTCTCCGTACTTCTTTGCACCTCGTCCAGTCTTTGCTGAAGGCACTGTGCGAACAAAAAAAGCTAATTAGCATCGCTTCGCGAAAGTTGCGTTTTCATTACTCCGTTATCCTATGGTAGAAAGAAAACGAAAGGTTTCACTGGCATTCAGCTGCAGTTATGCAGGATGAACTTCAGTTGTTACTTTTTGCCTCTTCGTAAGGGAACATTTGTATGGTGATTTTTTTTTCTCATGCTAAAAATGGAGATACGTTCAGATTGTTTCATCACAATGAAAATGGCTCGATTTGTGTATTCGTCTGGACTTGTTTCTTCGCCATCTACCTTCAGCGAATTTTCCGATATCAAAATGACATTTTTTACACGTGAGTCACACCGGAATTCAGTGTAACCCTCCAGATTTTACAAAACGTTTCATTGTTCGAAAAGTTTAGAAGAAAAACGTTCTTTTCTATTTTGAGATTTTGTTGCCGTTTTTTGAAGCATAGATCGGCCACTGTTGTTCATCGTTCCATTAGCCTCCAACCAGTCCAGGTGTTCGGGGTTTTCAAAAATAAATTTACCACCATCCGCAGTGTAGCAACCATTATACCTTTCTCCAATTTTGATACATCAGGTGATTAAAATTTATGGTATTGACGTTTGCATCGTTGGAGTGCAACCAAAAATGATTTGCTATATTCCCATTTCCTCGTCTTTACTACTCTACAAACTCTATTTTACAAAATTACATTACAGATCTCCAAATGAGCGACATATTTCGGTTATACCCATTGTTAGCGATTCGAATTAGATTCAACCGATAGAACTTTTTACAGAATAGTTTTGGGATGCAGAACTCTTTTAATTTCAACTCTTGCATGGTCAATTTTGCGAAATTCGATGAGATGCTATGATTCATTTTGCGAAGTTAGCATCTAATTTTTTCAAAATGCGTTTTCGATAGTAAAAACGACAGAATTATTATTAAAACTTATCAAGAACTGTAGAACTATACGGGATGCCACTTTATATGGAGTTTATTTGTGAGATGCTAACAATTGAGATGCAAACTTCACACACGTACACAAAAACAAGTTGGGACATTATTAAGATAATGTCCCAACTTGTTTCTCGAATTTCTGCTGGCTGATCTTGGCTAAGGCCAAGATCAGCCAGCAGAAATTCGAGAAACTAAGGGGGGATATATACCTAGATGGTTGAGGTCGAGGATTTAGAAGCTATGAACATTCCGTCGATCGTAGAAGACCTACACTATGGGCCTGGTATCGATGATTCCATGTAAGTTGACAAATTTCATGATTTATTTATTCCCCAATTTTCAAAAGCGTTTTTCTCAAAACCACGTTTTTCAAATCGGTACCCAAGATTTCTCGAAAACCAATGAACCGATTGCCTTGAGGTTTTTTGTGGTTATTCTATACACCATTATCTAGTACTTGTCATAGGATTTTTTTTCCGTTACTTAGTTTTTGTTTTATAGGCAAAATAATAACTAATTTTTGGCCCAAAAATCACTATTTATGTTCAAACGTCTGCCATTTTGTCATAAATCGATATTTTCAAAATCGGCTATGACAAGTACTGGATTATAGTATCTAATTTAATAATCTTTTTGGTTTTTTTTTCAGATGATTTTTTAAGAAACGCCAGTGGGTACCGTATACGCAGATTTTTTAACGACGCTCCAAGGATCATACAATATCCTCGTATATTTTTGATATTTTTAAATAAAGAAAATTAAACATATTTTTGAATGTATATAATTTTAGATAATTAAAACCCCAATCCGAAAATTCAAATGGTTTTCCTTGAAAAAATTCACAAAAATGACCTTTTTTCCGGCTCCTAGGTGTATATCTCCCCTTAAAAACGAACAATTTCCATTCAATTGCAGCGATGTAAATTTAATTCTCATTGAAAATGACCCAAACGTCTGTACGTATCGAGAAATAATTTAGCGAAGATCTTTGGAAAATATAAGCATGCGCACAGTAGCTTAAGGGGTTAAACCAGAGTGACACTTTTGAAAAATCGATTTTTTTCGCCTTTTTCGACAGTTCATACTTTCAAGAATATAATTATTATTTATATCATTAATATCAATATCATTTTATCTTGCAAAAATCGATAGTTAAATCTTTGAAAGCGTTTTTCTCGAAATGAGATTTTTCCAAATTTCCTGACATTGTAACTCAAAGAGCGATTATCCGATTGGCTTAAAAAATTGAACTAAGTACTCTTGAATATATTTACGCTACAATGACGTAGGATTTTTGTGATTGGATGAAAATTGACGATTTGGCATTCAAAAAAGCGACCATTTTATAGGCAAGAAAAAAGACTTTTTTTTCATAACCACGCCATTTTGTTAGATACTGATATTTTTCGAAAATTCTACGTCATTGTACAGGAAATACCTTCCAGTCTAACGAAACTTTTTCCTTTTTTGGTTTCAGCAACTCAATCGGCCGGAATATAGGTAAAATATAGCCGAATATATTCTTAATTTTCCGAAACATTTAATTGAGTACTTTTCTTCCAAAAAAATCCCAAAAATCACCCAAATTTTCAATTTTATACAAAGTCGAAGTTTGCATCGTCGGGATGCACCATGCGTTCATTTTTCCCCTATTGCTCAATTTTTCTTCACCGATTCAGATTACCAAAATCACTCGAACAGTTTTTCCTCACCCTCTCAAGAGATCCCCGATCGTAATCCCTAAAAATAATAGACATCAATAGAAATGTAGACCCAAAAAAAAAAAAAATTCAATCGCACTTTCATTGCATTCCAACGTCGCAAACTTCAACGCCATGATTTTCTCCCATCTACGGGCTTCCTTCAGCGTGGAAGCCACCATCAGGAAGCGCCATACGAGCAAAATCTTTCGAGCAAACAAAATTATCGTCGACCGCGCAAGATTCCAATTTGCCCGGCTTTCTTTTCCAACGACCGGCCACTGAAGATTGTTGCGGTAAGATTGGGGTTTGCCTACCTGATTATGGACGGTAGTGGTAATGAGGTGTCGTTGTAGCTCGAGTGGCGAGTGTTCTCGAAGTATAGCGGCAATTTTGACGCCGTCGACATCGCGAACATGAGCGACGCGCGTAGGCGATACGAGTACCGAGTCGAGGGCACCAAGTCTTATTCTTCTCTCATGAGCGGCCACTTCCGGATCGGCGTGAAGCTCGAGTGGTTGAAGCACGGCCCCGTTCGCCAGGACGTTCTTCTCTATGGTTCTCGTGCGAAAGCGATTTTTGTGTGATTTGCCGGAGGACGTGACGATGGTCGCGAATGCCGATTGTTTGTTGCCGCGCAGATTGACGGCACCGCTGTTTTTCGGTGAGGTCAGACTGCCGTCGCTGGCCTGCACGAGTGAGACGTGTTGTTTTCTCTGTGCGCTAGGTGTGGCAATGTCATTGTTGGCCTCGAGTACGGACCGCAAGCGATCCTCGAGTCCGTTTCTAAGGGCCGACAGAGCTGCCAATTCGGTCTGAAGTTCTTGTGCCCGTGCACGGCTGGAGAGAGTCTCGGCTTCGAGTTCGGCAACTTTGTCGAGCAGTTCTTCCTTTTCCCTTCTCAGGACGAGGAGTTTCGTGCCGTCCTCGCGGGGCGTATCGGCCCGTTTCGCATTGCTAGTTTCATCGGCAACGCGACGATTTCTCAGGTCATCATCGTCGCTACGATTCGCCAAGTGTTCATCCTCGGCCTCGGAGCTTCTCGTGACGTTTCTCACGGCCTCGAGTACGTCACCGGAAATGCCGATTTCCCCGGGTGCGACGTTCTCCAATCGGCCCTGCAACGATTCAACCTCCTCTCTCAATCTTATGCCCTTTCTGTGTATGACGTCGAGCAAGTTCCACAGTTCGTCCTCGGCCTCGTCCAATACCGGCCTAGGACTCGCCGGTCTCGCAATCGCCGTCGAGGCGCTGTCCTTCGACGAAGTCTCCGTGCTGAAGCCCGAGTCCTGCACCGTTGCGCTGTTCTTGCTGCCACCGCTGTGCGAATTGCTACGACTACGCGGCAGAGAGGAACCCGACGATTCACCCTCGCGAACCGGCTGAGCCGCCCGTCTCCTCACTTTGCCCGGTTCCCACTCGCTGATGCGTCGCGACGACGGGCTCGACAACGGCAACGGTATGTGCGATGACGTCTGCGACTGCGACATCACCGAAACGACGTTTGACGACGACGACGAGGACGTCGTCGCCATCTTGTGCCGGAGATTCGGGAATGTCTCGATGACGAGATCCCGAAATTCGAGGAGAGCACCGACCTCATTCTGCAGCTCCTGTAGGGCGACCAGGGATTTCGCCTGCTCACTTATCAAATAGTGGAAGGGTCCCGGCCGCAGGGGCATGCAGTCCATGCCGACTACCTCGCTGGATATGACGACACCATCTGTCGAACCACTGCCGCACTGCTGTAACATCCAATGCGGGAGGACGAGAAACGTTAGATCGGGGTGATCGTTGAATCTTTTGGTGGACGTGCGGTTATCAAGGAAAAGACCTAATGGTTCGCGAAATGATACTTTCACGCTTCAAAACACGAACAAAAATTGTCAAAAATTTCAGTCCCTACTTTAATTCGTCGGTTTAATTCGAAAAATATCGATAGTAGAGAAAAAATTGTAATGACCAAAGTTGTAAAGCACTCGACTTCCTACAAGTTTAGTCATTACCATTTTTACTTAAAAACTGTAAATCGCCGAGTTATTCAACAAAATCAATTTCCCATTAAATTTAAGAGGACGATATTAACTCAACGCAAGCCCAGCCCAGAATGAAACTTACACATGTTGTTTTACACTAAGAAAAGAAAATTCAGTGTAAATTTCAGCAGTATCAACCTAGTCGTTGGAGTTAAAAAATTAAAAAATTAAAAAAAAATCTTTTTTTTAGTGTCGTAGTACTTGGAAAGTTTTGAATTTTTTTTTCGAAATAGTTCATAGAAAAACGCATCTTTTTTCGTAGAGGACATTTTTTGTACGACGAGAAGATCACTACGATACGATAATTTTGAATTTTATATCACGTGTGAAATATTGTCTCCGAGTTAGCTAGCCGATAAGAATCTGAAAAAATGCCACGTACTCAAAATATATGATACAAAAACATGACCGAATTTGAAAAAAATTGAAGAAGATCGGGCTGTTAGGCCGTTCGAAAACACTAGAAATACCTCATAAACAACATGAGTGAATCTTAAAAAAAAGTATAAATCTTATCTTAAAAAGGTATAAATCGCTTTAAAAGTATATCTTACAAAACGATTTGAATCACGCCAATGTGTCAGTGAAGTTGGCAGAGCATTCGCCAGCAGATCAAAATTAAGTGTGAGTTCTCTTCGCATGCAGTTGAGTTCTATAGTTCCCGATGGGTTTTAGCAATAGTTTTGGTGATCTTATCCAAAGTAGATGATTGAAAAAATTATTTGCTAATTTCCCGTAGCAGATAATTTTCCAGAAAACCATAAATTAATGGGAATTCTTTGTGCATGCGACTGAGTTCTATAGTTCCTGATATTTTTAGCCATTAGTTCTTGTGATTTAACACAAAAAAAAGGGACGGATTTTTTTCCCATCAGGAAACATCAGGAACTATAGAACTCAACTGCATGCGAAGAGAACTCTCACTTAATTTTGATGTACTGGCAAATGCTCTGCCAATTTCACTGACACCACGTCAATGACAATTCACTGTAATTATCGTGGGTTGTTTATTTTGCTGCACTTTGACATAATACCAGAATATACGTACGCGCTCGGGAAGCGTGCAGATTATATTTCGACACGCCGAGATTTTTTTCGTGATTTTTCACATATTTTCGATTCGAACGTGGTAAGAATTCTCAACCGGCGTTCATCTGGGAACACTGCAGAATCCAATTGAATGCCAATGAGCACCCTATGTGCGGTGTCCCTAAAAACTCCCCATATAGATGTGGTTGCATCTCGGGACTTCTCAACAAATTTGTGCACAGGATCACGAAAGGATATTTTCTTTGAGATCCAACGAATTCCGGTTGAGAATTGCAATTTAAAAATTGCAAATTAAAAATTGTCAAACGACGTCAATCGAGAAATAGTGCGGAATACATTTGGATTCAAATGTGGACTCCAATGTGGACTGGAATGTGGTAGAACCTGGGTTTTTTCCAACAAATTCCTGCCCGGGCAAGGGTCAACAAATCAAAACCTTCTTTTTATCCTTAGATTACCAGTTAAAGCTTCTTGTCTTGATGTCTATGAAAAAAGATCCAATGTTCTGGTGAAACTTTCTCTTTGCAATCAGGATGTGGTCGTACGCTACATGCGCCCATAATATTTTTTAGAGGAATTCATACAAGAACCAGACAATGATGCCCTAGTTCAACAGATTTTTTTGCACTTTATTGGAGCAATCGCCTTCAAATTGAAACATTAATTCGGTCAGTTCCGAAATGCCGCTTTTCCGGGCTCAAAACCGTTGTTTTTCAAGCAGAATACCAATTATCTTTACTGTTAAGCCTGAAACAATGAGACACATCCATGCATCATTGATCCGGCACAGAAATTGCTTTAGGTCGTTGATTGCAGACCATCCAACTCAAAGCTGTTTTCTGCAGTATATCCGTCTTCAGATACATCGAGGGAACGATAAGGCTTAATGCATCGATTTCAGTCCAGTTTGGTCCAATATTAAGGGGCTATACCAGTGTGACACTTTCAAAACCTCTCAGCACGTATTATTCAAGGAAGAGGAGGGTCCGTTGTATAAGTCAGGTATAGCTGATTAGCAGTTTTTATGATAAATATCATTTTATCTTGCAAAAATCGATAGTTAAATCTGTAAACGCGTTTTTCTCGAAATGAGATTTTTCAAATTTGCTGACATTGTAACTCAAAGAGCAATTATCCGATTGACTTGAAATTTGAACCGAGTACTCTTGAATATATTTACTCTACGACGACGTAGGATATTTTTGATTGGATGGAAATTGACGATTTGGCATTGAAAAAAACGACCATTTTATAGGCAAGAAAACAGACTTTTTTTCATAACTATGCCATTTTGTTAGATTGTGATATTTTTCGAAAATCCTACGTCATTGTACAGGAAATACCTTCCAGTTTAACGACATATTTTCTTTTTTCGGTTTCAGCTACTCAATCGGCCGAAATCATGTCAGCAGTGGAGGAACTTTTTTCCTCAATATTTTTCCATGAAAAAAATTATGTAATATAGGTCAAATATAGCCAAATATATTCTCATTTTTCCGAAACATTTAATTGAGTACTTTTCTTCCAAAAAAACTCCCGAAAATCACCCAAATTTTCAGCGTTCACATAGCCCCTTAATAGCGACATTATCAAGCACGGAGCTCTGACCGCAACCAACTCCAACGGTAAGTGAACCAGTCATTTCTCATATTTGTATAGATAGTATCAGTCTGAAATGAATGTCTCCATTCAACAATTCAAAAAACTTTTCGATGTTCATTCAATGAGACAGCTATTAGTCTGCAAGAGCAATGCATCCATTATTAATACGTACAATAGTAGGAAAAACTTGAATATGATTGGCAAAGTGAGTAATCGCGGCACGATGAGAAGAACGAGTATAGCGAACGGAGAAGGAGAAATGGGTAGATCCGCGTGAGGTCAGTGAGTCGAATGAGCACAGTACCCAGCATCCGGTTGCGATCTCTGATGCAAGGTCAACCAGAAACGTAAGAAATAATCCTGTGTGCTTATCCAAGTGGATTAAGACGATGTGTCACACGGCCGGCACCAACCCTATGTTCACGTTTTCTCCTTCGTGGATTACAATCCAAGAAAATAACGATATACACGTCTTTCGTCTTCTAACAGGATACAACATGTATCTTCTCTCTTTCTGTCGTAATAGCAGTTGTTAAGAGAAAACTTGGCATCGCGAAAGCAGCTAGTTCTCCGTATTCGCTATCGCTGTGAGAAACTTTCTGCACGTTTTTTTTGCGGCAAACGCAGCATTGGTGAATTTGGGAATATGCAAAAGCTGAGCGTTATCAACGTTTCCGTTGGTACTGATCCATTGTATGAGAAGAATTCAGGTTAGGAGTTTATGGTGAGGAATCTCATGGTAAAACGTGATAAGGTCATTGCAACGAAGAATGATAAATAAACAATTATGAAATCCACAAAACAGCTACCGAAAAGGTCATAGGATGCTGAACAAATCACTCTCTCTTCCTGTAAATCAGTTTTTTGGTAGGTCAGTGAAATACTCGATAATAACACGAGCATGGATTTTTTTAACGGTCTACATCTACCTAGGTGGGTCAAAAAAATGCTTGTACGATAGTATCACCTTTTAGCTACATGCCCTGGAAATTTGATTGACATATTCCTAAAATTGAATGAGCTACAGCTTCTAATGATGTTGAAGTTTGCATCGTTGGAGCGCAACGAAAATAATTGTTTACCAATTGCAAAAAAGCTACTGTGAACTTTTCTGACATGCTTATTAGAGACCGACAACCTAAATTTATCAAAAGTGATTTTCGATAGCAATGAAAATGGAGAAAGAATATAATGGAAAAGAATTTTTGCAAACTTCAAGAAGTTGCAAACTGTCAAGCTTCAAGAAGTTGCAAACCGTCAAGAAGTTGCAAACTTCAGCAACATTGTTTCTAACAGTCGGCCGGGCGAGCGGTATCAGCACCATACTTCAAACTTTAAAGGCTTCATTCTCGGAACACTGTTTTCAAAGTCGGTGGACATGATATCTCGAGAACCACTTGATGGATTGTTTCCAAATTTACAGAAGATACGAGGAGAAACATTTAAAGGTTGTTGACGATCTCACTTTTTCTAAATCGATCTTCATTTTTTAATAGTTACGTAAAAATGACGTCTTTTTTCATAGATTTTGTCTCCTCGGGTTTCAATTCGTAGCCATGTTGTTTAAAAAAATGGTAAAAAAAATCAACGATCGTCAACGACTTGTGTTTATTGTTAACTCGAATACGCCGTTCAGTTTTCACATTTCAGATGGACCGTTTAAGGGGTTACGTGAGTCTGAAAATTAAAAACATTCTTTTTTTCAAATTTTATTATCTAATAGAACAATACGTCTAGAATATTCTTCCAGTTTTAAGTAAATCGGAGTAAAATTCTAGGAGAGAGAACCTTTGGGAATTCCCCCCGTTGGGAAAGACCGGCCGGGAGCAACGCAGGTAATCGCATTTCTCTCAAAACACTATTTTTGAAGCCGGTGGACACAATTTCTCAAAAACTAATGCACCAATCTAGTTGAAATTTTGCAAACGTCTTCAAACTATCATTGAATAGTGATTGAATGAAGGTTTTTTCTCGATTACAACTAATTTAACAAGGCTATACGTCGTGTAAATTGCACCAAAAATTGAACTATTTTGCATACATCTTTGCCAAAAATTCAAATTTCAATTGTTTGAAAAATTCGTCGTTCAATCACGAGCTATACTTATCTACTAACAGAAAAAAATTTATTTTCTAATTACAGATGAAACTGTCATGAGGGCACTTTTTTGCGGAGTCTCCGGAAACCAGGTCCCACCGGCTGAACATCCCAAATTTTTAGATGAATTTTTTTTTAAACATTGTTCAAATATTGCTCTTTTATGTGCTTAACATTTTCCATAAAATTATGTGTATATATATTTTTTTTACAGAGCAAATATCCTTTTTCGCCTTCGAACCCCACGTAACACCTTAAGCTGAAGATTGTCCACCGCCAAAGGTCACGAAAAAATGTCATCTGCCGGTGGCCATGTTTTATTGTTATGCTGTATTTTTTTGGTGATTTTTTAAAAAGTCTCTCAGTATATGTACCTTTGTGTTAAAAAAAATGTGTCTCGTTTTGACCAATCGTTTTCTCCGAAAAAAAATACGGTATTTGCCATTTTTGTCGGACCTCCGGGTAGATGTAGCCCCTTAACCGTTTCAATGCGGCGAAAAAATCCGTTTATTGCGCCTCATTACCGGGAACGGTTATTTCTCCTCTAAGTGATTATTACGATGAAATAACTTTTCTGTCTGAAACTTGCTCAATAAGGGTGCGAATTCCTCACGCCTGAAATGCGCCTATGTTTTTCAGTAATTGGGACATACGTTGGGCCAGCCGTAATTTCAAAAATTTTCCAGTCTCGCACAGTATATGTCCCGTCAGGTGTGAAAGGGTTAAAAGATTCCCCTATTGGCTATTCACATACATGGATGCGTTTCCAGTACGTCTTGCGAGAGCATCGTCGACGGTTCGGAATTTCTTTTTTGCCAATTATTCACGGTACATCATTGTGGTGGGTCAGCTATAACACACAGATCTTAACGTCTACAGTGTTAGAATTTACGACGCAACGACGACAAACGCTCTCGTGTATAATGGCCACGAGACGAGCGAGAGTCGAGCCGTGAATACCGATCATCTTACCGGGTGAAATCGTTGACGAGTGCGACTCGCAAACGTGAAAATAATTTACGATCTCATATATACGTCGGTATAGTGTTTTTGGGGCCCGCAAATTTGGATAAATTCCAACTCTTGTCAGAGACCACTGCCCAACAAATTATCACAGTACCTTCAATATCGAGATTCTACTTTTTTGTGTTTTGATTTCAGATGAAGACAAAAAGCTCTGGGTTATCATGGTCGAAAAAAAATGGTGAATTGGGATATCACAGATGGGGTGGAAAAAAATGTTCTTCGAACGCTACATTTAGAAAAATAAAATGATTTATTAAGGGGCTATACGAGTGTTACACTTAAAAAAAATCGATTTATTTTGCCTTTTTCGACAGTCCATTGGATGGGCCAGGTATAGCTGATTAGCAGTTTTTATGGTAAATATAATTTTATCTTTCAAACATCGATAGTTCAATCTTTAAACGCGTTTTTCTCGAAATGAGATTTTTCAAACTTGCTGACATTGTAACTCAAAGAGCAATTATCCGATTGACTTGAAATTCGAACTAAGTACTCTTGAATATATTTACTTTACAATGACGTAGGATATTTTTGATTGGATGAAAATTGACGATTTGGCATTGAAAAAAACGACCATTTTATAGGCAAGAAAACACCCTTTTTTTCATAACTACGCCATTTTGTTAGATTTTCATATTTTTCGAAAATCCTACGTCATTGTACAGGAAATACCTTCCAGTTTAACGACATTTTTTCCTTTTTCGGTTTCAGCTACTCAATCGGCCGGAATCATGTCAGCAGTGGAGGAACTTTTTTTGGCGCCTCCGAAGGCAGCGCACAAGTCGCTGGGATCTTAATATTTTTCAATGAAAAAATTATGTAATATAGGTCAAATATAGCAAAATATATTGTGAATTTTCCGAAACATTTCATTGAGTACCGTTCTTCCAAAAAATTCCCGAAAGTCACCCAAATTTTAATCGTTCACACTGGTACAGCCCCTTGAGCTTTTTGACGTTGATAAAATTTCACATCGAAACGTCACTGCCTCGTGACAGATCGCTTACAGAATCTCATGCCCTCGCTGGCATCGCGAATTCTCAAGTTTCGCGAAATTTTTCCTCGCTGCATTAAAATTATTGCTCGGGTATATAATTGATTGCATTGGAGAACTCGGCAATTACCGGAGTCGCGTTGTCGCAACGATTCACGCTCGGTTCCCCGAAGTATATTCAAGCACACCTGCTCGATGCGGTGCACCGCATTGTAAGGTACAATTTCGTTACCGAATTATTACGTGTATGCGGTATCTATATACGGACATTTCTCTATTGCGCGTAATGGCGAATCGCGCCTTGAGGAAGGGAGAAAAGCATATGCGTGATGTAAGTCTTTAACGATGACGCAGCCACGCGTGAGTATTTCCACTACAAATACACGTTACTATTATTATTAATGGGATCATCACAGTGTAAAGTTTTTCGAAAAATCGATTTTTTTTTCATTGTCCGATAGTATGGACATGCTGTTCAATTTTTGGGGCGAAATTTGAATAATTTCGGTCGCTACGGCCTTTATTAGAGAAAGTGATTCGAGCAGCGGCGTCAATGTCGCTTTTCTAAATGATGTGCACTCTTAAAGGGAGAGTTTTCAAGCTATCCGTCTCAAATTTTGACACAACATTCTTCACACCATTCTTTATCTTGTTATGGAAACTTTTTTTAATCTTCATAATCTTTTTGACCGTGCACACCGTGAGGACTCCTTTTTTAGAAGACATTTTCAAACGTTGAATAAAATGTAAAAACATAAAAATCAACGTTTAAACATTCATTTTCTGTTCTTCATGAGTGCTTTGAGTTGACATAAAAAAATCAGACTGATAGGCGTATTTTAACCAGTGAAAAAAAATCGCGAAAATCAGCTATTTTTCGACTCGTTACACTGTAATGACACTCTGGAGGCCGAAAAAATAGGCTTTTGGGGGATTTTTTTTCAGAAAAACTACAAAATAAATCGAGATTACAAAAAACGGTGTTTATCATACATATCAGTGACTGTATCCAACAATTTTTTTGAAGCGATTAATTTCAAAACGGCGGCTGTGCAGCGCTTATCTCAAAACTGCATTTTTTGCAGTTCTGAAATTGATCGCTTCAAAAAATTATTGTATACAGTCACTGATATGTATGATAAACACCCTTTTTTGTGATCTCGATTTATTTGGTAGTTTTTCTGAATTAAAAAATCCCCAAAAAGCCTATTTTTCGGCCTCTAGAGTGGCCTAAGGCCTCAAAAGACTGATATTTTTCAAAACGTATTCACAAAATACTGAAATAAAACGTTGAAATTCCGAACCTTGAATGCTCCGACGGTTTAAAATTCCGAATTTCAATATTCTGAAATTCAAGATGGGGCTGGTTTGAAATTCCGAACTTTGAATAATCAGAACGCTCAAAACTCCAAAAGAGTGCTACCCCGAAAGATCAAAACTCCGAAAGAACTTTACACGAAAGATCAAAACTCCGAAAACCTGAACACCGTAAAAATAATTCGGCTATGAAAGTTTTAAAAGTTTCAAAATTTTCAATAAATCGACGAATTATTTCAAGAATTTATTTATTTATTAAGAAGTGATTTTGCCGCAATTTTGAAATTTGTCTAGACAATGTTATACGTTCTACATCATTTACAGTCAACTGTGTAGACTTTCGCGGGGCCTTCTTGACATGGGGCCGGATTGAAATTCCGAACTTTGAATGCGCCGACGGTTTAAAATCCCTAATTTTAATGTTTCGATATTACACGGTTCGTCAAGATCATGCCAGCGAAAGTCTACACAGCTAACTGTAAATTATGTAGAACGTATAACATTGTCTAGACAAATTTCAAAATTGACGTTAAATCAATTCTTAATAAAAAAAAAATCTTGAAATAATTCGTCGATTTGTTGAAAATTTTGAAACTTTTAAAACTTCCATAGCCGAATGATTTTAACGGTGTTCAGATTTCCGAAGTTTTGGTCTTTCGTATAAAATTCTTTCGGCGTTTTGATCTTTCGGGGTAGTATTCTTTCGGAGTTTTGAGCGTTCTGATCATTCAAAGTTCGGAATTTCAACACGGCCCCGTCATCCGCGATTTCCGACGTATTCCTCAATGAAATATAAATCTTGCGTATGCGAGTTAAAATTCATTATTGAAGTAGAAAGTATTATGGTTGAACGCTGCGAAAAGGGAAATTGAGTAGAAAGTAATTTCGAAATTACAACTAATTCAGACACGCAATACAATGCACACGATGCGTAAAAGGGCAAAGCGAATTAGCGTGAAATTACAAATATTTTCAACTTCTGACTTCTAAGTCCAAAAGTGCATCCAAATTATTTGCGTTGCACATTTCATTAGCCTCGGTTAGTCTTAGGTCGATGATTTGTTTCCTCGGGTTGATGGCAAAATTGATTGAATGAGAGTGTACGTGTAGATGGAAAAATTTGCGAGATTGTGGAGTATAAAAAAAACGACAATTATAGTTAAGCGTTATCTCATTCTTTTAAGGCGTTACCCCCACTTGTAGCGCAAAAAAGGCCTTTTTCATGAATTTTTTTAAAGAAAACTACAAAACTTTTCAATCGATCAATATACCATCTTAAAGAACACATCTTGAAGAACTTTCAGTAATTTTTTTATTGAAAAATATTACATTGTTTGGTGGCAAATGGCCGTCAATGAAATAATGTTTTTATATACACGGTTTGTGGTGACCAACATTGCGGCGAAGTGGATCATCTGAAAAAAAAATGCGGATGGATTTAGTCAAATATAAGTATAAACTAGTCTTTAATCGGAGGATTTTAAAAAATATTCATTTTTCACAAAATGGCGGACAGTCAAAGTTAATGGTTCGATTTTAACGAAAAAAACGGCCGTTTTTTGGCTATAAAACGGCCATTTTTTTCGAAAAAAAAATCGTACGATTAAAGACTACATTTTTATGTATTAAATAAGCCTGCAACATTTCAAGAAGATCGGTTCATTAGTGTTCGAGTAATCTTGGTCACCGACTTCAGAAATGCCATTTTGAGAAAAACGCGTTTAAAGTTTCTCTTTCAACCCTCTTTCAACGCGGATTCTTCTCTTTCAACGCTCATATCTCAGTCAATTTTGTTCGGATCGACTTGAAATTTTCAGGACATATTCTCAGATACTTATACGTCAAAAAAATGCAATAAAAAGAAATCGATTTTTTCAAAATCGCAAGTGGGGGTAACCCCTTAATTGCCACTGCAAATAGTAATGAGCATATAAACCGACATTGATGGATGGAGAGTCTATCTTGTTGTTTTACTATTTATAAAAATTACCATAAGCGTGTTTTTTTTTCTCATAGCCAATATTACACTTTTCCACGCAAAACTATTATACATAAGAACACTGTTTACAAAACTCAGATATATTTTATGATATTCTATAAAAAAATATTATTCAACTTAGAGATACTGACACAATGCAGCCTAAAGTTTAATATATATAAATACAAAGATAAGATGCGTTTAGTTTTAAAAGTTTGCCCGTACGTAAAAAACCAACGACTGTATGGCAATGTATATAATTAATAAAAACTTTAATTAACAAAAAATAAAATAAAAAAAGTAGATGAGCGGTCGGGGTTCGGCGCCGGCCGTACTCCGAGTTAAGCAGCGTTGCGCATGGCCGATACTCGGAGCGGTGACCGCGGAACCGTGCACCGGCTGGCGCATCAACTAGAGTAAAAACGTCTGTGCACACCGTCGTATCCTCAGCGAATGCGATACAGTGTAGCTTGAGGATGTATTGTCCGTACATTCCTTGCCAAAATTGAGTTTCGGTGAGAATTTTGAGTACTTTGCAATAACATTAAAATCTGAAAAAAATCAACCGTATTGAAGATGCTGAAAACATTGGTTTTGAATAATAAGAATGCCACAAATTTATAAATAACTTGTTTAAACAAAAAGTTGTTCAAAAAATCTCCGGTGAACTTGATTTTTTGTGACATTAAATGAATTATGATACTTTTCTGAATACATTTGATTTTTGGAAGAATTTTCTCTGTATTTCGAAAGTCCCGTTTTTGAAAATTTTCAGCGGCTGTGCCTAAGACACTGTTCGATCAATACCCCGGACACTTCTTGGATTTAATATGGAACATTGCTCCGAAAACATATTGAAAATTTGTGACTCTTCATCCATTTTTGAACAACAAATTGTTATTCGAGTTTATTCTCCGCACTCGCCGCCCGCCACAGAAGGTCAAGCGGGCTCGTTGCGCACACATTTAAGGGAGACTTTGTCCTTGAAATCGGCGGGAGATGTTGCGGCTCAACATGAGCAGCTAGAAGAAGAGGAGGGATGCCTCTATGGACCAGGCATTGCCGATTAGCGGTAATTATAAATACATCTGTGTAAACACATTACAAAACTTTAAACGCGTTTTTCTCGAGAACACGTTTTTAAAAATGGCTGACATTCTCCTGACCGTTGTAATTAACATATCGACCTGAAATTTCGAGAGCATAGTCAGAAAATATGTCTTCACGGAATGACGGATCGTTTTTTCGATAGATACAGTTTTGCATTTATTATTTATCTTTTTATGCGAAAAAATCGCGATAATTCGATTTTTTTTTTAACTGCCGCCATTTTCCGAAATTTGTACTAAACGAAAAACCCATCCGTCATTCCACGACCAAAGGGTCACAGATTGATAATATGCTTTGAATTTGTGTTTCAGATCAACAAAGAGGGGACAGTGATGTCAGCCGTTTACCTCCCGCGATTTGAGGACCTGTTTTCGCGGAGCTGCAAAGGTCGCCATTTTGGTTTTTTTTTCAAAAAAAAATTTTTTAACGTTCTGTATATCATGAATAAAAGCAAGAAAAAAAAACCGCACACAAAAAGCTTTACTCGTTTCCTTTAAAAAAAATAAAATGTAAACACCTGAAATATGGCACTCCAAGGACAAAGTCTCCGTTAAGGTGTTAGGCCACAGTAACGGGTATAAAATCATGTGCGAATTTAACAATTATTTTTCATATGAAAAAGTGATTCACTCATAAAATCAATTACACATTAGCTGTTAGAAAATATATATATATTTTTTTCGATGTACAAAATGGCCGACTACTAATATTTTCCTTTGTTATCTTTTTTTAGGCGCTCCGCGGCGTGACATTTAGCATCCACAGCTTTTTACTTAGAACAAAAAACAAAAATTCTCGGCAATCTACATTAGAACACCTAGAGAAGTGCGTACGGAATTGAAAAAATACTGTTTTATTCAAAAGTTGTAGGTATTTGAACTTAAGAAATGAATTTTCAGTGAAAAATTTCGTTACAACTGCTCATAAACTGCTCATAAAAAGAAAAGTTTTCGATCAATCAGAAATTCCGTACGTACTTCTCTGCGAAATGCAATAAGGAACATAACTTTTGAATTTGAAGTGAATCGAGTGAAAGTTGTTGAAGTTATTTGTCACGCCAATTGGAAAAAAGCTGTTTCGAGAAGTTTCGAGTAGTCGGCCATTTTGTACATCGAAAAAGAAAAATATTTTCTAACAGCTTGATATTCATACTAAATAGATGTGTAATTAATTTTATGAGTGAATCACTTGTGCACACGAAAAGAAATTGTTAAATTCGCACATGATTTTATACTCGTTACTGTGGCCTAACACCTTAAGACTGTCAAAGTTATCCCGAATGTCAAAGTAGTTTTGGCGCTCTGTCAAAGTAGCCCCAAAAACTGTCAAAGTTATCCCGAATGTCAAAGTAGTTTTACGGTATTCGTTGAAATTCAGGAGATAGCAATGAGTAAATAGTAGTTCGTCTTCTCGACTTTGTATCAACATTACATATCATGTGCGCCAATTAATAAATGATTTGTGTCCTCCCCATGTTGGTTTGCTCTGTGCTTTCTGCTCCAGTATTTAGTATACCACCGCGTTTAGTGGTTCAACGACGTCTTCAATATTGCGTTTATTAAATGCGACATGTGCCAGATAGGACTAAACATCACTGTCGGCCAGTTCATGCGAGGCGAAACAGGAAAGTTGTAGAGAAAACGGGGCTTTCGTGTCGACGAGTCCGAAGATAATTCACTGAAGCTGCGCGCGACGTCGCCTATGATCCTCCGTTTCGGTGTGCGGTGCGGAAATTCTCCCGTTTTTCATTCAAAAGACTCGCGGGCGAGGAACTTTTACTCTACGACGAGATAAAGCGACAGGGGCCAAGTTCAATGGGCTTCTGAAGTTACGGCTCGTGAAAAACAAGTGTCCCGTCGTACAACGAATGCGTTCTCCAATTTTTTCGTTTTCGTTCTCACGCGACCCGGAAATTAATGCTAAATAATACATACGCGACCCGGAAGAGAGTTCTTCATTCCGTATTTCGTTGTATTGATGCTACAACGGCTAACCAATTTTTTACGTTGAGTGCCTCGTAAGTTAATAGTATAGAAAATCCATTTTTACATAACTCTCAATGTTTATTATTATCGCAAGGGGGTGCGAATACGTAGGGTAAAAAAATGGGATTACTTTGAACAGGTTTTGGAAGTTTTTTGCAAGTTACTTTTTTTAACATCCTCAATTCCATTTTTTTTGCTCCTATAGAACAATGTGTCCTTTGGCTATAAAATGTATAAGAAAAACCAGCCCCCCCCCCCGCACAACTTTATATATTTTTTTAAGAAAAATGTCAAAGTAACCTTGAGTGCTGGGTTTCTTCAACAAGGCGTTGAAATGCAAATGTCAAAGATCAAGGATTACTTTGACATCATTTTGATTAAAAAAAATTAATACTTTATGTATATAGATGGGACTAAATGAAAAACGACGGTTTTATACAATCAAATTGTCATCTTTATTAAGGGGAGGGTAGGGGTTTCAGCGGGAAGAAAAAAACACTTTTTTGCGATTTTTTTTCATCTATATGGATAGAGTAAATTTATTGAGACCTTTTGTACATTGTTAAGTGTCATTTCAAGAACATTCCGTGAAATTTGTACGCGAAAATATCCACAAACAAGCCGGTGCCGCGTTTTTCTCGAAACCACTTCTTCAAAGTCCGTGTTAACTGCCATTTGAAAACTACATGACCGATTTATTTCAAACTTGGTACACACTTTCTACATGTAAAATACCTCCCCCCAACGGTTAGTTTGAGATTTTTTTTACATTGAGGGGGTTTTCCACCCCCCAAAATGGCGGAATTTTTCGTGAAAAATAGCACTTTTCACTTTACATGACCACCAAAAATTTAGAAATGAAAAAAAAAATTATCGAAGACCGTTGGGGGGAGGATTTGATGATACTTTGACTAAATTTTAATGGTACTTGATTTCAGATAATTTCTAGCTGAGATACAGTGACATCTTAAATGTCCACAACATCGCAAATCGTCTGTTTCCAAAGGCGTTGTTGGAAAAGCTTTGTCACCGGCTTCTTTGTGGATATTATCGCGTACAAATTTCACGGAGTGTTTTTGAAATGACACTTAACAATGCACAAAAGGTCTCAATAAATTTACTTTATCCTTATAGATGAAAAAAATGGCAAAAAATTGTTTTTTTTTCTTAAGGAACCATTTTACATAAAAATATCAAGTACCTAGGGTACTATTAGAGGCACTTAAACAGTCTTATAATTATCATTGAGATCACAATCAACTTGAGCAACATTGTCATAAACTTGAACAACAAATTTGAGCAACAATTGAAAAGAAGTATTTTGGCGCTTTGTTAAAGTAGCCCTAAAAACGGTCAAAGTTACCCTTAATGTCAATTTAACTCCATTTTACGGTAAATAGTTGAGTAAAGTAAGAATTTTCAGCGTTGGCAATGTTTTCTCTGCAGAGGGGAAAAAGGCTGTGGTCAGTATTCTTTAGTTCGATATAATAAATCATTCTTAAAGGAAACTGATATTCCATTCTTTCAATCAATTTTTTCTCGGCATCCACCAATGACGGATTTAGTCAGCCCAAGCCGTTTTTTTTTTCAGTGTGTATTTACATACATATAAGCTTAAAACTGACGTTACGAAAACAAAATTAACATTGTAATATAAAAATAAACAAAGCGAGTAGACTACGTCGAAATTTAACGATAAGAAAAATCCTAAACCTTCAGGAATAACCTAAGATCATGGGAGAGACTCCGCTGCACCTGACCCACTTCCCAACGCGCTTAACAATAAATGTTAATCGAGGGCACAGTGCAAGCTTGGGTATTGATCAATCGTTAAAATATCGGCAGGTTGTGGAAAAAGATTCTATCCTTGGTGGAAGACTATAATGGAACTAATTGCCATCATGATAATCATTGGCCACGCCGTTCATGTAGGTGAGGTAACATGCTTTGTGCCAGTGTATCCTCGTTATTCGAGGATTCCTCATCAGCGTGAGGCATTCCGACCAATTTACGACTAACGATGATGACCTCGATATTTTTCTGGTCCAATTTCATGTTCACCTCGTTCACGATATTTCTCCCTGCACTTTATTCCGATGATGAAAAAGTCATTGGGCCAATTCCGGTCAAACGCACAGACAGAAAGAATATTCCAAAAAAATCATATCTCGTATTTTAACCCGACGAGCTTGATTCAAAAATTCCAAAAATATTAGATATCGTCTTAGCATGGTATTTCAACCCGAATCAGTTTAAAAAAATCGAATGTAGAGATACAATGACGTTGAAGTTTGCATCGTTGGAATGCAACGATTTTTTTTTCATCTTCATTTTTTATTTCTTCATTTTCACCATTATCCAAAGTCGTTTTTTGCAAATTGAGATCGGTAATTTCTTACAAGAATACGAAGAAACGTTTGGGCGATTTTCACACCCTAAATAGGCTAAAAAAATGGGGGGAAAAATATTATTTCCGATGCATTCCAACGATGCAAAATTCGAAGTCACGAGATATACAATTTCAAATGATTAGTGAGATATTATATTACGCCACAGGATATAATTTCGGAGTAATCCTTGTATTTTATTTGGCACAATAAGTATTTTCTCCGAGACGAATGGACGAAATAAATTGAAGTGATAACCAAGCGAGCGAGCCTGATACCTTTTTAATTGCGTGAAATCCACTTTTTCGTCAAAGCGCCTCGAATGTAGTGCAGACATTTGTACATACGTGTGTCTGTTGCAGCGTCCTTACGAGTATAATTTTCTCACAGTGCCATCCGCACCGCAAAACCCGGTTTCCGTCGATTGCATAGAACAGTACATTATATAGTGCATGTACGTTTGTAGCGAGAAGTTACGTGATATCCTGTACCAATTACGGGCACAGGGTTTCTAATTTCCGGTGCAAAATTTGTACAGCGTTAGGCGGTAATTACGAGGTATTTTTTGCAGTTGCTAGGCGGGTAGTAGATCAAGACACTATCCTTATACAATGAGCTATAAAATCTATAGGCCAAGTTCATCCGTGAGGGTTGCCCGGCTGTCGCGTGCCGTAAAGGCCGCATCTTCAGGGATCGCTCTTCAAAAATGTACAAAAAAACGTGAACTGCTTTTTTCGGGATAAATGTTTAGAGCCATACTACCGTCATGTGGAAGAAGGCGGCATCTACAAAAAAGAGGAACGGTGGACAATTTTGTACTGATTGCAACGGTACCAAAAACGCATTTTTGATTTTTTTTTTGAAATCCAAGCTGATCGTTCCAGCATCGACCAATATCAGTCGCAACAAAAATTCAACAGTCATTTGAAGATGTCGATTTTTTTAAAATAATAGATATACGATATGAAGCTTCGTACAGTTGGGATTAGAAACACAGAACAAGAGATAATGTTATTTAAAAAAATTATTAGCTTTTCATGACCTTGAAGATTCTTTTTTAATAATTTTATTCTATGAGACTGAAGTTTGCACTTTGGAATGCAACGATTTTTCATTATTAGTACAGTCGTGCTGTATATTGAAATCGGAAGAAATTAGAAGAAGGCTAGTTTTTCTACATATGATTTTGTCAGTGCCGCGGGTGCTAAATCCAAGTTTGGCTAAAAATTGGGGTGTAGGGTTTTTTTAGGCGACGAAAGGGGATGGGGGTGGATTAATGCCAAACTACAATCCCCACGAGATCGGCGTCGAGAGACAAAATGTTCAGAAAAATCCGGGCTTTATTTTTGTCCACAGCGCCGAAGTCGTGAAAGTTCATTTTGGGGGTGAAAAAGTGGGGTGAATATTTGAAAAATCAGTTTTCATTCGATAACTCTTTAGAAAAAAATCATACAATTTTTGTTCGCATGGGAACGTTGTAGTCCTTGAAAAGACGCGTCGATCGAGTATTTGCTCATCCCTCTCCAGTAATATCTTCACCCCCAAAAGAATTGTTGAAGTATAACAAAAAATTGTTTATTGAATAACTAAAAAATAATCGATTTTTCGGGGATGGTTTAAATGTATGAAATGTAGAGAATAATTTTCTCTACATTTTCGTTCCTATGGACCACCCTTGAATTTTGCTTTTTCGAACCCCTATCAGGGGTTGAAAATCAAAAATGAAATTCTAAGAAAACGATTTTTTACGGTATTTCTTTTGAAGGTCTAAAGTTGAGATCGGCCTAAAAAATATTGGGTGCAATAAAAAAAATGAGGAAATAAAAATATAAAAAAGAATTGCGACGATGAAGTTTGCATCGTTGGAACTCAATGAAAATTAATATTTCTGAATTCCTTTGATTTATTTTGGCATATTTCGCCGACAATTTTTTTTGCAGATACTTGTTTAGCGATCTACTATATAAATCTACGAAAAGAAAGATCTTGCATCCTAATAATAAAAATAAGGAAAATAAAATGTAAAGATACAACGATACAAACTTCAACACGCCATAAAGAATTTTCGTTGCATTCGAACGGTGCAAACTGCAACACCGTTTTATTCCCTTGTTTATATATTTTCCGAAATACTTTTCCCACGAATGTAGATCACATATCTCTATATACCAGATTTAAAAAATGTTGCAGGATTTCAGTAGCTGAAATTTGTGATTGAGCGATAAAAAAAGTCATTCTCGGTGCATTCCAACGATGCAAAGTTGGATCTCATTGTTTTTTTCACAGGCTTTTTTTTTCTCTGGTAATGATACTAGTGATTTGGCCAAATCGATACGATAATACGAACGGAAGATAAATAATCGCTACAATTCGATACCTCGTTTCCCAATTTAAAAACCACCGTCTTCAAAGTAAACACACTAATATATATCGAGACTTAGGTAAGAAAATTTTCGAAAATATTCAGTTGATATTTCACAATGGAGTGTTTGGGTTTGTTGGGTGAAAAAAAAAATCAGCTCCATTCTGACAGGAGTGACACTTCCGAATATTTACCCCGTCGTCCCCTGAAATATTGAAAGCTGAGTAAATCGTTCCGAATTTGTTGGAGTCGTGGAGAAGCCTGAAAAAGAATTATTGTTGACAGGGCTGGCGTGCCCTCGAGGCGTCATATGGCGGTCGTGACTCGAAAAGAGGCGAGGTGGAACAAAAGTTGCGGGATTCGCGATATATATCAGTGGGCTCGTTGGGCTTCTCTTCACCGTCTCCGAGACTCGTGGGGTAGTTACGTATGCCTGGAACCGGACGAAACTATAGTTATGAGATCCCGGAGGCGAGACAGTTGGATGCTGGAGAACCTCGCAAGAGATAGAGAGGCTCGAGCGAGAAATGAGATTATTATATACAGCACGAGAAGCGCGGGGACGACCGCAAACACACTGCGTTCAACGCCAAATTGACGGAACTGTGTGTCTTCACAATCATCAACTATCTTTTCCTTTCTTTCTTAAAATGAACTATTTTCGGCTTTACGAAAAAAAATCGTTTCACATAACCAATCGAAGTGTTAAATTTACAACGCAAAATATTTCCGAACTTTTTTGCAATTGAAAATTCACCGAACAAAATCATTTTGGTGTGGGTCTCAACTCTTATACGGGGTTTTAGGAAGGTCGATGCAATGCCTTAAGGGGGTGGTAGGTCGCCTCGTTAGAAACATATCTAACCTAGGCTACCTTAGTCTAAGGATTTCGAATTATCATGGTAAGTATGATTTTTGAAAAAATTTCCAAAATTAGGGACTAGCTCGTTTACGAGTTTTGGTTATTTTTTATTTTTGGACAAGTTTTTCGGATACAGATGATTGTATTGGTGTTTGTCGATTGAATACACATTAAGCTGAGAAACAAATAAGTTTTTATTAACCAATTATTGTCTGTTTGAACGTTACGAACGAGCTGGAACCTAATTTTGGAAATATTTCCAAAAATCATACTTACCATGATAATTCGAAATCCTTAGACTTTGGACTAAGGTAACCTAGGTTAGACATGTTCCTAACGAGGTGACCTATCACCCCCTTAAGGCTTTGCATCGACCTTCCTAACACCCTGTATAGGTAGAGAAAAAAACGTGCTGTTGAAGTTTGCATCGTCGGAATGCAATGAAAGTTTTATTTTATATTTTCATTTCCTTATTTTCATTAAGGGGTTACCGCCACTTGCGATTTTGAAAAAATCGATTTTTTTTATTGCATTTTTTTGACGTATAAGTATCTGAGTATCTGAGAAACTTTAAACGCTTTTTACTCAAAATAGCATTTATGAAGTCGGTGACCAAGATTACTCGAACACTAATGAACCGATCTTCTTGAAATTTTGCAGGCTTATTTAAAACATAAAAATGTAGTCTTTCGATCGATTTTTTTTCGAAAAAAATGGCCGTTTTATAGCCAAAAAACAGCCGTTTCTTTTCGTTAAAATCGAACCATTAACTTTGACTGTCCGCCATTTTGTGAAAAATGAATATTTTTTAAAATCCTTCGATTAAAGACTAGTTTATACTTATATTTGACTAAATCCATCCGCATTTTTTTTTCAGATGATCCACTTCGCCGCAATGTTGGTCACCGCAAACCGTGTATATAAAAACATTATTTCATTGACGGCCATTTGCCACTAAACAATGTAATATTTTTCAATGAAAAAATTACTGAAAGTTCTTCAAGATGTGTTCTTTAAGATGGTATATTGATCGATTAAAAAAGTTTTGTAGTTTTCTTTAGAAAAATTCATGAAAAAGGCCTTTTTTTGCGCTACAAGTGGGGGTAACGCCTTAACGGACGGAATATTTTTTGCAGATTTATAATCCAAATCTGGGAATAAGGATCTCAAAAAATGGTTGAGGGCTTATCGTAGGCAAATTCTGCCCTAAGAAATTTCGGGGTTAGGCTACTGTGAAAATGACGAACACTCGTTCGTCGCTTGAGCCAACTCAAATTGAAGAGGAACGTCCAACATATGGTGCAGGAATCGCAGATTAAAAGTAAACTTATTTTTACAACGATAGAACCGCTGGTAAAGGGTTAAACGCATTTTTTCTAGAAACTATGTTTTTCAAAATGGTGTACACGATTTGTCGACATCTAACGAACGGATCGACATGAAATTTGGTCCATTTATTCAGTGTAATAATAGTTTAGTCTCGACCGACGTTTTTCTTCTCAACATTTATTTTTCTTCGTTATTTATCAAAAATAATAACGTAATTTTTCCTCGAAAAATCGAAAACATGCATTTTTTATGATAGCTCGGCCATGTTTCAGCCAATATTATCTTTTTCAAGACCGTTAAGCCCCACACGTTCGAAGGTCCTTCACGAAATTGTTTATAATATCTCTAATTGTTAATATTTGTTAATGAAATTTGGTACACCGCTTTGTTAATATACATACAAATAAATGTCCAAACGATTGGTCAGTCATCCTATTTCATCAAAATTAATTTGTTAAGGTAACCCGATTTTCGGGTCATCGCAGTGGCCTCACCCCTTAAAACAATTCGTAAATATTACCTTTCATTGGACTCCAACGATGCAAACTGCAATCTCGTAAAAATACATGTATTTTTCTTAAGGATTTAATGGACCGTCCATCCAATGTCGGTTTTTAACGGTTTATTTATGAAAAAATGATAAGGAAAAATGGGAAAGACTTCATACGCCTAATTTTCAGTATCCGATTAAATGTGACCCCGAGAAATTCTACTCCGAAAAATTTCTATTTTGAAATATGAAAAATTAATGCAGTCTTTTTCTTTTGAGAAAACAATTACCAAAATTAAACAATTTTTCGGTGAAAGAAAAATTGACACAATCGCATACACTAATCTCTGGTATAGAATATGAGTTCGTCAGTGGCGTTGTCAATTTTTATTTTTTTATTACTTGTCGTCAAGACGCTGCCACGTCTCTTGGTGATGCAGGAAGTGGGACAGCCGTTGGTCGAGGGTCAGCGATTCACATGCGTTCATCTACAATTCACTTTCTTTTCGTTCGTGTGAAAAGTCTCTAGCTGCAGGTCCCTGTAATAATCGCTATAGGAAGTGATGGCGAAGTCACCGGAATGCGTTGCGTACTGATTTTTCGTCTCGTACGTCACCCGAGTCCGAGTCGACGAGAAGAAAAAACGTTCTCCAGAATGCACTCTGACAGCAAGAATTCTTTCAAATAAACATCAACCAGATCTTTGGGAAAACTTTTCAACGTACCTGAAATATTAAGATACAGTTGAAGAGAATGTTTTTCACTTTCGACCAGATGCTCGCTCAACCGCTCCATTTACAAATGGTCATGAAATAATTTCTCCAAAAATGTCCATTGTCGAATTTTGCAATGGAAAGTGTAGTATTTGAAAATAATTCATGCGATGTCCTGCGGATTTTAATAATTATTTTAAAATTGTTTTTATTATTTCATATTTATTTTAGTTGTTCAATAACTGATTTAGTTATTTAATAATCGCTTTGATTCTTTAATCATTGGTTAACATATTCAATAATTCATTTGATTCTGAAATAATTGTTTTTATTATTTAACAATTATTTCTGTAATATGAAAAACTGCCGAGTGGCTGTTTTTGTGCTATGGAATTTTTTAAATAATTTTCCCACGCAAAAACACATCACATTGATACTTTGGAGATGAGGTGGCGGGAAAAATACATGACGTTGAAGTTTACATCGGAATCCAACGAAAATGATGTTTTTTTTTCTCAATTTTCTTTGGCATATTTGAGCTACGAAAATCATGCGAACATTTTTCAGGATTCTTATTTAGCGATCTACGACAAATTTGCAAAATATGATTTTGGACAATAATGAAAATCAAATTGAAAGGAATTTTCGTTGTATTCCGACGATGGAAAATTCAACCTCATAAAAATACGAAGCCTTTAGAGTTCAAAATATTTCAAGATTAACGAGGGCGACCGTTACGGTGGCACAAATTTGAGCTCTATTTTTTTTCCTTTTTCTCACTAACCAATAATCTAATTTAAAGAAAAGAAAAAATTGTCGCGAAAGCCGCGACCGGTCAAAAAATATTTACAGGTCGCTCAAGCCCCCGAAGAATTCAAATTTTCATTAAAAACCGATATTTTTCGCTCACTTCTCCCCCATGAATTTAACGCTTTGTAGTTTTAAAATCAGCTCGCGAAAGCTTTAGCCGGTCAATGAATATTTAGTGGTCGCTCAAGAGTTTCGAAATTTCCAATTTTCGGCAATTTCTTTTTGCTCCTCTCACTCCTAAATTTGACGCTATGTAAAATTTTCAAAACAATTAATCGTTTTTCTTTAGAAACAGATTTTTTAAATTTACCTCACACTACTAATCCAAAAATTACAAACTTTGTTCTGATAAAATAATTCTTTAAAGCTCTCGTCTGTAACCAAAATTATAGTTCCCCCATTTTATCGGGTTAGGAGTGTGAGAAAAATAAAAAAAATCCGTTTCTAAAGAAAAGAAGAATTAATAGTTCCCAAAATTTCACAGTGTTAAATTTATAAGTGAGAAGAGAAAAAAAATTCGCGACAATTGGAAATTTCGAAGCTCTTGAGTGACCACTAAATATTCATTGGCTTATAGTTAGATTAGTAGAGTTAGAATATTGGCTCTTTAGAATAGGGATTTCGCGAGCTTAATTAAAAAATTATAAAGCGTGAAATTCAAGGGTGAGAAGTGACAAAAAAAATCGATTTTTAATGAAAATTTGAATTTTTGGGAGTCTTGAGCGACCTCTCAATATTTTTCAACCGCTCGTATCTTTCGCGACATTTTTTTTCTTCATTAAAGTGGATAATTGGATGGTGAGAAAAAGGAAAAAAAATAGAGCTCAAATTCGAAGCTCTTGAGTGACCACTAAATATTCATTGGCTTGTAGTTAGATTAGTAGAGTCAGAATATTGGCTCTTTAGAATAGGGATTTCGCGAGCTTTATTAAAAAATTATAAAGCGTGAAATTCAAGGGTGAGAGGTGACAAAAAAAATCGATTTTTAATGAAAATTTGAATTTTTGGGATTTTTCTTCATTAAAGTGGATAATTGGATGGTGAGAAAAAGGAAAAAAATGGAGCTCGAATTCGTGCCACCCTGTTGACGGTACATTAATTATTGCAAAAAAAAAGAGAATGTTTGCATCAAGAATCGATGCGGATTCCCAGCCATGTTTCGAATTTCCGTGGAAGATCCTGTATATGGAAGGAGCAGCGAAAGACTTGGGGGGACAAGCGAAACAGGTAATAAAAGAAAGGTGAGAATACGGGAGTCCTCACGTACACACGTTCTACTCGTCACGCGGAATTGAGAACGAGACATGTGTCTGTGTGTATGTATTGCATGTAGGTGTAAAGGAACGAAAACGCGAGTGTGACTCTTTGTATATAGTTTCGTAAGGATTGCATAATCGGGCTACGCAATGGTAATTTGAGGTCTGCCTGCTCGATTCCGCCAATTTCTAGTGAATGCCGTTACCACGAGTAACCGATACAATTCTATCGCACTGATAATTGAGCTTGTCTTCAAGTACGATTTGGAATTTCTATATGGGAGCAATGAGGAAGTGCGACATGGTCGGAGCCGGATAATTTAAGGGGGGAACGTCCTCCAGATATCGATTTTTTTTATTGCTTTAAAAATTAATTTCGTATCTGAAGAATATATTCCCAAAGTTTGAAGCCCAACAGAAAGTCCTAAAGGTCCCTAGGAAGTCACCGAAGTGATGCCCTCCAAAAGTAGACTTGAAATTGAAATTTGAACTGAGTACTCTTGAATATATTTACTCTACAATGACGTAGGATATTTTTGATTGGATGAAAATTGACGATTTGGCATTGAAAAAAACGAGCATTTTATAGGCAAGAAAACATACGTTTTTTTTTTCATAACTGAGGTGTTTTGTTAGATTTTGATATTTTTCGAAAATCCTACGTCATTGTACAGGAAATACCTTCGAGTTTAACGACATTTTTTCCTTTTTCGGTTTTAGCTACTCAATCGGCCGGAATTATGTCAGCAGTGGAGGAACTTTTTTTTGGCGCCTCTGAAGGCTCCGCAAAGTCGCTTGGATCCCAATATTTTTCTATAAAAAAATTATGTAATATAGGTCAAATATAGCCAAATATATTCTTAATTTTCCGAAACATTTAATTGAGTACTTTTCTTCCAAAAAATTCCCGAAATTCGCCCAAATTTTCGGCGTTCACACTGGTATAGCCCCTTAAGCTTGGCTAATTATAAATAACTATAAACTCTACTTTTTAAGAACGAAAACTTCAATCGAGTTTTTCTCGAAACGTGTTTTTTTCCGTGCCGTGGAATGTAACTCAAAAAGTAATGAACCAATCAACTTAAAAATTTGCACAAATATTCTTTAACTTATCGGCCTTTGCACAAACCTTACGGTTCGTATAAATTGTTTTAATAAATATAGTTTTTAACGATTTTTTTATTTAAAAAAAAAAGTGTTTTTTCTTTTTGTCCCCAAATTTTCAATTCTTGATTTTTTGCTAAATTTAGGTTCATGCAAAGCGGAATGACTTATTTTAATGAAAAAAAATTGTGTCGTTGATTTTAGTTAACTACAAGGACCTGGGTGTTCCACGGCGCAAACTCTAGGAGCCGAGTTCGAGCACCTCTAGCGCGGCCATTTTGTTTTTTCTTTCACTCCTGACAATTTTTTTTTTGTATTCATTTGAACTTCAATATTATTATATAATTTGATTCATTGCAATAAATGCTCTCATTTTATTGTAAAAAGTTATTGGAAAACCTGCTGTCTGGAGGAGGTTCCCCCCTTAATAGCAATGTCGTCTCAATTGTCTCAAATTTGTTGATAAGCGTTTCTGTACTTTCGTGATTGTGATGTCTAGATCAGCAAAGTGCGGAAAGGGGGTGATAGGACGATACGTAAAAACCCGCAAGGGCAGATGTAAATAATTGTAACAAGAGATTGAAATTTGCATCGTTAGCATGCAACGACAAACATTTTCACTTAATTCACCGATTTCCTCAGGCAGACTTGAGCTGCGGAAGGCATGCAAAGATTATTAAGGATTCTTATTTAGCGATCTACGAACTGAATCTGCAAAATATGATTGTGAATGATAATGAACATGAGAATATTGAAAAGAATTTTCGTTGCATTCCAATAGGATTCTTATTTAGCGATCTACGAACTGAATCTGCAAAATGTGATTGTGAATGATAATGAACATGAGAATATTGAAAAGAATTTTCGTTGCATTCCAACCTTCAACAACGTAATGAGAGAGCATTGTTAATGATGGTGTTGAAGATAGTATCGTTGGAATGCAACGAAAATTCTTTTTTAATTTTTAATTTCCTTTTTCTCATTGTTATACCTAATATGTTTTTCCCATATTTCAATTGTAGACCTTCAGAGAAACCGCGAAAAATCATTGAGAGATTTTCATAGCGAAAAACAGAAAAAAAAAATTCAAGCAATTAAAAAAAGTCATTGCATCCCAACGATGCAAGCTTCAGTCTCATTATTAATTGGTGTTTTTTTATCGAATAGATAAATAAATATCTTCATGATTTTCATCGATAAAAAAACAGTAGTGGCAACCTATTTTGTTATAAAAAAAAAACTGTCAATAATCTGCGAATGGTGTCTAAAATAAACTCACCGTGACGAGAGATCAATTTCAAACTGCATTAAATAATTGAATGGCTAAATGCATATTAAAATTGATTTATTTATTTATCGAATAAATAATTAAATATTACGAACACCTATCAATGTTTGATATTTATTTATTGAATAAATATCTCTATGCCTCTCTGCGATGTAATTTTAATCTGCATTAAATAATTGAATGAATAAACGCAGATTAAAATTGATCCCTTTAATTATTTATCGAATAAATGATTAAATATTATGAACACCTATCAGTTATTGATATTTATTTATTGAATAAATGACTAAACATCTCTATGCCACTCTGCGTAAAAAAAAAATATCTCCGACAACATTCTCTGCGATCAAGAAATTAGCAAATAATCCGCGAAACATTGTAAAATAGAATAAAAAACGAATTCAGCGTGATCGGTGTTGAAACTTTTCCTCCCTAACATCGATTCTCAATTCGCGTCGTCTGCTATATTTAGAGCCTCGGTTTTTTTGTTTCCAATCCGCGGGATCCCCAACGATCGAGGGCATAGAGCGTTCCCCGTGGAGTAGCGTTTTTGCAGCGAAAGAAGCAAGATGAAGCCTTGAAGATCCTCGGAAAGGCGAGGACGAGGGCAGCCCTGCTGCGAGGCGTTTAACATTCTTGAATCCGCTTCGGGGCTCTCATTGTTTTACTCGCGCGCGGTCTACCTTGGTGAGGCAGAGGAGGAGAAGAATCGCAAAATATGGAGAGACACGGGAGGGAGCATAAGTTGCCCTAGAGGAGAGCAGCAGGATGCAGCCGAGAGGAGTGCACTCCAAAGTGCATCATCGCCGCCTCGGCTCGCCGCTGCGCGATAAAACCGGACGCAGAGCAAAGGACGACGTGAGATAAAGAAGTTTTGAGGAGAAAGAGACGTATACGCACGGATGTAATGTATGTAAGTACGCCTCAGTATAAAAGTGTAATCGAGGCGGGATATAATTTGAGACAGCAAAAAAATACGCAATATTGAGGGATTTTTAAAACTAAGAAATAATTATTCTACAATTATCAAACTTTAGGTATACTTTAATAGTATATTTAAGTGTACAAAGCAATTTTTTAAAATGAATTCGTCATCAAAATGACGGAGCTGTGGCAGAGTGTTACAGCAAGGTCGCCGCGGGAGTTGCCAATCGGCGTGCAGTCTAGCTTCCCGTAGACTTTGATTTGCAAAAAAGTTCAAATATTTTTTCAGCTAGAACATGTATAGTTTCTATGTGACGGTAATTAAAATGAAGAAAATGCAAATTTCAGCAAATGGCACGCATTTACGAAAAAAAATCAACATTTCACGCAACATTTCTGTAAAATGTGGACTAAAAAGTAGTTTTTTTCCAATTTTTCAAAAACAATTCTCGTCAAGTAGAAGGTACCAATATTATCAATATTTCTACCACGTTTGAAGTTCAATATTTCAAACACGTTTGAAGTTCACGCCCGCTTCGAATCCGAGCGGTGAGGCACAGCGTTGACGAGCTGTAACGTTCGAAGTTTTTCGAACTTCGCTTTGAAACTTTGGAACAATATTCTACATATATAGTTCTATCGTTTAAAGGGGGGAAAAATCGATTTTTGGATCGTTGTAAATGTATATCCCGCCTTGACACGGGAGATGTAACGAGTTCACGGAATGAGTACCGAAATAAGAAAGCTGCTCGAAACTTGATTCTATTCCAGCAGGGTAGACTTAGTCAAATAAATAAATAAATTATTTAACCAACTAAAATAATATTTTGAAGCATTGACTTTTTAAGGCGTTACCCCCACTTGTAGCGCAAAAAAAGGCCTTTTTCATGAATTTTTTGAAAGAAAACTACAAAACTTTTTTAGTCGATCAATATACCATCTTAAAGAACACATCTTGAAGAACTTTCAGTAATTTTTTTATTGAAAAATATTACATTGTTTAGTGGCAAATGGCCGTCAATGAAATAATGTTTTTATATACACGATTTGCGGTGACCAATATTGAGGCGAAGTGGATCATCTGAAAAAAATGCGGATGGATTTAGTCAAATATAAGTATAAACTAGTCTTTAATCGAAGGATTTTAAAAAACATTCATTTTTCACAAAATGGCGGACAGTCAAAGTTAATGGTTCGATTTTAACGAAAAGAAACGGCCGTTTTTTGGCTATAAAACGGCCATTTTTTCGAAAAAAAAAATCGAACGATTAAAGACTACATTTTTATGTATTAAATAAGCCTGCAAAATTTCAAGAAGATCGGTTCATTAGTGTTCGAGTAATCTTGGTCACCGACTTCAGAAATGCCATTTTGAGAAAAACGCGTTTAAAGTTTCTCTTTCAACGCTCTTTCAACGCGGATTCTTCTCTTTCAACGCTCATATCTCAGTCAATTTTGTTCGGATCGACTTGAAATTTTCAGGATTTTTTTCAAAATCGCAAGTGGGGGTAACCCCTTAAACATTTTACGGAGCAGCGATAACAAATTTCCGTACTTCCCCCTACTCAACGAGGTTGACTGTTAATTAATTCAAATACATCAGCAGTGGTGTGCAGTGCGCGAGATCCAAAATATAATCCTTATACGAATGATGTTGAAGTTTGCAACGTCAGAATGTAACGGAAATTCTTTTTTTATTTCCATCTCTATTTTTATTGATATCCAAAAGACCTTTCGATAGAATTTAATTGTAGGACTCTAATGAGCATCTTCAAAAAAGTTTACCGTAACTTGTATGTGCCAAAACAAAATTGAAATTAGGAGAAAAAAAATGTCGGTGCATTACAACGATTCAAACTTCATGTGGAGCGATTCAGACAAGTTTACCCCACTTCGTTCATTCCGCATATCAATGGGATTAATAATAACTATTATATTCAGCGTGATCGATGACTTTTAACCCTTATTCGGCACACTTGAGTGGACAGATGTACTCGGCACACTGGGGCTCTTTGCACCCCAGCGACAAAAACCATTACTATAAATAAACTATTTAATATTTTAACTTGATTTTTTTGGGGACATTCTGGAAGCTTCTTTTTTCACAGTAGTGTAGGTTATATGGTCGAAAATTTGATTTGAGGATGTTAAAAAAATGAAAATGACAATTGCGAATGTCGTGGGGTGCAAACCACCCCAGTGTGCCGAATAAGGGTTAAGGGGTGACACTATACCAGTGTGACACTTTCAAAAAGTCGATGTTTTTTGCCTTTTTCGACAGTTCATACTTTCAAGAATATCATTATCATTTATATCATTTGTATCGATATCGTTTTATCTTGCAAAAATCGATGGTTAAATCTTCAAACGCGTTTTTCTCGAAATGAGAATTTTCAAATTTGCTGAAAATGTAACTCAAAGAGCAATTATCCGATTGACTTGAAATTTGAACTGAGTACTCTTGAATATATTTACTCTCCAATGACGTAGGATATTTTTGATTGGATGAAAATTGACGATTTGGCATTGAAAAAAACGACCATTTTATAAGCAAGAAAACAGACTTCTTTCATAACTACGCCATTTTGTTAGATTTCGATATTTTTCAAAAATCCTACGTCATTGTACAGGAAATACCTTCCAGTTTAACGAAATTTTTTCCTTTTTCGGTTTCAGCTACTCAATCGGCCGGAATCATGTCAGCAGTGGAGGAGCTTTTTTTTGGCGCCTCCAAAGGCAGCGCATAAGTCGCTTGGATCTCAATATTTTTCTATGAAAAAAATATGTAATGTAGGTCAAATATAGCCAAATATATTCGTAATTTTCCGAAACATCTAATTGAGTACTTTTCCTCCAAAAAATTCCCGAAAATCACCCAAATTTTCAGCGTTCACACTGGTATAGCGCCTTAAGGGCTGTTTATATCCTTCCGCTTTTTTGTTACGTGTTGAGTATAAACCGCAGTGGGAATCCGAGTACTTCGAGAGTCGAATGTATAATTGCTCGTTGTCGAACCGTAAAAGCGTCTCTCGCGAAGGAAATCCCCTCGGCGTATATGCTGCGAGAAGGATATGCAGGTAGGCATACTCGACGTTTCCCGCGAGACAAGCACTTTTCCAGTGAGGGACTTACGCGTGTGTAGCGAGGCTCGTGACAAGATTTCAGACGAGAGAACGTGGGCTCCCCACACTGAATACTCAACAGTGCGTGTCAACATGCGTTTATTTTTTTATCGGCGCTCGTTTTATCGGTTCTTGAACATTTAGGGAATCATCGGTACCAATACAGCAGAATAAAAAAGACGTAGAATTTTATATTTAGCTCGAGTGAACGCGAACCTGTGAATGTATTTTTTTATCGTGTCGTAGTAACATTTCTAATGTTTTTTTTCCGACCGAATGTATGTCATCGATGTATTGGTTTTATTTGAGAAGAGCAGCATGGCACTCGCGAAAGCTTTTCCGCTTTCTTACGCTCCAATAACTGATGGCAAATTTATCCTTTCGCCTCGTGTGACTTTCTGCCGCGTGTACAGAAATTATGGCAATGAAGTTAAACAATTTATTTATTCTTTTTTATTTCTTTTTTGAGGCGGTTTAAATTATTAGGCGGTTAAAAATAGTTTAAATAACTAAGAAATAGTTATTTTACAATTAAGAAACTATAGGTATACTTTAATGGTATATTTAAGTATTCAAAACAATTTTTTGAAACTAATTCATCATCAAAATAGCCGAGCTGTTACAGCAAGGTTGCCGAGAAACATTTTTTCAGTTAGAACATGTATAGTGCCCGGCTAAGCGGCCACCGCTCCGAGTATCGGCCATGCAAAACGCTGCTTAAGGGGCTATTCCAGTGTGAACGCTGAAAATTTGAGTGATTTTTGGGAATTTTTTGAACGAAAAGTACTCAATTAAATGTTTCGGAAAATTAAGAAAACATTTGGCTATATTTGACCTATATTACATAATTTTTTCATAGAAAAATATTGAGATCCAAGCGACTTATGCGCTGCCTTCGGAGGCGCCAAAAAAAAAGTTCCTCCACTGCTGACATGATTCCGGCCGATTGAGTAGCTGAAACCGAAAAAGGAAAAAATGTCGTTAAACTAGAAGGTATTTCCTGTACGATGACGTAGGATTTTCGAAAAATATCGAAATCTAACAAAATAGCGTAGTTATGAAAAAAGTCTGTTTTCTTGCCTATAAAATAGTCGTTTTTTTCAATGCCAAATCGTCAATTTTCATCCAATCAAAAATATCCTACGTCATTGTAGAGTAAATATATTCAAGAGTACTCAGTTCAAATTTCAAGTCAATCGGATAATTGCTCTTTGAGTTACAATGTCAGCAAATTTGAAAAATTTCATTTCGGGAAAAACGCGTTTAAGGGAGACTTTTTCCTTGAAATGCAGCGGGAGATGTTAGCGGCTCAACATGAGCAGCTAGAAGAAGAGGAGGGATGCCTTTATGGACCAGGCATTGCCGATTAGCGGTAATTATAAACACATTTGTGTAAACACATTACAAAACTTTAAACGCGTTTTTCTCGAAAACACGTTTTTAAAAATGGCTGACATTCTCCTGACCGCTGTAATTAACATATCGACCTGAAATTTGGAGAGCATACTCAGAAAATATGTCTTCACGGAATGACGGATCGGTTTCTCGATAGATACATTTTTGCATTTATTATTTATCTTTTTATGCGAAAAAAACGCGAAAATTCGATTTTTTTTTAAATTGCCGCCATTTTTCGAAATTTGTACTGAACGAAAAACCCATCCGTCATTCCATGACCAAAAGATCACAGATTGATAATATGCTTTGAATTTGTGTTTCAGATCAACAAAGATGGGACAGTCATGTCAGCCGTTTACCTCCCGCGATTTGAGGACCTGTTTTCGCGGAGCTGCAACGGCCGCCATTTTGGTTTTCTTTTTCAAGAAAATTTTTTTTTAACGTTCTGTATATCATGAATAAAAGCAAGAAAAAAAACCGCACTCAAAAAGCTTTACTCGTTTCCTTTAAAGAAAATAAAATGTGAACACCCGAAATATGGCACTCCAAGGACAAAGTCTCCCTTAAAGATTTAACTATCGATTTTTGCAAGATAAAATGATATTTACCATAAAAACTGCTAATCAGCTATACCTGGCCCATACAATGGATCCTCCTCTTTCTCGAATAATGCCTGCTGAGAGGCTGAAGCTTTTCACACTGGTATAGCCCCTTAACTCGAAGTGCCGCCGGAGCCCAATCCACCACTATCGATTCAGTGGTGATAAAATTTGCTTTTTTTTCTTTGACGTTTTCGCGACTGTTAGAAGATGTTACAAGTGATGAGGAAAAAAAATTGCATCGTGGGCTCATCGTTATCGTGTCGGACGGGATGATTCACGAGTATGACGACGATCATTCAGCCCGATCGTTACCGCACATCCGCTTTAGGGAACTCACGCGGCCGTCAATCGAAAAAATATGTGGCAATGATTTCTGCCATTTCTCTCGTCTTCGTAAACCGGGACACTGACGATAATCGATGATGCATTGTGACGGATAATAACGATTCGATTGGCTCGCCGCCGAGGCTCGCGATGATGTGCAAAACGTATATGGAGTTTGCCATCGGGCTAATGCTCGTAGGATTGGTAAAGCATGCTGTGTACGTTCATACATGCACGAATGTTGCCCACGAGAGATTGGATGTTCGCGAGAGACGAGAATCCTGTCCGCCTTCGCGAATGCTTCTTTCTCTTTCCCTTATTTTTTTTTGTTTCGTTTTTTTTTATTCAATACCGGTACGAGGGTTTCGCGTCGTTTTCCCTTACAGTGCGTTTCTATTTTCGGCCTCCATACCATGTGCGACCGCAATAGGGGCGCCTTAAGGGCCAAATACCTTGAGGCGATGAATTTTTTGCTGATTTTCGTGATTCTTTTTTTAAGGAAATATTTATTTACCATTTTTTTTCTTCAAATCTTTGTGAAACTATTTTTGAAATTTTTCATTGAAAAAATATGTTTGTGTTCGTTTGGGTTTAAAACTATCACCGGCGGTAGACCGCCAGAGGCATTTTGAATCGTAGTGTCGACCGTAAACTGCAAAAGTTTGGCCACCCCTGGTCTAAAACATGACCCTAAATGTTTTTGAAAATAAAAAAGTACTTTTTTATTACAAAATATAGCCATTCTCGGGGCCGGGTTAAAATTCCGAAGTTTGAATGATTAAAACACTCAAAACTGCGAAAGAATACTACCCCGAAAGAATTTTACACCAAGGACCAAAACTCCAAAAATCTGAACACCGTCAAAATAATTCGGCTATGGAAGTTTTAAAAGTTTCAAAATTTTCAATACATGAACGACTTTTTTCCCGATTTTTTTTTATTAAGAAATGATTTTATGTAAACTTTGAAATTTGTCTAGAGAATGTTCTACCTTCTACATAATTTACAGTCAACTGTGTAGACTTTCGCTGGCATGATCTTGACGAAACTTGTAATTTCGGAACAATGAAATTAGGAATTTTAATCCGTCGGAGCATTCAAAGTTCGGAACTTCAACCCAGCCATCATGTCAAGATCATGCCAGCGAAAGTCTACACGGTTGACTATAAATGATGTAGAACGTATAACATTGTCTAGACAAATTTCAAAGTTGACGTAAAATAATTTCTTAATAAAAAAAAATTCTTGAAAAAATTCGTTCATTTATTGAAAATGTTGATACTTTAAAAATTTCCATAGCCGAATTATTTTGACGGTGTTTAGATTTTCGGAGTTTTGGTCTTTCGTATAAAATTCTTTCGGAGTTTTGATCTTTCGGGGTGGCATTCTTTCGAAGTTTTGAGCGTTCTGATCATTCGAATTTCGGAATTTCAACCCGGCCCCATCTTGAATTTCGGAACATTAAAATTCGGAATTTTAAACCGTCGGAGCATTCGAAGTTCGGAATTTCAACCCAGCCCTCATTTTCTTTGGAAAATTCAGTCGTTTTATTGTGACGTTGAAGTTTGCATCGTTGGAATGCAACGAAATTTTTATTTTTATTTCTCAATTTGTTTAGCCTATTCGGAGTGTAAAAATCGCCCAAACGTTTCTACTATCCTTATTAGAAATTAACAGCCTCAATTTCCAATAAAAACACTTCGAATAATAATAAAAATAAAGAAATAAAAAATGAAGATGAAACATATCGTTGCATTCCAACGATGTAAACTTCAACGTCATCTTTTTATTTCAAAGCGTACCGTTTCATCGATTTTCAACATTTTTCACTTTTTCTTCGTTCATATTCCGCGTAAGAGTGTTAATGAAAGAAAAGTCTCCATTGGTTTTTTTTTCAGATTAATCCCACCGATGCTACATGTCACGCCGTCTGACAACATTTTCCGCAACCCGCTTAGAAGACCGTGCCATACGTACACCACTTTTAAAGATTAATAAATGAAAAAATACCATTTAACAACTAAAAGTACTAATAAACCATACCTAAGTCTAAAAAATGATGAAGAAATCTTTCCTTTAAAAAAAAAATCATGAAAATGAACAATCTTTTCCTCGCCTAATCGTGTCTCCCCCCTTAAAACAAATACACGGAGGTTACTGGGTTGCGAGAAACGCCGTATCGCCCTCACCGGAAACTTTCATCGTGACAGGATACGCTGCGCGGAAAATCGCAACATTTAACTCAACCGCTAATTAAGTTCTCCAATGGCGCGAGTACTCTCGACATGTGAACGAACGACGACAGGACAAAATGTGCAAGCTGCATCGATTTTGGTACACTTCAGTGGGGTCAACCGATCGTTTGAGGCGAAAATATCGACGATAGGCGCGGCTTCCGTCGAGAAAGTAACAAAACGCGACTTCATCCGCCCCAACGCGCATTAACTTTCTCCCTTTGGATCGAGATGAAACATCAATGGACCAAAGTGAACAAGAAGTCAAAGATGACGAAACTTTCAATTTGCGGCCTACTCTTCTCGACAAATTTTCCGCTTCGAGCGACGATATCGCACTGAGAGAAAAGCCCATGGTATTTACAACAAACGCCCATGGTACAAGAGGTGATAGTAATATTCATTATAGTTTATTGACACCGCAATCATAATATGGTTAACACGAGTATAAGAAAAGTATGCCTAAACATGCGATTTGGGTGGAGTATTTGACTATCTATCATCCCCAAAATCATTATTCATTATTGCAAAAGGCTTGACAATATAGATATGGTTAATTCAGTGCTATAACAAAATCGGCGTACAAATACTAATGTTGTATACTGTACGTTAACGCGTTAACCCCACTTGTAGCGCAAAAAAGGCCTTTTTCATGAATTTTTTTAAAGAAAACTACAAAACTTTTTTAATCGATCAATATACCATCTTAAAGAACACATCTTGAAGAACTTTCAGTGATTTTTTTATTGAAAAATATTACATTGTTTAGTGGCAAATGGCCGTCAATGAAATAATGTTTTTATATACACGGTTTGCGGTGACCAACATTGCGGCGAAGTGGATCATCTGAAGAAAAAAATGCGGATGGATTTAGTCAAATATAAGTATAAACAAGCCTTTAATCGAAGGATTTTAAAAAATATTCATTTTTCACAAAATGGCGGACAGTCAAAGTTAATGGTTCGATTTTAACGAAAAAAAAACGGCCGTTTTTTGGCTATAAAAAGGCCATTTTTTTCGAAAAAAAATCGAACGATTAAAGACTACATTTTTATGTATTAGATAAGCCTGCAAAATTTCAAGAAGATCAGTTCATTAGTGTTCGAGTAATCTTGGTCACCGACTTCAGAAATGCCATTTTGAGAAAAACGCGTTTAAAGTTTCTCTTTCAACGCTCTTTCAACCCATGTAGGTTTCGCCAATCGAACCGTAACGGCCAATACTTGGACCAATGTTGGCGGGGCGATGATCGATTACCCAATTGTACGCCAATGCTCGGCTGAGTATTGACTAGCCAACATTGGTTTGCCAATACGAGGCCAATGTTCGGCCAAATATAGACTCGCTAATCATTGGCTTGTCGATACGAGGCCGATATTTGGCGAAGTATAGACTCGCCAATCATTGGGTTGCCGATACGCGGCCAATGTTCGGCCAAACGTAGACTTGCTAATCATTGGCTTGTCGATACGAGGCCGATGTTTGACGAAGTATAGACTGGCCAATCATTGGTTTGCCAATACGAGGCCAATGTTCGGCCAAGTATAGACACGTTCATTATTGGGTAATCGATATGAGGCCGATGTTTGACGAAGTATAGACTCGCCAATCATTGGTTTGCCGATACGAGGCCAATGTTCGGCCAAATATAGGCTCTCTAATCATTGGCTTATCGATACGAGGTCGAGGTTTGGCAAAGTATAGACTCGCCAATCATGTTTTTGCCGATACGAGGCCAATGTTCGGCCGAGTAACGCATGATCAAACCGCAATTCGTATATTGACGATTCATTGTTTCGCGTCGAAGTCATTGAGAGACGAGATGAATACTTTTTACGAGTCCATTGGACATTATTCTTAACAACCATACTACCAAATCAATGCACTCATTGTTGGCTGATTCTCGAACGAGCTCATACGCGATACTCTGCCCATTTTTATGAACCATCCTACACTGACAGAAAAATTCTATTAATATTAACTAACCGCGTCTATTTATTTATTCTTTGTTTGAATTAACTAGATTTTTTGTGAAATCAAATTTTTCCTATTGCATTCCATTATTGGAATTATTCATTTTAAATATGTTTATTTATTCAAATTAAACTTGAACTAATGAACAAATGGTCTGTCTTTATTGGAACACACATATTAAAGGGTTGTGGGGGTAGAGAGGGTGGAGCGAGAGGAATTATATATATATATATATATATATATATATATATATATATATATATATATATATATATATATATATATATATATATATAGGTTAGGTTTGGAAATTCTCCAACATGTCAGTCGATAACACTCTCTAATTATCACGATGATATTAACTAATTGATATAGTTAATGCGATACGAATAATGATGAGAATCCATTTGGTTTCTTATGGCATATCTGCGATTCAAATGTTACGAGCACTCGGTAGCATAGGGGCAGCGTGCTTGGCTATGAGTAGGTAGGTTCAAGGTTCGAGTCCCATATAGGTGAAATATTTTCTTCGAACTAATCGTTTCGAAAGACCAGGTAATGACGAATTACAATACAAAAAGAATCAATTTTTTTTTTTTGGCAGTGCAGGACCAATTTTGGTGATCTATATCGGGTCACAATTATCCGCCAAGACTCGGTCGATAATCGGGCCAAGCTCGAGTGCCAATGATGACAATCTTGACGGAGACTGATTGTTGGCCGATTCTCGAATGAACTCCTACGCGATGCTCGGCCGATTCTCGTAAGCCATTCTAGGGCCAATATTGATTGCGAATATCGGGCCGCTCTTATCATCCGAGGCTCGGTCGATGATCGGGCCAAGCTCGAGTGCCAATGTTGGCAGGCTCGGCGTCGCGCATCGGCCAATCGTTGGCCACTACCGATCACCCTACATGGGAACGCGGATTCTTCTCTTTCAACGCTCATATCTCAGTCAATGTTGTTCGGATCGACTTGAAATTTTCAGGACATATTCTCAGATACTTATACTTCAAAAAAATGCAATAAAAAAAATCGATTTTTTCAAAATCGCAAGTGGGGGTAACCCCTTAAGTTTTGTTCAGTCAAACTTCGACTATTTTTTTCAAGTTTGTACAATTCATATGGTTAACATTAACGTTTTCCGAGTACAATTTGTTAGTAGACCTTATGAAAAGTGACTTTACTGAAAAAAATTATAGCAACGTTTACCTGTAGCGAATACTTAAATCATTTGCAGTTCGAGCAACTGCAGCTTAAAGCGGGATATACATTTACAACGATAAAAAAATCGATATTTCTTCTTCTTTAAACGCTAGAACTACATATGTATAATATTTTCCCAAAGTTTCAGAGCGAAATTCGAAAAACTTCAAACATTACAGCCCGTCAACGCTGTGCCTCGCCGCTCGGATTCGGAGCGGGCGTGAACTTCAAACGCGTTTTTCTCAAAACTGCATTATCGAAATTGGCGTGCAGGATTACTCAAAAACTATTAAACCGATTGGGTTGAAACTTGGTAGAAATATTAATAATATTGCTACCTTATACTTGACGACAATTGTTTTTGAAAAATTGAAAAAAAAACTACTTTTTTAATCCACATTTTACAGAAATGTTGTTTTTTTTGCAAATGCGTGTCATTTTCTTAAATTTGCATTTTCTTCATTTTAATTACCGTCACATAGAAACTATACATGTCCTAACTGAAAAAATGTTTGAACTTTTTTGCAAATCAAAGTCTACGGGAAGCTAGACTGCACGCCGATTCGCAACTCCCGCGGCGACCTTGCTGTAACACTCTGCCACAGCTCCGCCATTTTGATGATGAATTAATTTTAAAAAACTATTTCGTATACTTAAATATACTATCAAAGTATACCTCAAGTTTGATAATTGTAGAATAATTATTTCTTAGCTCGATAAATCCCTCAATATTGCTTATTCTTTTCCTGTCTAAATGTATATCCCGCCTTAAGGGGCTATACCAGTGTGACACTTTCGAAAAATTCATTTTTTTGCCTTTTTCGACAGTTTATAATTTCAAGAATATCATTATCATTTATATAATTTATAACAAATATCATTTTACCTTGCAAAAATCGATAGTTAAATCTTCAAACGAGTTTTTCTCGAAATGAGATTTTTCAATTTTGCTGACATTGTAACTCAAAGAGCAACTATCCGATTGACTTGAAATTTGAACTGAGTACTCTTGAATATATTCACTCTACAATAACGTAGGATATTTTTGATTGGATGAAAATTGACGATTTGGCATTGAAAAAAAACGACCATTTTATGTGCAAGAAAACCGACTTTTTTCCATAACAACGCAATTTTTGTTAGATTTTGATATTTTTCGAAAATCCTACGTCATTGTACAGGAAATACCTTGCAGTTTAACGACATTTTTTCTTCTTTCGGTTTCAGCTACTCAATCGGCCGGAATCATGTCAGCAGTGGAGGAACTTTTTTTTGGCGCCACCAAAGGCAGCGTATAAGTCGCTTGAATCTCAATATTTTTCTATGAAAAAATTATATAATATAGCTCAAACATAGCCAAATATATTCTTAATTTTCCGAAACATTTAATTGAGTACTCTTTTTCCAAAAAATTCCGGAAAATCACCCAAATTTTCAGCGTTCACACCGGTATAGCCCCTTTATTGTTTGAATCATTTTAGGCTGCGAAAATAACCCCACTATTTTACGTATTGTCATAAAAAATTTGCGACCTTAATTCGCAAAAAAGAATCGTTGCATTCCAATGATGCGAACTTCAACGTCATAGATATCGATCGAGCTGAAAAGTCGAAGGGCAGCCGACTATGATGGGCGGACAATGCACAGGAAATTTCGAGGTGACGATCAAACAGTAATCAAGCGGTGAACGGAGAAGATCGAGTGGTACGTGTGTTCAAAAGTTCCTCGAAGCGATCGCGCGATGTGCCCACACGTGTGCACATACGAGGTAGACGAGAATCGAGTTACTCGATGGGAAGTGAGCACAGGAGAAAATAAAGCAGCGAGTGGGCGAGACAAGAAGCAGACGACGATTCCAATAAGGACTCTCTCCAAGAAAAGCTCGATATATCACTCGCATACAGGGTGACAATTATAATGTGGCCATGTTTTTTTAACGCCCTTACGTGAACATTTTGCAACTGAGGAAAATATATTTTTTAATGGCTTTCCAAGGGCTCTCCGGAAAAAATATATGGCGTTGAAGTTTGCATCGTTGGAATGCAATGAACGTTTTTTTCGTATTTTTTTTTTCGTTTCAATTTTCATTACAATCTATAATTTTTTTATAGATTAAGATGGCTGATCTTTTATGAGGATAGAAAAAACCGTTTGAGTGATTTTCGTACGGTCTATCGGCGAAAGAAAACGAGAGCGATAGAAGCAAAGTTCATTGTTGTATGTTGCTGAAGTTTGCATCGTTGGTACGCAACGAAAATTCTTTTTCATTTCCTTTTTTCTCCATTTTCATTGTTATCTAAAATCACTTTTGATAGATTTAGGTTGTAGGTCTCTAATAAGGATGTTAGAAAAGTTACGGTAGCTTTGATTTGCCAGAAAAAAATTGGCAATTGGAAGAAAAAAAAATTCGTTGCGTTTCAAAGATGCAAACTTCAACGTCATCATTTTCGTATGCTGTTGAAGTTTGCATCGTTCGAGTGCAACGAAATGTTTGAAATATTTTAATTTCCTCATTTTTAATATTATACTTGCCCAATATTTTTTTCGCCGATTTCAATTTTAGACCTTCAACGAAGTAACGTCAAAAATCGTTGACGGGTTTTTATACCGAAAAGCAGCAACCAGAAATTCAAGCAACAAAAAAATCGTTGCATTCCAACGTTTCAAACTTCAACATCATCAAAAAATATGGTCTATTTTCGTAAGTAGAATTTGCCAGAAAAAATAAGCAGTCTGATGAAAAATCAAAATTCCATTTTGTATACAGCAGAATGAAGGTAATTAAATTTTGATTACGAAACACTACCGAAAAACTTTTTCGAGTATCCTGCCATCGAGAAAAAAAGTGTCGAGGATGCATTTTCAAGTGGAAAAATGAGATTTAAATCCATTGAAACAAGTTTTTCAATGGAGTTTCGTATTCGGAATTTAATTATGTTCATTGTGCTGAACTCAATGGAGTTTAGATTTTTTTCCAGAATACTCCACTTTCTTCTGGTAAATACTACTCGTTATTTTTATAATTTTTATATTTTATAATTTTTATATATATTTTTTCAAAGAGGACTTGAAAAACCACTAAACACCTGTCTGTCTACTACACACAAAATAATCTCGTGTTATTTTTGCAGACTCGTAAAAAATTGAAGTTTTGTTAATTTTCCTGCTAATTACATAGATATTATTCAAATGAAAAAAAAAAGATAATGTCAAAAATAAAGTATATAAACCAAAGTCTGGTTTCGGTAATTTTTAAATCGATCCATCAATGCATCAATGCACATTGCGTCAATCTTGAAAATCAACGAGAAAAATTGAAAGAATCGTTGTCGGTATTTAAAGCAAAACACATTCCGAGCAGATTGTAAAATTCACGATATCCGGCGGTCGCGATCGATTTCAAAGATACACACGTTTGCGAATTTTTATAAATGAAACGACGTTTCGTAGACTCGCGAAACCTTGTAACCGATATTCTTGGCAAATGTACACACGATTTCGTAGTTAACGAGATTCTATGTAATTCATCTCTCCGTGAAAGCACGTGGTGTGCGATCTTTCGTAGACGCTCAGGGTTGCCATTTTTTTTTCGCTTGTCTGCCTGTGTATGTGTGTGCGTCGTTAACTGCACTATAATGCTAGAGCACTGTCCGAGAGGATATAAATACGATTATAGGTTTGCAAACTGGTGAACGGGAGGGCAATTTTATCGACATTGAGTCAGCAAATAAGTTGCAAGTTAGAGTCATTGACTATTCGCTAGTCGTTGGCCACAGCATTGAAAAGGAGAACCGTGATGGACCTCTCCTTGCTTTGAAACCGAGTTAGGTGGGTACACCATATTATTTTTCTTAATAATATGCTGAATGTTCTTTTGATACGTATTGTTTCCAAATTTTCGTGCTCGTACTGTTTGCCAAGCTGCAGATAATTTGATCGGGTCCGAGTTTCGGGACAAAAATGTATACCACCGAGATTCATTTGTGGTGCATTAACTGTCGAAACATCAATCAGTTCTACAACATAGTTTCGAAGATTAAGTTATAGGGCTGTAGGGACTAAAATAATATCGGGATTTGAGCAAAAATTATTTTTTTTTCATTAAATTTTATTTCCAAGAGGCTGGCCTCCAACTAAAAACTTATTGTATTTTCATTCCCCTCTCTCGTACCTAAGGAGCGGTCCCGAAACTCCTTGAATTTTTGGTCAAGATCTTGAAGAGACCGAGAGATCTGAATTATGATAGAACTTCTAGAACTTTAATCTTTTCTCGAACTCGTCTAGAATTTCTAGAACTTTCATTTTTTTCTAGAACTTGTCTAGAATTTCTAGAACTTTCATCTTTTTCTAGAATCTGTCTAAAATTTCTAGAACTTTCATCTTTTTCTAAAACTTGTCTAGAATTTCTAGAACTTTCATCTTTTTCTAGAACTTGCCTAGAATTTCTAGAATTTCTAGAACTTTAACCTTTTTCTAGAATCTGTATAAAATTTCTAAAACTTTTATCTTTTTCTAGAACTCGCCTAGAATTTCTAGCACTTTTATTTTTTTCTAGAACTTGCCTAGAATTTCTAGAACTTTAATCTTTTTCTAGAATCTGTCTATAATTTCTAGAACTTTCATCTTTTTCTAAAACTTGTCTATAATTTCTAGAACTTTGATCTTTTTCTAGAACTTGCCTAGAATTTCTAGAACTTTTATTTTTTTCTAGAACTTGTCTAGAACTTCTAGAACTATTCTAGAACTTCTCTAGAATTTCTGGAACTTTTATCATTCGCTGTCGTAAAGGCATAATTTCTAATTATGTTTTCCAAATTGACTACTTGACCACTCGATCAGACTTTACAACGAGGGTAAAAATACTCCCTCGATAGAATTGACATAGAAAAAAATATTACTATTGTTCTTAGGTATCAAATAATTCGGTGAAATTTCATATTTTTCCATAAAACCAACTTGATCGAGCGACCAATCACTGTGTTGATCGGTTTTCGAAGTCACGGCTCATTACGTCGTCGCGACCGAGATTTATAATACCGACGTAAAAAAAAAACATACTTCTTGTATTTTACTAGGAAACGGGCGATAAAGGCATTGCGAAATTATTGTACAACAACGCTAATGCAGCCCGGGGCAGAAATTATTATCCGCCTTGAATAGAGAGTCCAGTCTGGGCGCCCACGGATGTGCACAGAAAGTCGATCGTCGGTAGAAGATAAGAATGGCTTTTTTTTTTAAATAGCAGAAAAATATCTTATCGCCTCGCAAATCATTTTCGCTTTATGAGTTCATCGCGGATGTTTCTATCGCGGTAAATGTCATTTGAAGTAATAAAAAAATACTAACTTTCGCGAATTATTGAGGTGCTCGAGGCGCGTGAAAACGAAACGACACGATTGCGCTACTCGGTATTCGAGTCTTGTAAAAAAAATACGACCCGAATAACAAAAGACTATTAAAAATTTGAATAACTGTGAATAACTTTTTTTACCTTTCTTTCGAGGTTACAAATATACAGTTTTTCAAATATCATTAACAGGTTATGCCTAGTTGTAACAATCGAAAGCAGCTCGTTTTAAAGATTTTTTAATAGAAAATCGTGATGATACATTTTTTACCAAAATTAGGTACTCGAAAATGTATCATCTGAAGAACACTCTGTTATTTTTTTGTGTACAAATATTTAGTTGTGATCGATTTACATCCGATGTCTGGGGAGCACCTCTCAAAAATGTCTTTTGCAGTGAGCAATGAGAATGTCTTTTGCAGTGAGCAAACCTTCTGAACCAGATTATCTAATATAAAAAAATCGAACAGAATTCTTTACTATACTTATTTATCCTAGGATTAATCGAATAAATTTCTGAAATATCAAATTGAAAAAAATCTACAGATGTTACGCAAAGTGCAACTATTTCATGGCATTGAAAATGTAATTAGACTTTTCGGGTAATAAAAAGCAGGCACATGTAAATAATCTGGGTTTGTTTTTATTATTTTTCTCAAAATATTGATACATTGGGGTATATTTATATTGATACATTGGGGTATAGCGTTTGTCTGGTTTTTTTGGGTTGGTTTGTATAATAATTGTTATACAATTTTTGTAACACATTTGTAATATAAGTGGTAATACAATTTTTAAATTAATAACAAGATTAGAATTGGGTAGGGAGAGGGCAGTTTTTAACCGATCACAGGCATTCAGTTTGTCGCTGGTCCCCCCACTCTACTACAACACAGTGGCAGTAGGGTGGGGGTAGCGTTAGTTTCGTGTGACATCCAGCTAACTCGGACCCTATATCCAGCCTACCTCAACGAACATATAGAGTTTTAAAAGCATTTCCAATGCTAAAAAATGGCACGTGTTCAAAGTGAGTGTTGAGTTTTGCCGAAAAATAGGCATTCTCCGTTGATTAAATCGAAAATAAACATAGGAAAAAAAATCCTTCGATCAATCACTATATTTTTGCATCTAGAAAAATCCCTTAAAATTAAACAAAAAATCGATGCAGTATCCAGTTTCTAAAATATTTTGCTCACCGACTTTGAAAACGTACTTTTGAGAAAAAAAAAGCGTTTAAAATTTCGAACGACACTCCGAGCATTCCGACGGCCGTCAACATAACCTATATAAGCCTACTAAACTGGCAATTTTCATCCGATCGCCTTGAAAGTTTCAGGCATTTTTAAGATGCTATACGATGATATCTATAAGATGGTATTGGCATAACGCCTTAGATTCCACAAGATACCTTGTCAAATTTGGATAATATTTGTATGGCTGAAAACCGGTAGTGCTATAGCGACTCGTGCACCGCCATTTTGTATTCTTTTGACAAATAATTTTTTTTTTACATCCTTCAGTGGATACCTAATAAAGCCTAAAAGTTCTGTGGCCCGTGTATTTTATTTCTTTCTTTAAAAAATAATTCTAAAGAAAACGGTCGAAAGTGGGCAGTTACAGTAGTGTTCTTCCTTAAAGTTTCGAACGACGCTTCGAGCGTTCCAACGGGCGTCAACACAGCAGCCTATAAACCTGTCAATTTCGATCCGATCACCTTGAAATTTTCAGGCAACGCTTATTATAAGATGATAAACTGTGATATTGGTTATGAAAAAAGTGATTTTTCGACTTTACAACTAAAATTTTAAATAATATAACTAAAAATGACTAAATATATTTTATATAATATATTTTTAGTTATATATCTAAATATAACTAAAAATAGCCTTAAACTCCACAAGATACCTTGTCAAATTTGGATAACATTTGTATTCCGTGCTGTCTTTAAGGCCTTAGGCCACAGTAACGGGTATAAAGTCATGTGAGAATTTAACAATTTTTTTCGTATGAAAAAGTGATTCACTCATAAAATTAATTACTTATTATTAATTAATTATTAATCAATTATTTAGTATGAATATCAAGCTGTTAGAAAAAAAAAAAATATATATATATATATACTTTTTCGGTGTACAAAATGGCCGACTACTCGAAACTTCTCGAAACAGCTTTTTTCCAATTGGCGCGACAAATAACTTCAACAATTTTCACTCGATTTACTTCAAATTTAAAAGTTATGTTCCTAATTGCATTTCGCAGAGAAGTACGTACGGAATTTCTGATTAATCGAAAACATTTCATTTTATGAGCAGTTTATGAGCAGTTATAATGAGATTTTTCGCTGAAAATTCATTTCTTAAGTTCAAATACCTACAACTTTTTAATAAAACAATATTTTTTCAATTCCGTACGTTCAATTTTTCTAGGTATTCTAATGTAGATTGACGAGAATTTTTGTTTTTTGTTCTAGGTAAAAAAATGTGGATGCTAAATGTCACGCCGCGGAGCGCCTAAAAAAGGATAACAAAAGAAAATATTAGTAGCCGGCCATTTCGTACATCGAAAAAAAAATATATATCTTCTAACAGTTTGATATTCATACTAAATCGATGTGTAATTAATTTTATGAGTGAATCACTTTTTCATACGAAAAAAAAAATGTTAAATTCGCACATGCTTTCATACCCGTTACTGTGGCCTAAGGCCTTAATTTTCTCAACAACTTGTCGATATATCAAGACCGGCGAGGACTTTTCGATGAAGCAAAAAAACTCGGGGCCAATTTTTCGAGACTGCAAAATGTATTTCTTCCTTATAACGTATTTATAAGGACCGTGTATACTAATTGACTCGCAATCATTTGCACCGTAGTTACCTGTACGTTTCTTTCAAGCCCGCGCGCAATTCCCAAGAGGAGAAAACTTCTTTCTGATGACATAAAGAGCGCGCATTAGCTCGCCGTAAGGTGGCAAGGAGTCTCGTCCGCCACCGGATGCATCGTCGGTGCATGCGCCTGTAAACGGATGAGGGCTTGGGTCTGACGGGACACGTATGTTGCTTTTTAAAAATGGGAGGAAAGAAAAGCCACGCCAGTGTTGCCCTCCAAATACGAATCTCATTATTACCTCTACTCGTGATACCGAGAAAACATTTTCTACCCATGGTATATTTTTTTATTTTCCTTTTTTTTCCCCCCAATAGAACCGAGACCGCTACGGGAGTCAGTCGAGAAAAGGAAAATTTTGCGGAATGTCCGATAGGATCTTCAATCTCGAAGAGATGTGGGTCGATATATGGCAAGAAATCTTTCACCGAATGAGACGGATTTCTAAACGCGGAGAGAAAATACCGATTCGATCTTGACTCGTGTACGTACGTGGCTATGGAAAAACCGTGTTTTTCCCTACGAACCAAAAGTGACTGACAGTTTCCTGAAACGTCGAAGCCGCTCATTCCGGCTTGTGGCCACGAGGTCAGATATAATAGCGGAAGTTTCCACGATTATCTTTATTGGAAGCTTGTTGCAACTCGAGCATCGTTTGCTCTCGCATTTTTCGTGAAACGAAATGACCAGGTAGTTTTTTTTTCTCTCCATCTCCGGCATGCGATGGAGCAATTTTTTAATCGCCGACAACAATGCGCTGTAATTTCCAAACGTCGCGAGATTATTTCAGACTTTGCGTAAGAAATTACCATTACGGTCTCACTGATAAGTTTAGGGTAACCTTTACTTGATCCTGCCCCCTGAAGACTTTTGTTCTTACTCGCTAACGTAAGTGTGCAGCGTGAAGATGAATAAATGAAAACGTCTAGATTTTCTTTATTTGTTTTCCAGTGCATGGTTTTCAAGATATTTGAACTTGAAAATAGCATGACAAAAGTCTATTTTTATGAATTTTTTTGACACATTTTTATTCAAACCTGAGAAACGTTATAATTTGACGATTTTTTCAGCTTTTTCTTAATTCATCCAGAAGAAGAATATATGACAATTGAACATTTTATTGGTTTATTTGGTTCAGTCAAGAATTACGAGCTGCATCTTTCACGCCAATTGTAGAGTGTGCAAAACGCACATGGAATGGGCTGAAAAATCTGTACTCATTTATTGTTTCATGTTAAACATTTTTTTAAATATACGTCAAATATACCCGAAAAGATACCTCAATGTTTACTGGGCTCAGTTGTTTTTTCCCTTCTAAAAAAATCCCGAAAAAAACGCTTTTTCCGGACCTTCTGATTCAGGCTCCCGCCTTAATTAGTCGAGTTTTTCTTGGTCAATTTGGGGTATGAAAATCACTGAAACGTAGCTACGTAATCTTATAATAAATTTAGGACATCAAGATGCAATCAAAAGGCTTTGGGTAATTATAAAAATAAAGAAATAAAAGGAAAAAAATATCGTTCCATCCCAACGATTCAAACGTAAACGTCATAAAATAGCTAGGAGCCAATTTAAGGTTTGCTACGGAGGTGTGCACTCGAAGGATTAATTGCACACTAAAAAGGTAAATGGGTAACGACTTATTTCTCAACATATTGACATATTAAGAAAAAAATGATTGAATTTTGACTTTTTTTAAGTTTACAATTTTATTATTTTTCCTGCCCACCATGGTGACGCGCGTTATTCGATATACGATCGTGGCACGAGCCGAGCAAGTCGAGCTACCCGCTATTTTGACCAAAGTGCAAAAGCACCGAAACAATGTCCAAAACCAAAATTGCCTCCAGTTACATAAGTTAATAGCTGAAAAAAGAATGTCTAACGATGACCTTCGTAACTTCCTTTTTCGCGGTTGAAGTGTACACCAACCTGACAAGGTGTGTCTAATTGCAAACGTTTAAAGAAAAAGGCAGGCAATGGTGGCTGAACAGGCGTTAATATTACCAACGAGTCATTAACAACAAAAAAATGTACGAACGGTTTGATGAAGAAAAAAAAACTTCATATATTCCTCCAACGTCGAGGTTCGCGAGCCAGAGAGAAAAATTCATGGTCACGTGACGTTCGAGGATAGTCATTATTTCGCATGTAATAACGTCTGACATACGAGGACACAGGATAGACGGGAATGGTGCATTGAACTCACCAATACGTGGCACGATACATATTAAACGTACCCACACATGTGTGCTTATGCTTTCGGATACGGGTATAACCGAGCGAAGCCACATACGAAAAAACGAAGTCGCACAAAACACCGCATTACAATCAAATCCGCATCGATCAATCGGTATTGGACACGATCAAAATGTAACAGACACCCTCTGCGATACACAGTCCCGTGCAGATACTGTCGTAGTGATTCAATTGAATTCGATGATGACATCGAATTTTGCATCATTGGAGTCCAATGAAAATTACTTTTTATATTTTTATTTCCTAATTTTTATCAGTATCTGAATTTTTTTTTCGCAGATTTCGATTTTAGATCTTCGCAGAAGCATCGTGAAAAATCGTTGAAGGATTTTTATGGTGAAAAACAGGAAGAAATTTAAACAATGAAAAAAAGAATTCGTTCCATTCCAACGATGCAAACTTCAATCTCATTACCGATAGGGATCCGATGGATCATTGCATTGGATACCTATGCTAAAATGTCATGCTCGTACATTGGATTCCAATTGGGATTCACTAGAATCCATTGTGCGAATCGAATTTATGGGGTTAGGCCACTCTAGAGGCCAAAAAAATAGGTTTTTTGGGGATTTTTTTTCCGAAAAACTACAAAATAAATCGAGATTACAAAAAAGGGTGTTTATCATACATATCAGTGACTGTCTACAATAATTTTTTTGACGCGATTAATTTTAAAATGGCGGCTGTGCGGCGTTTATCTCAAAACTGCATATCTTAAGTTGGCCGGAAACATAACTCAGACAATTTTCAACCGATTCACTTGAAATGTTGAATATATCTTGAAAAATACATTGTCTATGGAAGTACGTAGGATTTTTTTTTATATATTGCATACTTCATTTGTTATTAACAATTATCTGACGAAATTTTTCATTTTCCAAAAATTTGCCTAAAAAATCGTCAGATAATTGTTAATAACAAATGAACTATGCAATATAAAGAAAAAATCCTACGTACTTCCATAGGCAATGTATTTTTCAAGATATATTCAACATTTTAAGTGAATCGGTTGATATTTGTCTGAGTTATGTTTCCGGCCAACTTAAAAAATGCAGTTTTGAGATAAACGCTGTACAGCCGCGATTTTGAAATTAATCGCTTCAAAAAAATTATTGTGTGCAGTCACTGATTTTTATGATAAACACCCTTTTTGTAATCTCGATTTATTTTTTAGTTTTTCTAAAAAAAAAAACATTCCCGAAAAGCCTATTTTTTCGGCCTCTAGAGTGGCCTAGGCCTTAAATGCTAAAGCATTACCTCTTTATCGAACTGAATCCAATTCTTGATGGATCCCATCGCATTCGGTAGGTTGAACTTTCTAACCAAAATAGATAAGATATACAGGACTTAATCTTAAAAAAGTATAAATCTTATCTTAAAAAGTATATCTTAAAAACCGATTTGAATCCTATCACTGAAAATCTCGTCTTTTTTTTCCAAGACATTTTCGACCGTTAAAAAAAATGTCAAAAAGATTAAAATAAACATTCGACAATTTATTTTTTGTTCTCAACGCGTGCTTTGATTTGACATTAAAAAATCGGACTGATTAGCGTATTTTAACCATCGAAAAAAAAATCGCGAAAATCAACGATTTTTCGACCCGTTACACTGTGATGATCCCCTAAGATCCCAAAACGACGGAAACATAAGGAATGGGACTGAATGTTGGGCCCTAGAGCCTAAAAAGGTATTAACCACGTTGGAAATATCTACGGATCATTTGGCGATATTTAGTATAAATTTCGCTGGTTATGACCGGGTCGTACTTTTCATCGCCCGACTTTGATCAAATAGTATTATATGTACGAAGCAGAGGAACTCGATGGTGCAAAAGGTGCGAAAGGAGAAAGAGGTGCGAGACCGTCTGCCGAGCTTAGAGGAGCGCGCGGGAGATTCGTATCTCGCGGTCGCCCACGTGAAGGAGGACGATGATCCTTGCCGAGGTTGGACCTTGACCCGCGGGAACGAGACCTCCCCGACCTTTCGCTCGTTCTCGACCTTTTTCTTCCTTCAATCAAGTTACACGTACGGACACACGGGAAACACCTCGTATCAGGGAAAATCATCCAAGGGGCGGTACAAAAGGAGGCAAAATATCGTAAGACGATCGGGCGAAGGAGCGTGTAAATTAGATCGATTTGAGTTTTGTATAAATTTATTTGCAAAAGTTCAGAGTAAAGCAAAAGGTAAATCAAGTGTTGGTGCCTTCATCGTTGGAATGCAACAAAAATTCAGTGGCAAGGCAAATTTGGATTTTTAATATTTCTTTTTGTACATCTCTACCGATGTATTTTTGCCCCCTTAATACGAATTTACCATTGATTTGCCTCGAAGCTCTCGATTTTTATAAAAGAATCGTCGAAAGTGTGGACAATGACGTTTTTTTGCGTTTAGCCAACGTAATTTAGTGCGTTCAACAAAAACTACGTGATAGTCGGAATCGGCCGAAAATTTTCCATTAGATAAACCCTGGAAATAGCTTGAAAGTTGAAATAATTTTTTTCGACCCTTTAAGCCATTTTTTCGGAATTGCCAAAATGGCGAAAGTTCAAACAGCCGTAGCGTTTGAACTCCTGTTTGAGTTACTAGTTTTGTCGAAAATACCACTCGAACATAGCCGAAAAAAGGCAAAGGAAAGTATTGAAAATTCTGTCACAAATCGAAAAACCATCGGATCTCCATGAACCAAGCGGCATTTCAAAGAGAAAATCATCACGAAGAGAATGCGCACAAAGCGGCGTTCCACGTCCGAACCGAAAATAAATAATCGACGATTCAGTAAAACCACTTGTTTTCAGCCGAGATGGGAAAAAGGTTTGGATTTCCTATCTTTTTTTTTTCTAACTCTATCAATGTACTTCTCCAATTCCATCAATGTGTTAATATACTTTTATACCGTTCATTCACGCTTAATTTTCCCCAAAAATAAAAAATTTTATGAGTCGTCATCAAGTGTGGAAAGTTTTTTTTTCGCGTTTCATGGGCGTAATTTTGGGCTTTCGACAAAAACTCATCGATATTCATAATCGGTGGAAAATTTCCCATAAAATAGATGGTTGAAATGGTTTGAAAGATGAAAAAAGAAAAATGTTTTACCTACGGAATGTGACTTCGTTCCTTTTTCGTTTCCCTCTCCTTTCCGTCATGGCAGATTGAATAAAGTACCGTATAGTAATGCGTGATAGTCACGGAGCAAATGTCCTGCATACGTACGTCGCGAAAGTAGAATCTCATTATCGCTCACACAAGAGTCCGTGTACAATTCGCGTTTAGAGTGCACAGGCGCACCATCAATATCATTGTGTGTGTGTGTGTGTGTGTGTGTGTGTGTGTGTGTGTGTGTGTGTGTGTGTGTGTGTGTGTGTGTGTGTGTGCGCGCGCGCGTGTGCGTGCGTGTGCGTGCGTGTGTGTGTGTGTGTGTGTGTGTGTGTGTGTATGTGTGTGAGTGTGTATTGCTGAAAATACACACATGCATATGCAGGACAAGTGGTCCCCACGGGTTTGCATAATACGCATCGTCCGTTGCGCCTCCTGTTATGGAATTTATCGATCGAATCGTATCGATATAAGGAGATCGCTATAGGCTACTTGTCAATTCGTCTCCTCGCACGATCTGGCTCTCAGCCCGACAGTCCTCGTCGTCAGAAAGATTATTTCACTTCTACTTGATTTTTCCACATTCTGTCTACTTGAGTCGTGTATCCGTCGTAACCAAGTCTGACGTTGATTCTCGTGGCATTCGATTCCCTTGGATTTGATCAAGCAAGATTGGGAACTTTAAGGATACAAAGATGGCAATGTGACAATGAGATTGGCGATATTTTAGCTTTCATGTTGATAGATTGTTTATTTCAATTGTCATTGGACGACCATTGATAGATGTTGATATTATGATTATTTTCGTCATTGTTATGGTCGTTGATTGCATCATTAGGAAAAATACATTCGAATTGTACAATTGTACATTGCGCCCGATACCCCCCAATTCTCAATAAAAACCTTCACCTGGTTCTGTTCACCGGAAAATCCATAATGAACATTGAATTCAATTTCTTTCACGACTCATTCTATTTACTGCAACACTTCCTACGAATTCATTGGAATATTTTCACCTCGAACAATTGCATTCCATATTCATACCCCAGCATCGTTCCTTCTCGGTTAATTATAAAACTACGGCAGAATGTAGTTATTGCAAGTACTCGAAGCGAGAATAAAATGATTGAATTTATTGCGATACCAATGAAAAATTGCGTTGGGTAGACGGAACAGGATGATAATTGGTACGATCCAATACTGAGTAAGATTCACGAAAAGCCGGAGATTCGAAATAATGGTGGTTGTACATGCTGAGATCATCATCTCCATGCTGGAGGGTGTTCGCGACCTGTCTTTAAATTAAATCGCGTTGCACATCGTGTCGATTTATCCAGGCACGTAGGATCGAGCTAATTATCACGATGCATGCACACCAAGGGGGAGTTCCCTGAGGAAGTACGAAGTTATACGCGAACCGTGGGTACTACGATAATTTCTGCATGGGATCAAGTCATACTGTGATTGGCCAGTTAGACTATTCTTTTTTTTAAGGTAGTATGTGCACAAACCTCCTCTTGAGAACAAAAATTGATTTTTTTATATGCTGTAGTATAGACGTACAGAACGACGGCCGCGAAGACTCCGCATGCCTTAGTGGCTAAATACAATAGTAATTAATTCACTAAATCAATGCATTTAGCCCGCGCCCCATAGGGAATCCGTGCGGATCAAACTTTGAGACGGAAATAATAATATTTCGCGATTACATGCGAAAGCGATAAAAAACAACAACAAAAAAAACTGTCGCGGTCCCGTATGTTCCATAAAAATAAAGGTTACGGAACATTTCGAGCAGATATAATGGATTGAATCGACTAATTTTCGCGTTCGCTAGCCGCGTCTGCGATAACAGGAGAAATGACGTGGATTTCGCAACGCCGCATGCCGTCAGCAGTGCTCGTATCCGGGAGGCCGAATTGAGCTGGTCAATTTGAATGCAACAACAAAAGTTGTAGGTTCTTAACGCAATTTCATTGCATCCTTAATATCTTTACAATCTTACTTTAAGGGGCTATACCAGTGTGAACGCTGAAAATTTGGGTGATTTTCGGGAATTTTTTGGAAGAAAAGTACTCAATTTAATGTTTCGGAAAATTAAGAATATATTTGCCTATATTTGACCTATATTACACATATTTTTTTAATAGAAAAATATTCAGTTCCAGGCGACTTATGCGCTGCCTTCGAAGGTGCCAAAAAAAGTTTTTCCGCTGCTGCCACGATTCCGGCCGATTGAGTAGCTGAAACCGAAAAAGGAAAAAATGTCGTTAAACTGGAAGGTATTTCCTGTACAATGACGTAGGATTTTCGAAAAATACCAAACTCTAACAAAATAGCGTAGTTATGAAAAGTCTGTTTTCTTGCCTATAAAATGCCCGTGTTTTTCAATGCCAAATCGTCAATTTCCATCCAATCAAAAATATCCTACGTCATTGTAGAGTAAATATATTCAAGAGTACTCAGTTCAAATTTCAAGTCAACCGGATAATTGCTCTTTGAGTTACAATGTCAGCAAATTTGAAAAATCTCATTCCGAGAAAAACGCGTTTAAAGATTTAACTATCAATTTTTCCAAGATAAAATGATATTTACCATAGAAACTGCTAATCAACTATACCTGGCCCCTACAATGGACCCTCTTCTTCGGGAGGACCCTCCCATCGATTTTTTGGAAGTGTCACACTGGTATAGCCCCTTAAGAGATTTGCCAGGATTATCGATCACTCAGAGATGGCCAATAGATGTATTGATCGGCCGAAAACATCATCTGGCTTAAACTTATATAAATGTCGATGGTGAAGAGCAGGGTGGAGTCGTCATATGTGATTTCGCCACACCTTTCTCTATTGATCTAGCACTTTCTTTTTCCCCTCCCTCTGTCTTTCTCCTCCTGACAATTCCACAGTCCATTTTGCACGTCCATCTCATGGATCATCCATTATCGCTTCAGCCATGACGAAGCGTCTATCTCTCTTTCCGCATTTCTTCCCAATTTTCGGCTCAACCCAACTCAGGTTCACTGACGTTTATCTTATACATAAAACAAGATCAAATGTACAGAAGCATTTGTAGTGTACAAAACAAGAAGATAAGCTAGAGATTTTAGAAGCGTACAAAGCTGACAGTTAGCCGCTGCTCGTGATTAACGTGCAAATGGTGAGAAGAAATAAGTCAAAAGATTTCCGGTATAAACACTCCGAGGTAGCGTCTTATCTCTTGCCTTAACGGTACATCAGCTGTAATTGTAATATCAGCAGCGTGCATCCACAAATCACCCATGGAAACGATCGTGCATCGAATTTCCGTATTTATTGATTACGCAATAGAAAACTGCGAGAACAGGCAATGGCAGAGTGGAACAAGAGGGTGAAGTACCCAGCTCTCTTATTGCGTCCATTGAAACAGGAAACAAGCCCAGGAAACAGTTCAAGATTGCAAGAATCTCGAGCTATGATTGCCCTGACGAGTTAGTGATGCTTTCCCTCTTTGACTTCTTCGAGAACGTCGGAATGAGCGAGAACGAACGGAAATGCAGCGAAATAATAGCACGGAGGTGTTGCACGTACATCGGTAGGCGAAGAAAAGATCAGCCATCTATGATGGCTCTCTATGTGGCAACTCGTTGCAATTGGACTCATCTTCGATGATGATTCCTGCAAATGAATCTCACCAAAGGTAACTGTCATTGAGAATCGTCGAGAATGATCATTTTCATTGCGGGCAAACGTTCAGAAGCAACTCTACAAAGCTCACTAATCAGAGTGAAAAACTATGCAGATACGTGAAGTATCTCAAGTATTCCCGTAAAGTTGGTTCATAGCAGTACAAAAGCAGCACGTGGACGAAAACCCCGCGATATGCACGGTCAGATGGTTGTGATTTTCTTTTGTGGTTACCGCCGCTGCGCCTCGGCACCACCGATGCATACCACGTGCACATGCATCATGAACACGCTTGTATGCAGGAGATGGCTCTCATCTGCAGGAAGTTTGAAGAATGTTTACAGAGAGCTCTCGTTACCGCGGAGAAGCGAAAGAATGCGCTTCGGCAAAGACGAGAGGGGGATTGAACAAACTCGAAGAACCCGCGGAAAGGATCAACAAACATGGAATATAGGGTCGACTCGGCTAGGAGATCTGCCCCCAGAATGAACAAAAAAAACACCATTGTTCCTTCATTCTTGCAGTGTATCTTCTTCCTAAATGATTGTTGCATCGCTTTTTCTACGCAGCATGTTTCACGTAGAAGCAATGTATTCCCTAAAGTTAGAATGTTTAGGGAATCGGGTCGTCGGCAATCGTTGAGGAACAAAGTGCACTGCACACGAACAGTTTTGTACTACAAAGTTCGGTTGAGGTATTACGATTGATAGCAATGCATGTTGTTGAAGTTTGCATCGTTGGAATGCAACGAATTTTGTTTTGTTTTCCTTTTTACTCCATTTTTATTGTTGTCCAAAATCATTCTTGAAAGGTTTAGGTTGTAGGCCTCTAATGAGGATCTTCGACAAACTTTCCGTAGCTTTGTGCTGCCAACAAAAAAATGGCAATTAGAGAAAGAGTAGTAGTATCGAGTTTTATTTGCACATCTTTTTTGCAAAGCTTTTTACGGTAAATATTTACAATTGGGGCTCCAGCTAGAAAAGGGGTTTAGAAATTTTTGCACCGAGTCGATGTATTTCAGGGCACTCTGTTTATAATATTTAAGTCGGAGGAAGACAATTTCAACCCTTATTTCAACCCCCAAACGCTTTTTTTTTACCTTTTTTGCAGGTAGGGAGGAAGCGGGTTTGGTGACATCAAGTGGGTCAAATAACATGGGTTTGGGTGGGTGGGTGTGTGGATTTGTGTGGATTTGTTAACCCAAACAAATCCATCCATGTGGTGTTCTCTTTTTTTCTTAATAAAATACCCCTCCCCCATCATAAAAAAACATCTTTTCATACGGCATAATAGCCCCGAATGCATGAAAAAAATTGAAGCCGATTAGGGCTGGAGCCCCACTTGTAAATATTTACCCTTTTAACAGAACCTTAATATTTTACATACAAACTTTCCACTTATTATCTATACCCTACATTCATACACTCCGCATTATGTTCACAGTCTGCCTTTGTTCATTTATTCGTCCACTCCGTCGATCCCTCCTCCCTCATGCTCCTTATTCGACTTTATGCACACTTCCTCTATTTCCCTAAAGTACTCGCACATCCCTATTTGTATTTTCCCTCCCAGCATATTTATCATTTCCCCCTTCACTGCCAAATCATCCATTCATTCCATCCACTCCTCTGCTTTCTTCTTTGCTTTCTCCGATGCTAACTCCCATTAGAGAAAGAGCCTCTTCGTTGCGTTCCAACGATGCAAACTTCAATATCATAACAATGCTAGACATTTCAACGTTTAACATTATTTTTGTTCGTTTCTATTCTTGATGGTTCGTTTGATTACCCTTGGTGGCTACGATCCCAACTCTTTCACTTGTCACTCTACACCTGTCACTTCATTATCCCCAGTCCCGCTGAGACCCCCTTGGCTGTCCTTTGCCTCTGCTCTTTTCTACCGCACTACCATATCACATTTGTACGAGGGCACAGGGAAATTGGGGAAAACCTTGCTCGGTACAGGCGACTATGCAGAGTAAGGCAGTCGCTGGAAAGGAAAATCTTTTCTTAGGACTACATCCTGTGGTCGTGGTTTACGATCAGGCAACTTTTCGTAACGATAGATACTGTTCTCAAGTATCTTGCATGCTCTTTTTCGTCTCCAGCCATTTTTCAAAAGCCCAAGGCGTATTTTAAAAGTAAATATGAACGTCAGTGCCCCGAGGACGCATGTGCACACACATTGCGGGATAATATATACAACACTCCCGTTTGCCAGTGGAATTCAATTAACCAATTTACCAAGTATGTACGAGCTAGCTGAGAGGCGATCTTCCACACGGATCAACTGGTATCGTCGCTGGTAGGCGCGGTGAGTCAACGTCAATGAGGTGGGATCTATCAGCGCTCTTTTTGGGTACAATGTAAAGCCCCCATTATGCAATCACGAATCCAACAAACTTGGGTGTAGCCTACCTTCTCTGTTGCCAAAGTTTTCGTATCGATCAAACGTACCGGGACTACGAGTGATGGATGGAATAGGCTCTTTGGAGGTCATGCACTAGTCTGTACCGGGGGATACGAAAAAAAATAAATGATCATATACCACGATATTGGGTCAGGACGGGATAATTTGCCGTTGCTAGCACACGAACCCTCAAGTACGGATATCGCGAGGAAAGAATAGAAATATGAATTTTCATTTGTACATGGAATCTATGCATTATCATTGAAGTTATTTCGCGCACTAACGGATCACTATGAGCTATGAAACTAGGCTCGGAAAGCAATATTCCTTCGCGCATTTACACAATCTTGTTCCGGTTCTCGATATTGTATTACTGGTAAATTACTCGCTAAGTATGTCGGATGCATCATTCTGGTGCTTATCGCGGTATAAACTACCTATGCGTGATGCGTTTATGAATAATCTGTGGTATTGCGAGCAGAGATGGATGATTCGATCAAGCCAACAAATGACAGCTGTACTTCAATGTCTGCCAGTACTGATGGGTGTTACATTTTAGTGGAATTTAGACCCTGTATTTGGACAGAGTCCGAAATATCGATTTCTTAAAAAAAAGTGCATTCATCGGTTAGATTAAATATTCCTAACGGTGACAGTTGACGATGCGGAATCGACGAATGACGTTGGTGGGCGCCTATAAAGTTAGTGGCAAACAAGAGCGGAACGACAACGAGGTCGCAGGATGCGAATGATTGGCGATTCGTGATGGAGTTTTACTACGATGTTCAGCAGAGAGGGCGAGAGAGTCTCATTTAATGTGCGATGCACCCGCGCCCGAGTCGCTTTTCAACGACCATCAACGTTCTATTTGCCTGCTGTGCACCTGCAGGAGATAAACGGAAATAGACAGTGAAGTCATCATTGAAGCAATACGCATAACTAACAAACGAAAGCCATAGTATCTAATATTAATAATAATAGTATTAGTAATAATAATATGACAGAGAATAACACAAGTATTAACAATGCTTAAAAATTTTATTTTCCATTTTGTTTGTTTATTTTTATTCTCTATTTTTATTTTTTATTTCACCTTTAAAATTATTTTTTTTGTTTTTATTTAATTTTAATTTAAATCGATTAGAATAAAGAACAATACGAGGATGATGCTGTTGAAGTTTGCATCGTTGGAATGTAACGGAAATTCTTTTTCATTTCCCTTTCCTTCATTTTTATTGTTATGCAAAACTTTTTTCGTTGGATTCAGGTTTTAGGTCTCTAATGAAGATCTTTAAAGAAGTTGATAGTAGCTGTGATTGGGCGAAAAAAATACAATCAAAACTAAAACATTTCGTTGAATTTCAACGCTGCAAATTTTAATATCGTCGAGGATGTTGGTATCGTAATAGCAATTAATTAAATTGAATGTTTATTTGCAATGGAATATCAAGAGTTTCAATGATGGAAAATATAGTTTAAAATACAGGACATTCAATTACTTAACATCAGCTAATCACTTGACATCAGCTATTCACTTGACATCAGCTGATCACTTGTCATCGGCTAATCACTTGACATCAGCTATTCACTTGACATCAGCTATTCACTTGACATCAGCTAATCACTTGACATAAGAGAACTTTGGGCTTATTAGAAATTCTACATCTATAACTTTGCGCGAAAACTATGAAGGGATGATATTGAAGTTTGCGTGGTTGGAATAGCACGGAAATTCATTCTTTTCGACTGCAAAAATTTTCCTTCGGCCGATTTAGACCACGTAAAATACTCGAACATTTTTACGTATCCTTATTGGATATTTGCGGACTCACTTTGTTAACAAAAACAATTGGATATTAATAAGAATACATGAATAAAGAATGGAAAAAAGATCGCTGCTTTCCAACGATGCAAACGATGTCAACGTCACACGAAGGGCACGCTCGTCGAACGAATACAGCATTGGTGGTGGGGTTGACCCTTCATAAAAAAATGCCTTCACTGTATCAGTGGGATTGAATGCGCGGCTTACTCATGTAAACGTGTTGGATGTACTTTCTAACGGTAGTGAAAGGTAATCTCTCGCCCATTTTATTGTGCGCACCGCTCATTGCTACCGCAAGCTGTGAACTATATACATACACACACACACATACACAAACACACATGGAAATATATATGTGTGTTGGTCGTCGCATCTTATCACGAAACGGTGCTGACACGCTGTGAGCTCTCGATCCAATTATCCCACCGAAGATACGATCATTTCTCGCATCGAGATCAAGAGTTTCTGTGCGGCGAAGAGAAGCGAGAAGAAAGTGACAAAAAATTAATAAAAAGATCTTCAAGGAGAAATCAAATTATACGTCGTGTAGTTCAAACACTCCGTGCGCAATAATCATAGGCATGATGTGCAGGTCGCGCGCGTTCATTGTGTCCTATTGTATACGCCATTGTGGGTCGCAAAACTGTATACATGTTTTTTTTTCTTCATAGAATGATATAACAAAAAAGTGATGGAAACGGCAATTGGGTAATGCGCGAAAATGATTCGAAAGGCAGACAAAGCATAATTCCGTATTTTGTGCAGGTGGTCACAGTATTTGTTTAGAAGTTATATGTCTATATAAAAATAAAAATAAATCCGTAATTGCAGCAGCTATCGTTGTACGTAGCCGTTCTGTTTCATTTATATTTTTCAAGCCTCTGAATATAAGTAAAAATTTCGCCAAAATTACATTTTCTTTCAATATCCGACATTATGGGAATTTTTTATTTTCGAAAAACGGCTACGCAAAACGGAAGCTACATTTATATTGATCGATCTGGCTGTTGGACGACATTTCTTCATCAGAGGCTCTATCATACCTCAATAACGTTGTTAATTGTTTTTATTTCTTCAAATAAAAATTTACACGAAATCTGTTCAATGTATGCTTAATAACATACCCTTTTCCAATTCCCAAGTAAATAATTTAATGGACAAAAAAGATCGACAAAAACGGGCTTTTTCCGGCCCGTCACAGTGGTGTCCTTTCTCAACCGTACTTATGGCAGTATTACGATATCTGTGGCTCCTAATTCTGACCACGCAGTCTTCATATTTGACCCAAAATAAGACTTTTTTCAAGAGTGGTAAAAATCGAAATTTGACCCTTAAGGGGGTGAAACGGAGGTTTCAAAGTTTATATGAGACAACATATTTTTTGGTCAGATTTGCTCGAAACTCGGTATAAATACACTCCAATACAAATAATTACACATGTATTTGTGTGGTATATTTATGCCAACTGAAACAAACACAGTTAAGGGGCTAAAAAAGTACTACTTGACTGTCTACACGCACCAAACACAGAGGAAAACATCTAGTGTTTTCAAATATCAAATCAATTTAGTAAGTTTCAAGTAAATCTGGTAAAAAAATATGTTTTCTCTTATCAACGTTAACACTCCCTCTTAACCCCCTTAAAGGTTAAACTTCATAAATTGTTGAAATACGTGTTTAATTATTTGTATTTTAGTGTATTTATGCCAAGTTTCAAGTAAATCTGACAAAAAAATATGTTGTCTCATACAAACTTTTATCCTCCCGTTTAACTCTCTTAAGGGTCCACTTTTAGGAAATGCAGAAATACGTGTTCAATTATTTGTATTGTAGAGTATTTACACCAAGTTTCAAGCAAATCTGTCAAAAAAAATATGATGTCCCATACAAACTTTAAAACCCCTGTATCAACCCCTTAAGGATCGAATTTCGATTTTTACCACTCCTCAAAAAAGTCTTATTATGGGTCACATATGATGGCTGCGTGGTCAGAATTAGGGGCCACAGATACCGTAATATTCCCATGTTTAACAACGTTCCAAGCTCCCGTTTATCCCGTTACAAATCGTGTTTCAATGAACTACCTAACTCTTTGAAAATTACTTGTTTTCTAGAATGTTTACGCCGAATTCTAAAGAAATCTACCCAAAAAATACTCCGCCTCATTAAAAATTTAAAACCTCTGTTTCACCCCCTTAAAAGCCGAATTTCGATTTTTTGTATTCTTGAAAAAAGTCTTATTTTGGGCCAAATATAAAGACTGCATGGCCAAAACTTGGGGCCACAGATATCGTAATATCCCCGTACTTATCAGCGGAATTATCTTTTGCTTGCTCTCTGAATCATATTTTCATATTTCATGTGTGTGTGTGTGTGTGTGTGTGTGTGTGTGTGTGTGTGTGTGTGTGTGTGTGTGTGTGTGTGTGTGTGTGTGTGTGTGTGTGTGTGTGTGTGTGTGTGTGTGTGTGTGTGTGTGTGTGTGTGTGTGTGTGTGTGTGTGTGTGTGTGTGTGTGTGTGTGTGTGTGTGTGTGTGTGTGTGTGTGTGTGTGTAGGGGAGCTCGGGGTAAGACGAACCCGCGGGGTAAGATGACTCATAAGCCTAGCTACTAAACAGTGTGTGCGAGCATAGTGTTCCCGTTGGAGTTTGGAGGGGTGACGGGGAGGTGAATGAGTGTGAAAGTATGAACTGTGGCGGAAGCACGCCTCTCGAGTGAGAAAGCAATATCGATTTCTTTGAAAAAACGATCTAGTTTTTGGTAAAGTTTACCATTGTTTCAGTTAATTTGAGTTGCTGATAATGATTAGAGACAGGTAGGTAAACACAATGAAAGTACTAATTATCAATATAACAAGAACGGTTTGTCAGAATTTTTCAAAGTTATTACCTGATTTTTTGTTAATTCGTTAACCGTCTAATGGGGCAAGATGAAAACAAGCTATCGCAAAGCCGCAATATTTTGCAACGTACCACTATTCACGTTTGAAAGGGTGAAATGAAACTAGCAAGGCCTTTGGTTCTTCTTCAACCGGTGTTTATACCAGGGGAAGAAAAAGAACATACAAATGATTAAAATGATATAGAAGTAAGGTTATTTGGACTAAATACTACCGAACTTAGACGATTGGCTTATCAAATTGCTGGTATTGAGAATGAAACCACTTCTATATGCAAAAGATGCGAATCGTTCGTGACCCATCGTTGTCCCAGCGTTGTTTTATCTTGCATATGGGGTAAGATGGGAAAAATAAAAGTTTAATGAAAAATATATATTGTATAGCAACAATCAGAAAGACTGATTTTTTTGGTTCCAAAATTAAAAGATTAATAAATGTTGATTGGTTTAAAGAATAATTAAAGATGATTAACTCATATATATATATATATATATATATATATATATATATATATATATATATATATACACATATATAAACGACAAAAAATATGTATTATATATTAGGTATAGTCAAAAGGATTCCATTGTTTTGCATGAACTTGAAGGCAAAAATAATAGATTTCTTTTGACTACACCTAATATATATATATATATATATATATATATATATATATATATATATATATATATATATATTCAACTCAAGGATACTTAATCCGCAAATGCATTTTCTCTCACCCTCACTGTAAGCAGATGGCAAAACTTTCTTTCGTGCCGAATCACGCCTCAGTTTCGGCAAGCGCCGAATACAAAACGTTGAATTCATCTGTACGGAAATGTGTGCCATTTGCTTGAGCACTGCAGACGCGCTTTTCGAATAATTTTACGTTCGAGCCAGACAAAAAAATGTCTGATCTACATTCATGGCATATATGCCTTGCATAGGCGTATCGTAAAACTCAAACAAAAAAAACCTACCGAATTCTACCGAGTCACGTAAAATTTCTCTTTCTATCGAGTTTCTACGGCACGGAACTCATCGTGGAATCTTGTCGTTTTTGTAATTTTTTCGATAAAACTTTCGTGATTAAGCCGAAGTTGAGTTCTCGAGTGAACTAGTTTTGAGCTAAATGACTTTGTTTATTGGCAGTTCCGGGCGATTTATTCTGTCGATTAACGTATGGTTCTCGTGTAATGCATATATAGGTATATTCGTTTGTGTGTGTGTGTGCATCTAGACATTTGTGGAGCGACCCAGGGAGGGAGGGAGGGGAGAGAGAGAGAGAGAGAGAGAGAGAGAGAGAGAGAGAGAGAGAGAGAGAGAGAGAGAGAGAGGAAAAGTCATACAGGAACGGATAGAACACTGTGCAATTCCCTTCCGTTCAACAATACACTATTTTTATCGTGCCTCTCATGATTTGCTTCAAACGCGATATAACATTACGATTGCATAATTCGGCAGAACAAGGTGGATGGACGGGGAGGGGATTGGGAGCAGGATGTCGGACAGTAAGGCGCCATTTCAGAATACATGTACATGATTACCAGGTATATACCAGGTACATAATGCTGAACAGGTGTCTCAAGGCCATCGGGATAGCAGCAGCCAGATTCGTACCAGTTCAAAAGATCTTTGCACGTGCGAGAAACGTGAAAGTATCGAGCATCAAAATGTTCTTACACTCGTAAAATCAAGTTAATATAGTTGAAAATGCGCGTTGCAAGTGTCATCGAAGTCGTGATTATCGTTGATCGGAAGGTGTGACATGTGCGAGCTGGAGGAAACGATCATAGAGGGAAGTCGAACCAATTCATTATCATAAATACCAGTGTCCGATTGCTCACGAGGCATCTTGTCCAGCGGTTCTTTACAAATTGATATCTGCCGCGCGAGGCAAAAAAAAACCGCTTTATTTGCGGAAAATGTTGATGCTGAAGTCTCGGCACACGGTGTATACACGCGACGTAGTAAAATGATATAACGAGTGACAACTGTGAGCTATGCATTTATCACTTTGAGGAAACGTTACCGGATCCTCGTGGACTTATAATAGGTCTGCGCAGTGCTTTACTTCTCTCTCACGACCTACTGTAACAATTTACGTACAATTACCGCTTGTGACATACATGCATTTTTCAATGTTGGTTTGCACTTGCAATAGGTCGAAATGATGCTTCCACTTGCCTGACCTAGTACAAATTTAGTCTGCTATTACGGTCGTTTTTTTGTTTTATTTCTCTTACATTTAAAGTCGGTCAGGATAGAACTGCAACGTTTATCCGGGCAAACGTGGCCACAATTTGAAGTTCTCGAATGCCTGGCCTACATGTAGAGCAGAATTGGTAGCGGGGCCGGGTTGAAATTCCGAATTTTAATGATCCGAAATTCAAGATGGGGCCGGCTTGAAATTCCGAACTTTGAATGGTCAGAACGCTCAAAACTCCGAAAGAATAGTAGCCCGGAAGGTCAAAACTCCGAAAGAATTTTACACGAAAGACCAAAACTCCGAAAATCTTAACACCGTCAAAATAATTCGGCTATGGAAGTTTCAAATGTTTTAAAAGTTTCAATAAATTGACGAATTATTTCAAGATTTTTTTTTATTAAGGCCTTAGGCCACTCTAGCGGCCGAAAAAATAGGCTTTTTGGGGATTTTTTCTTCAGCAAAACTCCAAAATAAATCGAGATAACAAAAAAGGGTGTTTATCATGTATATCAGTGACTGTATACAATAATTTTTTTTAAGCCATTAATTTCAAAATGGCGGCTGTGCAGCGTTTAACTCAAAAGCGCATTTTTTATGTTGGCCGGAAACATAACTCAGACAATTTTCAACCGATTCACTTGAACTGTTGAATATATCTTGAAAAATACATTGTCTATGAAAATACGTAGGATTTTTTTTATATTGCATAGTCCATTCGTTATTTACAAGTATCCAACGATTTTTTAGGCAAATTTTTGGAAAGTGCAAAATTTCGTCAGATAATTGTTAATAACAAATTAACTATGCAATAAATAAATCCTACGTTTTCCCATAGACAATGTATTTTTCAAGATATATTCAACATTTCGAGTGAATCGGTTGAAAATTGTCTGAGTTATGTTTCCGGCCAACTTAAAAAATGCAGTTTTGAGATAAACGCTGCACAGCCGCCATTTTGAAATTAATCGCTTCAAAAAAATTATTGTACACAGTCACTGATATGTATGATAAACACCCTTTTTTGTAATCCCGATTTATTTTGTAGTTTTCTGAAAAAAAAATCTCCAAAACCCTATTTTTCGGCCTCTAGAGTGACCTAACCGCTTAAGAAATTTGTCTAGACAATGTTATACGTTCTACATTATTTACCGTCAACTGTGTATATTTTCGTTGGCATGATCTTGACGACGGTTTAAAATGCCCAATTTTAATGTTCCGAAATTACAAGGTTCGTTAAGATTATGCCAGCGAAAGTCTACACAGTTAACTGTAAATGATGTAGAACGTATAGCATTGTCTAGACAAATTTTCAAATTGACGTAAAATCACTTCTCAATAAAAAAAAAATCTTTAAATAATTCGTCGATTTATTGGAAAATTTTGAAACTTTTAAAACTTCCATAGCTGAATTATTTTGACGGTGTTCAGATTTTCGGAGTTTTGGTCTTTCGTGTAAAATTCTTTCGGAGTTTTGATTTTGCGGGGTAGTATTTTTTCGGAGTTTTGCGTTCTGATCATTCAAAGTTCGGAATTTCAACCCGGCCCTGTAGTAGCAAGTGGCATGAAATGTAGAACAAGCCTTGAATCTTTTTGTTAAAATTCGTTTTTTTATCATTGATTCACCTACTTTTGTTTATTTTTGAGGGGGGAGATTTGAAAAGAGAAAAAAATTGCCGATTTTCGTGATTTTTTTCTGAAAGGTAAGATTTCTTCCCCATTTTTGAGACTTAGGGTATGTTTTATTACTACTTTTGGCTGTTACATTGTATTTGTTGTTAATCTTTAAAAATGGCGGAGGTATGGCTCGGTCTTCTAGGGTATAAAACGTACCGTAAGTCTCAAAAATGGTAAAGAAATATAACCTCCAAAAAAAAAATCATAAATTGTTTTCCTTGCCTAAAGGTAACTCCCCCTTAAATATTGTTTGGTCTCTGATTCCTCTCACATCATCGATCCTGGTAATTTTTATGTAGATCTTCGAAAATGACAGCAAAATACAACTTTTGGTAGGCCCCCAGTCCTCTTTGGCAAGTACCTCCCCGTTATAGTGTCCATTTCGCGTACTTCTGCAAAAAGGAAATATATTTCCATACAACGATCAAGCCATAATGGGAACTATGTCCGGAAATTCTTAAAAGACAAATAAAACTTTGGGTTTGATCGTAGAGGAACTTTATTTCCATGCTACGTATAAAAGAGAGATAACCGAGGACCATCTGATGCTGAAAAATCAGCATTCGAATCTCCGGCTCCCCTTCTTGCTGTTGGCTCCATCGGTGAACAGGTGTTCGGTATCCTGGTGGTTTGGTTGCAGGAAGGATGACAGGTAGCAGGTGGTAGGCAGCAAGAAAACGAGGCACCGAATAAAAAAAATCTGGCTCACTCCGGAACAAAGTGAGCTTGCACGTTGTAAGCGAAAGTATCCAATAACGAGGGACTTTGCGATCAGAGCTTCGGGGTAAGAGGATCTTCTTGAGATAACTACGCAATGCAGATCTCCACAAATACAGTGGCAAAGCAATATCGCTTATTTTTCTTGCGCATCGACTGAAAATTGTTCCTGATCAAATTTACAAATATAATGTAATTGCGATAACCCTTGCAGGTTTCTGTCACCCCATCATCTTCACTTTTTACACCACACTTGTCGCTTTATTACTATTTCCAGTTTCTGCCGGAGACCATTCTCGCCACTTTTACCCAACGTGCTACAGCATCACGTAGGGTGCAGGGGAACTGTGAAAAACGTCGGTCACCCATTAAGGCCTTAGGCCACATTAACGGGTATAAAATCATGTGCGAATTTAACAATTTTTTTTTCGTATGAAAAAGTGATTCACTCATAAAATTAATTACACATCTATTTAGTATGAATATCAAGCTGTTGGAATTTTTTTTTCCATTTACAAAATGGCCGACGACTCGAAGCTTCTCGAAACAGCTTTTTTCCAATTGGCGTGACAAATAAGTTCAACAATTTTCACTCTATTTACTTCAAATTTAAAAGTTACGTTCCTAATTGCATTTAGCAGGGAAGTACGTACGGAATTTCCGATTAATCGAAAACTTTTCATTTTATGAGCAGTTATAAGGAAATTTTTCACTGAAAATTCATTTCTTAAGTTCAAATTTCTACAACTTTTGAATGAAAGAATATTTTTTAAATTCCGTACGTACTTTTCTAGGTATTCTAATGTAGATTGACGAGAATTTTTGTTTTTTGTTCTGGGTAAAAAATTGTGGATGCTAAATGTCATGCCGCTGAGCGCCTAAAAAAAAGATAACGAAATAAAATATTAGTAGTCGGCCATTTTGTACATTGAAAAAAAATATTTATATTTTCTAACAGCTTGATATTCATACTAAGTAGATGTGTAATTAATTTTATGAGTAAATTACTTTTTCATACGGAAAAAATGGTTCAATTCGCACATGATTTTATACCCGTTGCTGTAGCCTAAACCCTTAAGGCAGGAGCCTGAATTAGAAGGTCCGAAAAATCGTTTTTCTTCAATTGCTTAAATCGATAGATACACTACCCAAGAATATATAAAAGAATTAAACGACCTATTGAATCAAACCAAAGTTTATTTTCTTCAGTATGAAAACCTCTTCCAAGTGAATTAAAAAAGTCGAAAATTCAGTATGAAAACAAAAAAAATGTGTTAAAAATCACTTTAACGAGCTGTAAAAATTATTTAAAATAAAAATTGCTGTAAAAATTATTTAATAAGACTTGTTCAAGTCTTATTAAATAATTTTTACAGCTCGTTAAAGTGATTTTCAACACATTTTTTTTGTTTTTAAACCTGAGAAAAGTTCTAATTTCACGATTTTTCAGCTTTTTCTTAATTCACCCAGAAAAAAATGTGACAATTGAAAATCTCATTGGTTTATTTGGTTCAGTCAAGAATTACGAGCTGCATCTTTCCCGCCGATTGGGGACTGCAGTGGCAAGACGCACATGGAATAGGCTGATAAATCTGCAGTCATTTATTGTTTCACGTTAGAAAACATTTTTTTATACATTTCAAATATACATGAAAAGATGAATTGTGTACTGGGCTCACTTACTTTTTCCCTTCTAAAAAAAATCCCGAAAAAAAACTCTTTTTTTTGGATCTTCTAATTCAGGCTCCCACCTTGAAGCATTGGCCCACGCCACCGCCAGTCTGCACGGCAGCTCGCCAAGCCGCAAACCATCTGCGTTGCACTTGTTTTATTCATGGCCAATATAGTAAATGCAATATTACAAATGGAATATAGATGTTTCGGAAGAGAGATATTGTGAGATGAAATTGTCGGAATACAGATGTTTTGGATGTCACATGAGATTTTCAAGAATACGGATATTTAAGAATGGAAAAGCTTCAGATACGAAAGATTGTGAAATGGAGATATTCAAGAGCAGTAATATTTCGGAACTGAATTATTGTGGCATTATTTTGGAATAGAGATGTTTCTGATTAAACCTGCTCCAGAATAGATATATTCAAGGAGAGAGATGTCTGAGAATAGAGACATAAGAAATAGAGTTATTGTCCTGTCAATTCGTTCAACATGTTTTTCCGAAACAACGGGAAAGCGGCTGCACTTGACATATATTTCTTCATGAGATTCTATAGACGGAAATGATTAGATTGTTGGAGAGGTGATTAAAATAGTTTAATGAAGAAAGTTTTCCGACATATATATTTGTGTGGGCATATATGTATAAACCTAGTTACACACGGAGATATATATGTGTGTTTTACGAGCAGTCTACAGATTCTTAGTCACGTATCATTGGTCAAGGAAACTTTCTTGATGATTCGAGACGATAAAAGTCCCGGCTCGTTGAGCCCCCAGCGAATTTAATGGGTTAATGCACTTGATCGATCATTTAAATCGAAGAAACCTGATTCATCGGCCACGTACGTATGCGTCCGGCAATGTTGATAACGATCATAATAAACATATAAAATAATAATAATAATGATAGTAACAAAGTTCCAATCATTGCAACATATCAGCCCTATGTTGTTTTGCTCAACCACGTATAATTCTTACGGGGCTGGCGTTTCCATTGCTGAAATCCAACAAAAATTATTTTTAACATTCTCCAAAATCATATTTTGCAGATCCTGACAAATGTCCGATTTTTCTTTTAATTCGAAAATTTTGAAAGAACAATTTTCATAGCTCAAGCGTCCTAAAAAAAAAATTGGAAAATTATTAAAAAATTCATTTTCGATGCATTCCAACGATTCAAACTTCAACTAAAAAATGGGAATTCCAACAAAAATTCAAACTTCAACAAAATACCGAAAAATGTTTGATTTTTTCAAAATTGAACATTTTAAAAGATTGATCAGATTTCATGGCTCAAATGTGCCAAAGAAAATTCGGTAAATACTGAAAAGAATCATTTTCGTTGAATTCCAACGACTCCAAACTCCAACGTCATTGATTCTCGTCGATTGTGAACAATAATTCGAAGATAGCGCGTTGTTGATTTTATTACCATCGGTGTACAGTTGTCAAAATAATCTCAAGGTTTCATTCTGTTCGAAACCGAAGCTTGTGACGTATCGTTACAGCAACGACAAACAATCGATCGGTAAGCATGATGTTGGAGTTGAAAATGAGGTGAGATACCGCGGAATGGATATTTCGTCGCGCAGGGCTACTGATAATCGAAAATGCCACATTTTCTCCGACTTGCTCCGAGGCTCCTTGCAAAGCGAGAAATGGACTGGCGCGTGGCATCATTGCGAAATATCGCAGGCAGTCATTATTCGCAGGTACAAGTGCGTATAATGATATGTCGATAGGGAACAAGGAAAAACGAGAAAATTGCTGCAGAACCACGGTGCTTGTCCCTTCCCCTCAACTCCTGCGGCCACACCTCGTTATACAGGGTATCCCAGAACTGAATGCGTTTCCTTAAGGTGTTAGGCCACTAGAGGCCGAAAAAATAGGCTTTTTGGGGATTTTTTTTCAGAATAACTACAAAATAAATCGAGATTACAAAAAAGCGTGTTCATCATACTTATCAGTGACTGTATACAATAATTTTTTTTTAAGCGATATATTTCAAAATGGCGGCTGTGCAGCGTTTATCTCAAAACTACATTTTTTAAGTTGGCTGAAAACATAACTCAATGAATATTCAACCGATTCACTTGAAATGTTGAATATATCTTGAAAAATAAATTGCCTATGGAAGTACGTAGGATTTTTTTTACATTGCATAGTTCATCTGTAATTGACAATTATCTGACGATTTTTTAGGCAAATTTTTCACTTTCCAAAAATTTGCCTACAAAATCGTCAAATAATTGTTAATAACAAATGAACTATGCAATATAAAAAAAATCCTACGTACTTCCATCGACAATTTATTTTTCAAGATATATTCAACATTTCAAGTGAATCGGTTGAAAATTGTCTGAGTTATGTTTCCGGCCAACTTAAAAAATTCAGTTTTGAGATAAACGCTGCACAGCCGCCATTTATAAATTAATCGCTTCAAAGAAATTATTGTATACAGCCACTGATATGTATGCTAAACACCCTTTTTTGTAATCTCGATTTATTTTGTAGTTTTTCTGAAAAAAAAATCCCCAAAAAGCCTATTTTTCGGCCTGTAGAGTGGCCTAAGGCCTTAAATGGGGGGGTCGGGTGTGAAATTCTGAGTCGATTGATATAAGCATATGTGGGTCTCAGATCAACCCCTGAATAATTATTAATTTTTAAAGGCGAGCCAATCAGGTGCGCCCGATGAGCCAGCGTACGTCGGTGGCTCACCGCCATCCGCTCACGTACGCTGGTTCATCGGGCGCACATGATTGGCCCGCCTTTAAAAGTTAATAATTATTCAGGGGTTGATCTGAGACCCACATATGCTTATATCAATCGACTCAGAATTTCACCCCCAACCCGCCATTTCATGGAACGCATTCAGTTCTGGGACACCTTGTATACATATTTGTATCTTTTTAATGCTATCATATGGCCTCCTCGAGACTTTGAACACTAAATGACAAAGCGGTATACATAGATATACGAGGAATATTCAGTTCAATTAAACTGGCTCGCCTCGTTACTCATTCGTGTTACCAGACTCGCCCACCGATTTGCTTCTCGATAATCTCGCGCGAACTATCGCACTGGCAGTGTTACCGTGTGCACACACACACACACACACTTATATGCCGGGATATTTGTACATCGCACGAAGTATTTGTACTCTACAGCCAGCGGGTACTTTCGTTCTTTTCATTTCAATCTCATTAGATTCTCCATGCTTCTGTCGCGGTGGGGCTAATTATAAGCGGATGGAAAAATGTGTAGGTATCGCTAGTGCTGATCAGGGATGAATTCTCGAGTGCGGCTATTTTCAGCGATCGCAGTTCTCAAGAGTGAGAAATGGATCGAGCAATATCACATCAGTTGCAAATTGTAAATCGAGCAAGGCTTCTCTTCGGCAGTGAGAATTCATAAAGCAAATGAAAAAGTGAGAATTTATTATTAATATTTAGGTCTGGAGTTACGATTTTTTTTTTCGATTTTACCCCTCCGGGTGGCTTCCGGAAGTGGAAAATTGTTGCCAATTTTTCTGTGGCCCTTCTTGAATACCAAGAATATTTAACGGAAATAAAAACGATAAGAATATCTTTTGCGCCGGGCTTGCGATTTTTTTCAACCCCCCCCCCCCCCCCCCATGAGGGTGGGTTCCGGAAGTGGTAAATCATTGTCAATTTTTTTGCAACATTTCTTAGGCACCGTGAATATGTATTGCAAATAAGAAAGAAGAGAAAATCTTTAGCGCCGGAGATGCAATTTTTTCGACTTTCACCCCCCCCCGATAAGGGTGCGTTGCGGAAGTGGAAAATTGCTGCTTATTTTTTGTGGCTTTTCTTCAACACTAAAAATATATAATGGAAATAAAAAGAATGGCAATATCTCTTCTACCGGAAATGTACATTTTGTTCATTTTTAACTCCCCAATAAGGGTGGATGCCCTTCAAAATGTAACTCCCCGGTAAGGGTGAATTCCGGCTCATAAAAAATATTCGATCCTTTTGTATGGTCTCTGCTCGTGTTCTGAAGCCTGAATATTCACGAAAACGTCTGGTAATGGAAAAAAATAGGTGCAACGCCTGATAAGGGTGGATTCCTGAATTTACAAATCACTACCAATTTTTTTGTGGTATTTCCATGGCACAAACCATGTACAACACGAATAAAAGCAAAAAAGAAGAATATCTTTACGGTCGGAGATCTGATTTTTTTCGACCCCCCCCCCCCCCGCCCCCCCCCCCCCCCCCCCTCTGTCAAAGTGGGTTCCGGTCGTCGAAAATTCCCGCTTATTTTTATGTCACACTCTTCAACACTAAGAACATATAACGCAAGCAAAAAAGATGAGAATATCTTTTCCGCCTTAAGGGAAGGTACCTGAGTAAAGGGCGAGCAAAACAGGTAAACTTCGGAAATTTTTATCTCAAAAACTAATGTTTCGATTGGATCCGGGTTTTTTTAAATTGAAAAATAGATACATTGAGGCATGTTTAGGATTTTTTTAAAAATAAATTCCTTGATTGGAAGCGATTTAAACGCGATTATCTCGAAACATAGTTTTCAAAGTCGGTGCCAGATGTATCTCGAAAATGGCTTGTCCGATTTTCTCCAAATTTGGATACAATATTCTTCGATAGTTTTTCTCGTTCGCCACATAGGGGTTTTTCATTTGATTGAACCATTGCTTTTTTAAGCAATGTGTATGCAATCCAAAATCGTTGGAAATTACGAACGAAAAACGAATGTTAAATTAAAACGCTCGCAATTCCGTCAAAAGTGAAAATTTCAAAAAATCCTACGTGGCGAACGAGAAAAACTATCGAAGAATATTCTATCCAAATTTGGACAAAATCGGACAAGCCGTTTTCCAGATACATCTGGCACCGACTTTGAAAACTATATTTCGATATAATCGCGTTTGAATCGCTTCCAGTCAACGAATTTATTTTAAAAAATTCCCAAACATACCTCAATGTACATATTTTCCAATAAAAAAAACCCGGATCCAATCGAAACATTAGTTTTTGAGCTAAAAATTCCCGAAGTTGACCTGTTTTTCTCGCCGTTTACTCCGGTACCGCCCTTTAATTTTTTTTGAACGTCTCGTATGACTTCTGCTGCCATTCTAATGCCGAAATATTCACGGTCACGATTGGTAATTTGAAAAAATATAAAAATCGTTCCAACCCCAAGATGTAACCTTCAAGCCCACAAAACTCCAATCCGCAATTCCGAAGTTTCGATCAAAGAAAGGAAGAACCAAAGCAAAAACGAGCCCTGCTGTATATTCGGACACAAAAAGATCGAGCAATCGTTGATAATGAATCGGTGAAACTTTCCAATTCCCGGCGGAACGCTTGGAATTTAACGCCCGAAGAAGTGTGTCCTAGAAATTTTCCATGCAACCGCGTTCTGGCATAGCGTCGTTTCCTATGATCCGGAACCACCAAAAGTTTTCATTCAAAATAAATCCACACTTCCAAGTGACAGTACACGCCAAAAGTGACCTCTTTCGTTTCGTTATTTCAAAGTGAAATTCCATTCATCGTGTTTCTCGACCTGGCATCATTGAGTGGGTCCATTATTCAGGTGGGGAAAAAAAAGCGTTCGACAAAATGCGCTTTGCACGTGCGTCAACGAAAAACTTTGACTTTCTAAGCGGCGACGAGTACAGATGAAACGTGGACGTTGTATGGACCATGGCCCTTAACCGGCAATCGAGAGTGTCTTCAACGATGGGAGCGAGGGAGAAGGAGATCAAAGAGTCGGACACGGTCCGGAGCTGAGCTGTGCAGAGCTACGAACTCCGAGCTACGGCCGCAACAATTTTCTCCGTTGCTTTGTAGAGCGTGGTAAAACGTTGTTTTCAATGGTCAACGGCAAGTGCCTACAAACGAGCCTACACACAGAAGCTCGTGTAGAATGTGTAAATTTATATCGGCCATTTCGTATTAATTGGGCCAACATAGCGGGCTCGGGATATCGTGGATCCGTTCCACTTCTTTTTTTTTCTTAACGATGCTATTTCATCTCCAAATCAAAATTGATTAGTCCCGAAGTCATTTGAAACGATAATGTTGACAATGAATCACTGCTATCGCGTGTTTCAAAGATAACATTATTCTTCGTCAATTCTTTGGGTCCCACGGTCCCTCCCGTCCGGGCTGAAGAGTCTCATGACGCGGCGAAGCGACGAGACTGAAGCTTGCATCGTCTTCGAGATTTGAACATTTTTTTACTTATCAAATTTCAGGCCCATCTTAGCTACGAAAACTACTCGACAATTTCGTGCTGCTCGTTTAGATGTCTACATGACGCTGAAGTTTCCATCGTTGGAATGCAACGAAAATTATGTTTTCTTATAATTTCTAAACTTTTTTAACCCGTTTGGGGTGTGAAAATCCCCTGAACATTTCTACGTATTCGTATTACAAATTAACTATCTCAGTTTGCGAAAAAGAGATTGGGCAATGATGAAAATGAAGAGAAAAAGATATCTTTGCATTCCAACGATGCAAACTTCAACGTCATGATGTCCATCATACAAATGTCCAAAAAGATTCCCGAGGATAATAAAAATGAGGACATTAGAATATGAAATAAAGTTTTCGTTGCATTCTAAAGATGGCGATGATGCGAATTCAATGACGTTGAAGTTTGCATCGATGGATTGCAACAAAAATGATGTTTTCAAAGTTTGCGGAAAAAAGACTGGGTAATGATAAAAATGAAGAGAAAATAATATCGTTGCATTCCAACTATGCAAAATATCTTAGTTTGCAAAAAAAGACTGGGTAATGATAAAAATGAAGAGAAAAAAAATATCGTTGCATTCCAACTATGCAAACTTCAACGTCACGACGTCTGCCATACAAATGTCCAAAAAGATTCCCTAGGATAATAAAAATAAGGACATTAAAATATGAAATAAAGTTTTCGTTGCCTTCCAAAGATGGTGATGATGCAAACTTCAATGACGTTGAAGTTTGCATCGTTAAAATGCAACGAAAATGATTTTTTTTATATTTTTCTCCGGCGGCAGATTCGAGCTACGACAATCATGCAAACATTATTTAAGATTCTTATTGAACGATCTACAAGAAATTTGCAGAATATGATTATGGATAATAATGGAAATAAGAAATTAAAAAGAATTTTTGTTGCATCCCAACTATGCAAACGTCAACACGTTCCGCGCAATTTATTTTAGAAAATCCGTAACCACTTGTCAAATATTTAATCACTTAGAAAGTTTATATAGTAATTATGTGGCGGCAAGTATTGAATCAAAATATTGGATTGGCAAGAAAACTTTGTATTTTATTACCAAAAATAAAATAAAATTATTCATTCATTTCAAGAATGCTTTTTTCAAATTTTCGGTGATAAAACGCAAAGATTTTCTTGCCACCCTAATATAAAATAAATATAAAACGCTATATCGAATGGAAAAACGCTAAACCTAATACAAAATAAATATAAAATGAAACGCTTAACGAACGACAATGGCCAATTATAACATTATGCGAAACAATGGTACAATAATGAGTGCATAACGTTTTATTAATTTTCGTAGCTGACGCAGGTTGGAACAAAAAAAAGAGAACGTTGAAATCTGATTTACTCCCGAGCCAGTTAGCACAGAGTGCCCTGTACGTGCACACGGATGCGAATATTCTCCGTGCCGACAATTTATTTGGCTTAATGGATCATTTTATCAGTGCTACGTATCTCCGAGGGACTACATAGGGACTAAAATCAAGCCACAACGTGGTGAATCTCGTCTCGCCTCGCGGTACTCCCGGAGAAACTCCTGTGCGCTTCTCCGTTTTTTTCCCCTACCCGCTACGTGCGTAACGCGTAGGGGGTTCGATAGACGAGGAATCGAGGAATGAATAAACGAGGATACTCCGCGAGTAACGTAAGTGCGAACAATTTGATCCAGTTTTATTCAATTTTATTCGCCAGCATGGAACGCCAAAGAATGTACAAAGGGGCAGAATTAATGAAGGTCGTTAATTTTTTTTCAACTTTTTACAGATGAGTTCCACGTGAGGCAGCGGAATTGCCGCGTTCAATTACTACAAGACTCTTATATTTATATGGCAAGACTGTTTGACTGATATTTCGTGTCGAATCGGCATGTAGATCGAATTAGTGACAATTATCAAATGCTCGTACAAATAGGGTCTGCAAAGGTTAAAAAATTCAACATACGATTGTTTATTATTAAAGCTATTACAATTATAATTTCAACAACGTCATTTATTAATATTAATCGTATAATAAAATTTAATAAAGTAATCGTATATTATAATCTTAATAAAAAATGGGATTTAAACAATTAAGTGGTATTTTTAACAAAAACTTTTAATTGATGAAAAAAGTACCTTTCAAATTGAAATAAATGTTGTATAAAAAGGAATTTTGCAATTTGAATCATTTCATTTTAATAAAAAAGAAACATTCAATTAAAGAAAAATCTTTAATGTCAATTACAAAAAATCATTCAAAATAAATTTGTATTCAATTTGAAAAATGCCACTTATTTAAAATACCACGTATTTATTAAATTCAATTTTTTAAATCTATTGAATCAATTTGAAATTTAAAATTAGTCTAGTTCAACTTACCTCTACTTTAATTCAATGATAAAATCATTGAAATTTTCAATAAACCCACCCTTATTTTGCAACAAGAATTTAAGAAAAAAAAATCAAAAATTGACCGTACACATAAATGATTGTTATACTAGAACTAACTACATTTGTTGGGCAGGTTAATCGTCATATACACGTGGCAGCTGTATTACGAATTCCCTGTCAAAAAAACAGGCGATTTCACGCTGCTGCGTTTACCATGGTCGTTTATTGTACTTATTATGGATTATTATGACTTCTAATATTACGGGAAGTGGTATTGTTGCCATTTCGAAAATAATCGGCAAAGGAATGGCAGATCCAAACCATTACGGCATTATCAATTGCTTTCGTCCATAGAAATACCCATTGGTTGATCTTGTTTTCCCTTCGGATCGTGAAATATCAAGGAATGAACAAGATGAAAAAGAACACGCGGAAGAAATGATAATTGAAAATGAATGGAAGATCACACGGTTAGCGTGTTAGAGCTCGAACTTTCGTGTTCTTCTTTCGTAACGAAGTACTCTGTGTACACGATACTGCACTCGTGATATTTCTATATACAACGCAGATTCATGTACACACATCCCGTGTCTCTGTTGGATAATTAGTAACGGGAATTCTCGCGCTCGAAGCTGAAACATCGGAAGTCTCCCGAGTGGCTCAGGCGCACTAGACCAAATCACAGTAATTCTTAAACCAAGTCAAAGTAATTCTCAAAAAACTGATAATTCAGTCGAGCAAAAACATGAAACCGTTCTGATCGAACCTAAGAAATTATCGATTCACTTATGACGCATGGTACCAAAGTAGTTCAATCACGAAATTCATTCATAAAAAAGTGGCAGTGTTAATTTCTGATGCTGTTTGCATCGTTGGAATGCAACAATAATGGTTTATTTCCTTCTTCTCCATTTTTGTTGTTATCCAAAATATTTTTCGATATTGCTAGGTTGTAGGTCTCCAATGAGGATCTTGAAAAAAGTTTATCGCAGCTTTGATCCGCCATGAAAAAATTGCAATGAGAAAATCTTTGATCACGAAGTTCATATAGAAAAAAAAATTGCATCGTTGGAATGCAACAAAAGTGCTTTTTTATTTCCTTTTTCTCCATTCTTGTTATCCAAAAAATATTTTTCGACATTGTTAGGTTGTAGGTCGCCAATAAGGATCTTTAAAAAAAATTATGGCAGCTTTGATCTGTCATGAAAAAAATTGCAATGAGAAAAAACCATTTCGTTCCATTCCAACGAGGCAAGTTTCAATATTATAATTTTTCGGCGTTATTATTTCTACGAATTGTAGTAGATTTGTCTATGAAAGTATCGGGTTTTAAAAAAATCGATATCTGTAGTTAAGGCGAGAAATCCCTATGGAATTTTCAAAAAATCGATTTTTTAAAATATATTTTGAAAGTATGATACCCAAAGAATATAGTGACCAAAGGAAAATTCGAAATATTGAATATTTGCAGAGGTATCGCATATAGTCTAGAGCATATGTTGAAACTTCAAACGCGATTATCTCGAAACTACTTTTTCAAAAACTGCTCGTGTTGTAGCTCAAAAAGTTATCGACCGATTTGGATGAAATTTTGGGAGGTTACTCTCAGTAATAATATCGGAAGGATGTACCTAAAGTTTGAAAGGTAGCGTGTAAATAAATATTTTTTTTGGGGTCAAATAGATCGAAAAAATGGTCGAAAATTCGAACTTTGGAGTAAAAAGGCTCCCAAATTTTTAATTTTGCACTTTTTCATCATTCTTTAGGTATATCCTTCCCTTTAATATGTCTGTAAACGAATGACACTTATTAAATATTTCTCAGATCAACAGAAAAAGAGTGACAACTGCAGCACTTTTCAATGTTTTTCAACTTGACAGTTATAATAAACTCATGTCTAAATTTGAAAATGATCAGATTATTTTATCCCCTCTAAAAAAATTCCCGAAAAATACCTATTTTTCATGCTCCTAAAAGGATTTCTCGCCTCAAGGACTGTGCATAGGTACGATTTACTGAAATTATCAGCACTTTTTTTTTCACAACAAGAGTTCGAGTTCACAAAATTAGGCCTAACTGGCGAACGTCGACAGTTAAATTAATGTCAAATGGGAATCTCAAAATTACAGTTCCTACCGTTCACCGGAAATGCTCGAAATTTCCTTTTTACAGCCTGACTAATTATTCTCATCCAATTTATTTTTCAAAGGCACGGTAAATGTCCTGGCGACTTTCTAGTGTCCCTCGATTCATGAACACTAGTTTCGAGTGCCGAAACAAAAAAAATGTTAATTAGACCACGGAAATAGGTGTCCTACATAATAGACTTCGTTCTTTATAGTTTATAATTCGATCGCGGCCCTATCGCACACTTTATTGCCACCCTCATTTCTTCACTCCGTATACTTCGATCGTTCTTCGGTTATTTGCAGAAAAGCAGAAACTGCATGATATTTCGTAGCAGGTGCAAAGGAATATTGCGATTCACGAAGGAACGGGACGAGTATAGGATCAGCGGACCGCGCAATCACGATCTTTGATGATGCACCATGCGAGAGAATAAGCTCACGCTCATATATATCCGAGGCCCCGTTCTTCTTTTTGCCTTCCTCGGTCTGTTCGTATCATGAATTAAGTAGACCCAAGAGACGAGCTGACCGAGGAGAGAAGAGCATGCACGCGCGAAGCTTCTCCTATGAGCTCTCTTTGAGAAAGAAAAAAACAGGTTATGTGCCAAATGAAAAGATGCCAGAAAAATACGAGAAGGAGGAAGGGGGAAGAATATATATATATATATATATATATACACGCGCGCGCGTGTGTGTGTGTGTGTGTCTATTCTATTGCGTAGCTCAAACCTGCCACAAAGAATGTAAGAAGAATAAAAACTAATATCCATAGCATTTCAATATTGCATACTTCGATCTGATTCCGAATGTCATTCATCGATTCAGCATCGAGCCTTTTATTATGGTGTCATACGTAAAAATGTGACGAAAAGAAATACAGTGAATTTTGAATTTTTCAATGAGGCTAATAAGATAATTATCAAGTTATCGCCAATAAAGAAAGCAAGTTATGAAGGTATGAATCAACCAAGTTATCAACTTATAAAAAAATCCAGTTATCAAGTTATCAATCAATGAATCAACCAATAAAGTTATCGAGGTATCAATCAATCAAGTTATCAATCAAACGAGTTATCAAGTTATCAATCGATTGAGTTATCGAGTTATCAAGTTATCAATCAATCAAGTTATCAATCAAACGAGTTATCAAGTTATCAATCAATCAAGTTATCAATCAAACGAGTTATCAAGTTATCAATCGATCGAGTTATCGAGTTATCAATCAATCAAGTTATCAATTTATCGAGTTATCAAGTTATCAGGTTATCAATAAATCAATCAATGTAGTTTTCATTTCGATCCAATAATCGACATAATCCAATAAACTATCTATAACGAGAAAGAAAATCGCCATTCCAAACGGTAAACATGTTTGTGTGTGTGTGTGTGTGTGTGTGTGTGTGTGTGTGTGTGTGTGTGTGTGTGTGTGTGTGTGTGTATGCACGCGCGCGTGCGTGCGTGTGGGGGGGAGAGAAAGAGAGAGAAGGCGAGACAGGATGAAAAAAGTAACGGAGAAGAAGAAGCGATTCGTCTATTTACGAGATATCGTTCCTATACACGTTTAGAAGCCAGAAACCCGGAAAGAGGAAGTCGACGTTGCACGGGCACTTTGTTCAAAGTCATGGGCTCACTTCCACTCTGTTTTCTGGCACACATACGTAAGTTACTTAGCCAAGGTACAAGGACAAGATAGCGCGGAGTGCTTCCAAGCAAAAAGACGCAATTCACAAGTTTCAACGTGCAAATTTATGTTTTACGTTCACTCGTTTGCTATGTAGATTACACCAGGCACGTATCCGCGTTCCTGTCACGATTGGCCAGTCGACAGAAATCCGGTTTTTTTTTCATTCAACTCCAACGGGCTTGTCGTATGTTGCATTTGAGTTCCAGACTTCCCCCGTCCGCCATATTAGTTATGGCTTTGAGAAAATCGCGGGTTTGAAGAAGCTCCCCTCGTGTTCATTGAACATAGGATTCCACGGGGAGCATCAATGGAGGAACAGCCAACTGGAGGAATTTTGTTCTCAAGAGCTTCCGGAATGTAAAAACGTGAAAGAATGTCAGCGTGAATTCTACAGTTTTTGTGAAACTGAACTTGAAACGATTGGTCAGTTTGGTCAAACTGCACTGGGCCAAGTTGCAAATCTTTTTTTATTTCGAGAAGAAGAAGAGATCTTCTGGCTAGTGAATACCTCCTTACCATTTGCGACGAACATTCCATTTGATTAATTAAGAATCGTCTGTTGGAAGATACTGACGTTTTTTTAGTCTTACGTACGTCCAATGAAAAGTCAACATCGAAATTTCCATAAGCTCCACTAAATCGTGCAAAAAAAACAACACCTAAGCAATTCCGCAGTTTGCGATCGAAAATCGTTAAGGTAGTTCCTCTGCGAAAATCTCAACCAAAAGTTTACATACCATGTTCATGTTTAAAAGATTGATAATTGGTTTAATTAGTAATGAATAAAATTAAAAACTACGCAATATTGACTCGGTACTAGTAGATAATACGATGGATATCATTTATTGCCGTAAAATATATTTTGTATTGTGTTTTTGATCGACCATTGCTAGTAAACTTTTTGCCGGGACTGTCCAGGCTTTGCCCCAATTGTTTTTTTTTCCAGGCTTTGCCAGGCTTTCCACCAAAATTGTGAAGGCTTCTCATGGTTATATCTTGGAAACTAGATGGTGAATCATTCTCATTTTTTTTCACATTATTCGTGATATCTTACTGTGGCTTATCCTCGTTTTTTATCAATTTCTTAATTTTAGTTTTGACGGTAGAATTAATGATGCTCTGTTTGCCCATCATAACGCATTTGTTACGTGTAAACCAAGCCAACTTTAAGTGTAAATATCTCAGGTTTGGGGTGGTCAAACTTATTCAAATTGCACAGATGTTTGGATAATGTATTAAATAACGTATATGTCAAATTTCAACAATTTCTTAATTCAACTCTTCTGTGGGGGTACTACCTTAACTGAGCTGTGCAAAATTGCCAAGATTACGATTTGATCATACGAAGATTGCCTAGATTTTCGCTTCGAAAGCATCCCTAAAAGATCGCAGCCACGAAACAAGGAGACACACGTGACTGGAAGTACCTCCACGTCGAGCGCATCGAACTTCAATCTCCCGAATGCCGCCTGAGTCATCACACGAAGTCTCGCAAGTGCAGTCCTCCGGAGCTAAGATCACGGAGAGCCGAAGAAACGATCAAGTTCCGAATCATTGTCACTTGCGTTAAAGGGATGTGGAACATGACCGAGGAAAGTCGTTGGAATGGCAAAAGGCAACGCACGAATCTGTGTGTACGCGTGCACGAGTTGCAGAAGTGACATGTCCATTGGTGAATTTGCACACGAGGGAGTGGATGAGTAAGAGTGAAGTATCGTACGCGACACCCCTATCGTCAATTGGAGGCTTCCTAATCCGTTTAAAAGTGTGGCCAAGCGAGTTAGCCGAGGGAATGGGAGAAAAATGAGATAGGACAGTTGGAAACGGCAGCTTTAAGGCTGCCACCGCGACGTTAGTTCAATCATTCTTACACAAGTGCACATCGAAGAGAGTCGTCGTCATTCGTCGTTACGAGGGCGTTCAACCTCAATCCACCGGGACAGCCAGGCGCAAGCCTACATGCAACGAAACTAACTACGACACACACACACACACACACACACACACACACACACACACACACACACACGCACACAGGTGAGGACATCGTCTATCGTGCACGCTACATATTTATGCGATCCATCGCACTTGCACACGGTGCACAATGATCCTCTCAGCTGCAATATATACCTGCCTCCACTTTGATATGCATCTGTTATATGAAGTCCCAGCAACGTGAGCGAGGAACAGAGGCGTATAGCGTTGCTAAAGGGGCCACACTGATCACCCTAGTATTATTTCTATCTGTAAACTGACATTACTCGACAAAAAATCACTAACGAAAAAACCTTCGTGTTGAATATTATGGAGTGCAGGCGGATTTGATGAAAAATCAATTAGTCCATACAAACTCAACATCTCCTCTCGCATAATACAGATATTTTTGGAGGTGTCTAATTTATTGGAATTTGACAAAATGAAAATTGACTGGCCACCATTTTGACCCGTCGGGTCAATTTGACCCGGATTCTTCATCCACCTGATGCCAACGACCCTTCGGTCGGTTCAAAAAAAATCGAAAACTCTTTTGCCCCTTCTTAAAGCGGGATATACATTGAGATATGAAAAAATAAGCAATATCGAGGGATTTTTCAAACTGAGAAATAATTATTCTACAATTACCAAACTTCATATATATAATTTAAATTCGAAAAATATGAAATTCAATTGCTGTAAAAAAATATTGAAAATTTCAATTTTGGAGAAATGAAGATTGTGCTTAAAATTCATCCGGAAGAAAATGACCCGGTGTGACGATGAAATGTTAAATACCGGGGAACATAAAATAAAGTGGAATAAAGGAAATTAAAATAACTTCACCGAAAAAGATAAATAAAACAGAAAAAAATGGGATAACATTCGAGCTCACAGAATTCGTAGCGGGCAGTGAAGGAAAATTGTCAATATCCATAAAAATATTTTTTATTTGCAACCTAGTCACATTAGCAACGTTTTGTTGAGAAAAAAAATCATCTATCCGCTTCTACAATTTTAACGAACCTTGTTTTCGTCCAATACATCTTATTTCGGTCGAATTAATTCACTTCATCGACGTACTTTTAATGTCGAAACCAGCAGAGAAATATGGAAGCAGTCAAATAAAAAGTTGCATATTTGCGATGAGTCGAGAGAAAAAAAATGTTATACTAAATTAGCAGCACTTTATCATAGTAACATATGCTGAACTCTCCAACTCCGAGGTAGACCGGAAGTGACGGCAATTTTATACGTGGTCTCCGATCCAGTCACGAACCCATATCACCCGGCTACGAGAGACGACTGCGCCGCGGGCTTCGAGGCTTCCTCACGTACGCATTCATCGGCGTCAGGCACGCGTACGAAGGCACGCGCGATCTTCTATGTAGACATGGAAATACACTGGTCTACCTCGGTTTAGGAAACTTCGATTTAACACGGCATCTAACCCAACCTTTGACGATCACGGGATATCGTAATAACGATCATAATATCATACAACTTACGGTTCTTCCACTACTAAAATGTATTTTTTCACATAAATATTCCATCTTTGAGTAATAGAAAATTAGCCGCAAGCTATGGTGTTGAAGGCTGCATACTAGAATGCAACGAGAATTCTTTTTTCTACATTTATTCCTTTGTTTTTATCAATATACCAAATGTTTTTTTCTGTCAAATTTCTTGTGCCAGATTTGACCTACGCCAATCGCTCAAACATTTTTTACGATGCTTATTTAGAGATCTGCAAGGTAGCATATAAATCTATTGCGTAGCTGAAATCTGTCGCAAAGAATGTAAGAAGAAAAAAACTATTATCCATAGCATTTTCATATTGCATACTTCGATCTGATTCCGAATGTCATTCATCGATTCGACATCGAGCCTTTTTTTGTTGGCATACGTGAAAATGTGACAAAAGAAATACAGTAAATTTTGAAATTTTCGATGAAGCTAATAAGATAATTATCAAGGTATCGCCAATAAAGCAAGCAAGTTATCAAGGTATGAATCAATCAATTTATCAACTTATAAATAAATCAAGTCATCAACTTATTAATCAATGAATCAATCAATAAAGTTATCGAGTTATCAATCAATCAGGTTATCAAGTTATCAATCAATTAAGTTATCAAGTTACCAATCGATCGAGTTATCAAGTTATCAATCAATCAAGTTATCAAGTTATCAATGGATCGAGTTATCAAGTTATCAATCGATCGAGTTATCAAGTTATTAATCGATCGAGTTATCAAGTTATCAATCAATCAAGTTATCAAGTTACCAATCAATCGAGTTATCAATCGATCGAGTTATTTCGTTGTTAAGTTTATCAATCAATCATGTCATCAAGTTATCAATCGATCGAGTTATCAGGTTATCAATCAAGTTATCAAGTTGTCAATCGATCGAGTTATCAAGTTATCGATCAATCAAGTTATCAATCGATCGAGTTATCAAGTTATCAATCAATCAGGTTATCAAGTTATCAATCGATCGAGTTATCAAGTGATCAATCAATCAAGTTATCAAGTTATCAATCGATCGAGTTATCAAGTTATCAATCAATCAAGTTGTCAAGTTGTCAATCGATCGAGTTATCAAGTTATCAATCAATCAGGTTATCAAGTTATCAATCGATCGAGTTATCAAGTGATCAATCAATCAAGTTATCAAGTTATCAATCGATCGAGTTATCAAGTTATCAATCAATCAAGTTGTCAAGTTGTCAATCGATCGAGTTATCAAGTTAGCAATCAATCAAGTTATCAAGTTAACAAAAATCAATCAATGTAGTTTTCATTTTGATCCAATAATCGACATAATCCAATAAACTATTTATAATGAGAAAGAAGAGCGCCATTCAAAGCGGTAAACATTTGTAGTGCTTGAGGAAAATATACATACCACTCACTATTGTGCAAAAAAATGTTTTTACACTTTTGCAATAATTATGAAAAAATTTGGGTAGTCAAGCTTCTACAATAAACGTTTCGTACACGTGGGGAAATTCGTACGAAAATGATATATTTATTTCTGGAACAATTAGGTCACGGTCAATAATTGGTTCACCTTAATTCCATAAACAACAATATCGGAGCAGTTAGGCGTAATGCCGTTTTACGAGCTGGTAACAAAATTCATAAAGACGCGAGGGGGAGTGCTGACTTGGCCGAGCGTAGCAAACGTACATCCGTTTCCGGAGGATGTGCATTTGCCACTTCTTTCTCTTTCTCCCTCGCTTTTTCTGTTTTTTGTCTGTTTTTTCCTCAGCGTCACAGGACCGGGTAGGATACCGAGAAAAAAGAAGTTCCTAAAATCCTCGAATAACTCGAATCAAAAGGAATTGTGTCAAGTTTGAATCACGACGTGGTGAAGTCAAAAATATTTTAGTTTTTCAGTGAGCTTCTTTCAACTGAATGGTCATTATCGTTCTTCAAATGAATTGATTCACCGAGTTTTTACAGGAAATTTAATGGAATCTTGATCAACCCAATGAACTGATTCATCTGATCATTTTTTTCAATCATTTTCTCACCTCAATTCAGGTGTGAAAATGCTCAATCATACTTCGTTATTGCTGACGCACGAAAATTGTGTTGCGTGAATGGGATCTACGTATCACGATATGTACCGTTGTACTTGTTTCTTTCAATTTAATTCTATTTGATTCTATGGAGCTCACGTTCTATGATGAATAAATTTACGATGTGTTTCTGAAGCATACATCCAGGAGGGTCCAATACTTCAACGATTATTATTGAAGAATTCTATTTTGCTTTAGAAATGCCATAAAAGTTAAACTTCCATTTTTCCATAAATTCGATTATATAATTACGAAAGAAAAAATTAATAAAATCGTTGCAATGTACTTTCGCTAAAAAAATTGATTTATTCAATTGTGAAGATCGTCCAGATTCAGATATAAATTATTTTCTCGAAATCAATGGACCCAATGAACTTTGACATTTTATCCACCTACAAAGAAAATTAAATAGCCTACTTCAACAATGAAAAACGTAGCATACAAAAGCTGACATTTACATCGTTGTAATGCGAAAGATCTTTTTTATATTTTTATTTCCTTGTTTTTATTATTTTACAAAATATTTTTTTGCAGTTTCAAATGATAGAGCTCTAGGTAAGCGACTTAAGAATCGATTGATGAATTTTCGAAGATTGGCCAAAAGTAATTCAAGCATTTGAAAAATAATAATTTCCATTGCATTCCAACGATGCAAACTTTAATCTCGCGCATTCGAATTTGTTTGCCACGGAGATTTCTTCATTCTTTATATTGCGTACCTTTAAATTAGTAGTAGAAGCAGAATGTCTGGTCCCACGCCAGAATGTGGTATCTTAAAAAATGCATTTATCTGAAAAACAAATGGAAATTACCTGAAATATATATATTTTTAAATACGTTCACCTGTTACAAATGAGAAAAAAAGGAAATACGAAATAGACTTCGGTTCGGTAACGATGAAAAAAAGCAGCTCTCGCAAATCGTGGAACTCTTTCGCTCGCGTCTATGGATATTCGATCCAAGATGGGGTTCTGGGTTACGACGTTTGTGTATCTTTTGCCAAGAAAAAGAGCGTATCTACGCGGATTTGAGAACGACGAGGACAGTGGCACAGAAGGACGAAATCTAAAAGGAATAAGAGCACACTAATGTGGTGGGGTATGGAGATCGGAAATACGAACCAGTTCTCTCACGGAACGAAACTCGAGACCGAATCGCGAACAATTTTATATTGCGACGTTCTTCACGCTGCTGTTGGTACTTGTCACTGGTCAGACACAACTCTGCTCATGAGTGTCAGTTTGGTCTGTTTGTTTTTTTTTTTATACTTCGTACTGACTCGCCTTTTATAATTGCTCCGTGGACAAGTAAGACACGAAGGTGCATATCGATGGGCGGAAGGCTTATGTAACATTACGAGGTATTCAAGAGGGATTATACATTCTGTAAACAATTGCAAAAACTGGATACACATATGAATATTTATATTTTCACGATAACTGTTCAAAGTTCCCGAAATTAGGCCACTCTAGGATTTTCCAAAAATCGATTCTTTTGTTTGTCAAAAAGGTACTTTAGTACCTAACAAATTATATTCCAAAATATTATGGGGGTGAAAAATCTTTAAGTACTCGATTCTCGAATTCTAGTGCAGGCATCGCATATTAAGGGGTTAGGCCGTAGTAACGGGTATAAAATCATGTGCGAATTTAACAATGTTTTTTCGTATGAAAAAGTCATTCACTCATAAAATGAATTACACATCTATTTAGTATGAATATCAAGTAGTTAGAAAATATATATTTTTTTTTTCGACGTACAAACCGGCCGACTACAAATATTTTCTTTTGTCATATTTTTTTAGGCGCTTCGCGGCGTGACATTTAGCATCCACAATTTTTTTACCAAGAACAATAAACAAAAATTCTCGTCAATCTACATGAGAATACCTAGAGAAGTACGTGCGGAATTAAAAAAAATTGTTTTACTCAAAAGCTGTAGGTATTTGAACCTAAGAAATGAATTTTCAGTGAAAAATTTCGTTGTAACTGCTCATAAAGTGCTCATAAAATGAAAAGTTTTTGATTAATCGGGAATTCCGTACGTAGTTCTCTGCGAAATGCAATTAGGAACATAACTTTTAAATTTGAAGTAAATCGATTGGAAATTGGTTAAATTATTTGTCACGCCAATTGGAAAAAAGCTGTTTCCAGAAGTTTCGAGTAGTCGGCCATTTTGTACATCGAAAAAAAAATATATATATATTTTCTAACAGCTTGATATTCATACTAAATAGATGTGTAGTTAATTTTATTTGTGAATCACTTTTCCATACGAAAATAAATTGTTCAATTCGCACATGATTTTATACCCGTTACTGTGGCCTAACCCCTTAAAGGTATTGAAACATTATTCATGTCGTGACTTTCGGTTGTACTTTCGAATAGCTTATTACCTCCGATTGAGGTTAAATTTTGCACAGACGTTCCATTGAATATATAAAGACAGCCCTTAAGGGGTTACCCCCACTTGCGATTTTGAAAAAATCGATTTTACTGCATTTTTTTGAAGTATAAGTTTCTGAGAATATGTCCTGAAAGTTTCAAGTCGATCCGAACAAAATTGACTGAGCTATGAGCGTTAAAAGAGAAGAATCCGCGTTGAAAGAGCGTTGAAAGATAAACTTTAAATGCGTTTTTCTCAAAATGGCATTTTTGAAGTCGGTGACCAAGATTACACGAACACTAATGAACCGATCTTCTTGAAATTTTGCAGGCTTATTTAATACATAAAAATGTAGTCTCTAATCGTTCGATTTCTTTTTCGAAAAAAAATGGCCGTTTTATAGCCAAAAAACAGCCGTTTTTTTTCGTTAAAATCGAACCATTAACTTTGACTGTCCGCCATTTTGTGAAAAATGAATATTTTTTAAAATCCTTCGATTAAAGACTAGTTTATACTTATATTTGACTAAATCCATCCGCATTTTTTTTTCAGATGATGCACTTCGCCGCAATGTTGGTCACCGCAAACCGTGTATATAAAAACATTATTTCATTGACGGCCATTTGCCACTAAACAATGTAATATTTTTCAATAAAAACTATACTGAAAGTTCTTCAAGATGTGTTCTTTAAGATGGTATATTGATCGATTAAAAAAGTTTTGTGGTTTTCTTTAAAAAAAAATCTGAAGAAGGCCTTTTTTGCGCTACAAGCGGGGGTAACGCCTTAAAGGGATTTTTTTGCGTATTTCGATAGTTTACGAGATATCGAATTTGTTCGGGTTTGTTTGAGGTTTTTGTTGTTGTTTTGGGTTTGTATTTGTTTGCGTGTTTGGGTTTGTTTGTTTGTGTTTGTTTATGTTTGTTCGTTTGAGTTTGTGTGTTTCGGTTTGATTGTTGAGTTACCCCGGCAGTATTGATATGGGGGCGTCCATAAATTACGTCATTTTAAAATAGGGGGGGGGGGGGGGTCTGGTCGTTGGATGACGGTAACGATAATTGGATTATGACGATAGAAAGGATAGGATGATTTCGGGGGGGGGGGGGGGGGGGTTAAAAATCAGCAAAAATCGATGACGTAATATATGGGCGGCCCCTATACTTGCAGAGGTAAGCGCGGCTCGCTAGCTAGTCGAAGGAGTGGGGATATCGATCGGTCGTGGCGAGCGATATAGATATACTCGTGCGGGATAAAAAATAAACTTTAAAATTCGATTTCTCGTGAACAATTGGAGTGCGCCAAAAATCCCTTTCGGCGATGTCTTTATATATCAAGTGAAACATTTCTGCAAAATTCCAGCCAAATCGGGGGTAACAGCTTTTCGGAAGTTTATCCATCCCACACTTCGAATTAAACACGGAACGAAATGATAAAAAACGAAAGAAGCGGTTCGTCATCATCGTAGATTTTGCGAAATCCCCTTTATCACTAGAATGTAATATTTTATGGGGAGATTTTCTCTACTAGCCTGAAGGGTGGCCGTTCCAAAGTCGACCATGGCCAAGAAAAAACCATCATCAATGAGTACAATTGAATCGATTTTAACAGATTTGCATCAACTTTTCCACTTTCAGACGAAATTAAGACGTTCGTCAGCCAAGAAGAATCTTTCGTCCATAGAAACTAATCAATTACTCGCTCGAACTTCATCAGAAGTCGGAAAAGATTTGAAAAGCCGTACCGCTCTCGTGACAGGAATCGCGAATTATCCGCCACAACCGTTTAGAGAACAGCAGTCGAAGACATTCGCTAAATAGAGAGGACAGTGAACAACTTCTTATTTGAAGAGTAAGGGACGTGGAACGTGACCCTGAAGCCTTGAAAATAATCGCCACCGCTTTGGCCTAAGCGATTTACGGCTATATCTACAGATATAGGGCTTGTGACGGACACTATATATCTTTTAGACGTACATAGAACATATATATATATATATATATATATATATATATATATATATATATATATAGGGTTTCCTTCTTATCTCTGCCACCCGAAATAACTCGGTAATTATCGATGTCACAAAAAATCGTTCGAGACAAAAGTTGTACGATGTAAAGGCGGCCATCAAATGCGACCAATTTTTTTTTTTTTTTTCGATGGCGGCGCTGACGCACAGTGACGGTCACCTCCACTTTTTCAAATGGAATGGTACATTTTTTTACAACCATCTTGTGGAGCACCTCAAGCCGCATAAAAAACATTAGCGGGTCAAAGTCGTTCAAGGTCATTCAAGGTCATCTATTAAAATGAAACACAAATCTAAATATCTCGAATCACTACCGAATATTTGGCAGTGATTTGGATTTGAGATATTTAGATTTGTATCATTGATACTGACCTTGAATGACCTTGAACGACTTTGACCCCCAATGTTTTTTATGCGGCTTGAGGTTATCCACAAGATGGTTGAAAAAAATGTACCATTCCATCTTGAAAAGTGGAGGTGACCGTCAGTGTGCTTCAGCGCCTCCACCGAAATAAAAAAAAATGGTCGCATTTGATGACTACCTTCAAACCGTACACCTTTTGTCTGGAACATTTTTTTGTGATGTCGATAATTACCGAGCTATTTCGGGTGGCAGAGATAAGAGGGACACCCTGTATATAGACTCGCAATACAAACCTTACCCATGCCTCAAATGACCACTAATTGTGTTCCTGTTGGTATGAACGTAAATTGTGCCCAGTGCAATGTACACCTCGCACCGTACGTATTGTACATTTACGTATTTAGCCACGTTGCAACTATTTTCTCGTCTATACGCGTTCAAAGTAAAAAACTATCGAGGCACGGTACATATCCACGGTAACAAAAAAAAAATTCGAGCTTCAAAATACCCCAGACCCGCAATAAATCGAGCTAATTATCGACTGATTGTCATTTGACTCGTATCACAGAGAAAAAAGATTTATTGAAATAAACTAAATGCGTTCGTTTGATCCTTTCTCATTTGAATTAATTGAACTTATCGTAAAAAGTATTTCTTTTTAATTCCACTATGTTGGTGATTAATTTTAAATATATTTGTTTATTTAAATCAATATCTATGATAGAAAATGTATTGTAGTCATTTTGATAATTGGTATGATCGATGCAAAAAAATATTTCGTGGTATAGAACAAATGGGTCTGTTTAGATTTATTTTATTTGGATTGAGGAGTGAATTCATAGACGCGGTAGTACGCTCTGTGGCCGAGGCGTGGCGCAGCGCCCGAAGCTTCGCCCATAAACCATTTGTACTCTGACCGAGCACGTAACCGAGTTCGCAAAACTTATTCGTGTCGGCTAAGTGTGTTTCGAAAGACGTGGGAATTACACATCTTGTGATACAAGCAAGAGAAACATCCTCTCGTATGGACCGAAACAGCAACGATGTTATTATTTATTTCAATTTTGTAAAATCCTCCAGTAAGGATTGTAAACGTCACGTATAAATATGTATCGTATGAAAAAAAGTTTTGTAAGTTTTCTTATTGCGAATCAAAATACTAGTGATTCAAATGAGATATTTATTCGTTCGAAATAATAGTCTTGAAGTTTGTATTGTTGGAAGGCAAAGAAAATTCTTCTTTTTTTTTTACTTTCGTTGTCACCCGATAGATATTTTTTGCACGTTTCGGCTGTGGACCTTGGAAGAAATCCTAAAAACGAGTGATACACGTAGCCTAAAAGGGTAAAAAATGAGTTAAATTATAGCTGGTTGGTGATGCAAAAAATGAACACTTTTTGCAGATTTTGCTTTAGAAAAATTTATAAAAAACATGATTCTCGTAGTAAAAAAAAATGTGTTGGATTTTGGCAAGAATGATGCGAAAATGAATTCTCGAATCTCCAATCATTCGAAATAACAATATATTCGAACCGAAGACACATTTACGACATGCAGTCAAACGTATTTTTATTTAAATATATGTTTCATCGCATTTCTTACGATCTCGCATTTTGACGCATGGATAGACTTTTCTCGATTTTTCTAAATTTGCAATACGTATGAGTACCTACGTGTGAACCTCGGGCTACAAAAACTTACTTCCATTACGCACGCCATTCTAGCGAATGATAAAAGTCCCATTAAATCACGTTCGCGATGCTCAAGTGCTCGGCAATCAAAGATACCAACGACTGGTATTGATTGGCGAGTACGTGCAGATAGTGTTCGGTACTCTGCGGCTTTTATATGGCGATCGGAAAATTGAGAAGTCATGACGAGTCATTATGCAGATAAAATAAGCTTCGCGTATGCAGTACAAACATCGAACTTCTGTTATGGATATAAACATATATCATACATATAGATTAACATATATATGGATATAAACATAAATCTGTACGGGTGTACAAATAGCAAAAAGAAGTACTAATCGACACAACGCATTATCGTCTCTTCGAGCCATTAACTTCAACATCATCAATCCAATCTGTTTAAGGGGTTAGACCACAGTAACGGGTATAAAATCGTGTGCGAATTTAACAATTTGTTTTTCGTATGAAAAAGTGATTCAATTATGAAATTAATTACACATCTATTTAGTATAAATATCAAGCTGTTAGAAAAAATATTTTTTTTTTCGATGTGCAAAATGGCCGACTACTAATATTTTCTTTCGTTATCTTTTTTTTAGGCGCTCCGCGGTGTGCCATTTAGCATCCACAATTTTTTACCTAGAACAAAAAATGAAAATTCTCATCAATCTACATTAGAATACCTAGAGAAGTACGCAAGGAATTTGAAAAATATTGTTTTATTCAAAAGTTGTAGGTATTTGAACTTAAGAAATGAATTTTCAGTGAAAAATTTCGTTATAACTGCTCATAAACTGCTCATAAAATGAAAAGTTTTTTATTAATCAGAAATTCCGTACGTACTTCTCTGCGAAATGCAATTAGGAACATAACTTTCAAATTTGAAGTAAATCGAGTGAAAATTGTTGAAGTTATTCGTCACGCCGATTGGAAAAGAGCTGTTTCGAGAAGTTTCGAGTAGTCCGCCATTTTGGACAACGAAAAAAAATCTATATTTTCTAACAACTTGATATTCATGCTAAATAGATGTGTAATTAATTTTATGAATGAATCACTTTTTCATACGAAAAGAATGGTTAAATTCGCATATGATGTTATACCCGTTACTGTTGCCTAACCCCTTAATGAACAACAAATGAATCCGAAACTTTGGTAACCGCAAATAAGTTTCTCCAAAGCAACGATAACGTCCATACCCAACAACAATCATGATGTTGGCGTTTGCATCGTTGGGATGCAACGAAATTTCATTTTTCTTCTATTGCTCATATTTATTTCGCCGATTTAGGGCACGAAAATCACCCAAACCGTTTTTATTATCCTCATTACAGTTCCGTGATCTTAATTTATGGAAATAATTCTAGATCATAATGGACATGAAGCAAAGCAAACAAAAAAAGAAAAGAACTGTTGTTGCGTTCCGACGATGTAAACTTCAACGTCATCAACTAGCGTCATACACTAGGATCATTGATGTGATCCACATACTTGACCACTTTTCAATCATTTCTGTTCTTCAGCAGAGCATCGCCGTTCGATTGAAGTGGCGTCAGAATGGGATCAAAGTGATATCAATCGAATGGAGCCCTAATGAAATTCATTGACAGGGCTGGTCAATTGCTGTGAGCAGTGGAAAACATCAAAGCTCTGCAACAGTGGACCAAATTTGGAGCAAATCGTGTATGTGCATACTCATTTGCAGAAAGACTTGTGAACCTTGCTCGCGAACGGGCTATGTGCATCTTGACTTTATTAGGAGGTTTGGTACATACGGGATGCATGGTGAGCCTGCAAGACGGAGCAGCAATAAAGGCAATGGAGAGCCCGCGAATAATCCGGTACTCTCGGTTAGCAGGCTGTTATATATATATATATATATATATATATATATATATATATATATATATATATATATATATATATATATATATATATATATATACACATATATATATATATATATATATGAGGTATTCCACGTGAATCCGGTGGACTTTTTTCCTGACCCCCCGCCAATTCGATTTATTTATTTTTTTATCTGATTCCATTGACTCTAAAAGACACCCTGATTTTTTTTTTACATCTTTCGAAACAACCCCTAATCAACAAAAAAAATGTTTAATCCGAAAAAAAACGCCCCGATTTAAAAATCTGTAAGAATTCCCAAAAGTGCGTCATTATGTGTAAAAAATTTCGAGCTACCACCCGCAGTGGAAATATGATTTTTTCTGTGCTTTCTGAGCGATGAACGTTTTAAAAAATCCGAAAAATTCAAGAACTTACTTTACTTCGGGCGGATACTTAAATATTTTGATATCCACAATGAATGTTTTTGACCATTTTTTAATAATCATTTGGTTATTCGAAAACGGTAAAAAAAAATCATGAATTTTTCGGATTTTAAAAAATGTTAATCGCTCAGAAAGCACAGAAAATATCATACTTCCACTGCGGGTGATAGCTTGAAGATTTTTACACACAATCACGCATTTTTGGGAATTTTTTCCGATTTTTAAATCGGGGCGTTTGTTTCGGTGAAATTTTTTTTTTTATGACTAAGGGTTGTTTCGAAAAATGTAAAAAAAATCCGGGTGTCTTTTAGAGTCAATGGAAGCAGATAAAAAAAGAAATCGAATTGGCGAGGGTCAGGGAAAAAATCCACCGGATTCACGTGGAATACCTCATATATATATATATGTGTGTGTGCACGTATGAGCTCGCCGACCGGCTCGCGCCACTATATGCCGGCATGCAAACGAGGCTCTTGGCTTCGTTCGCCTTGTGGAGGTCGTCTAGTTGTGAAACCCGTTCCAGGAGCTATCGTCTCCGAGCGATCACCATCACACCGCACGCCGCATGAAACTTCGAGGTATACCCCGAGTCCGGGCTACAACTTTTCCAGGCAGACTCCAAACTCGCTTATCCCATATGACCAACACACAACCGCAGATTTTGCGATTTTCCTTAATTCGCTATTTCCAGCTAGAAGATCTTGGTGGAAATCATGATGGAGAAAATCACAACTTACAGCTTAGATTTCGAAAATCATATTCGAAGTCATGCATTTGTGGATTACGTGGATTATCCGGATTGGAGGACATCGAGCTGATGTGGGATACTGACCTGGTAATCAATTTTTCAGAAAATGGCCAAAAAAAAAGGTTTTTGCCCTGTACTCAAAGATGAAGAAGAAGATTCTTCTGTTTGTTCCGAAGAATCTGTCTTTTGGAACGAGAGAGAGAGGATTGCGAAAAAGATTGGATATATATCCAATCTTTTTTGCAACATATGTTGCAAGGTCGATGGGGTTGAAGTTTGCATCGCTGGAATGCAACGAAAGTTCATTTCAATTTCTAACTGTTATTATTATTCAAAATCTAATTTTGCAGATTTTCCGTAGATCGCTAACAAATCCGCAAAGATATTTTCACGATTTTCGTAGCTCGAAACTGCCGAAGAAAAATTGGAAAAGAAAATGAAAACATATTCGTTGCATTTCAACTATGCAAACCGCAACGTAATCAAGATCAACATAACCTCACAAATCTTCGAACCCAGTTTTCTCATGGAAGGTTAAGTTTTTTTTAGGAAAAACAAAGCATCAGGCCCTGCACTGAGAAAAAAAAACAATTGAATCCAAAAAGTATATTGGTTGATCCAAATAAATGTGCTGCTGCGGAGTGCCACCGATACATGAGATTGTTTCAATACTATAAAATATTGGAAAACGTGATTGATTTAAATAAAATACTATTTTATTTGAAACAGCTCCTCTGTTTTCTGAATATCTACATTATCCTTCAAATAAAATTATATTCTATTGAAATCATTCTATATACAATCCGTAGATGTATTGGATGAAATAATTAAGCGGTTGCTACAAACATTTTTTATTTCGTACAAAAATATAATCCATAGAATTAATTATTTCTTTACTACATCGAAACGAATATGCCATGGGACGTAAGTTTTTCAATTTGTTTCAAATCTTAAATAAAAAGTGAGCATTAGAATGATCATCCACGATAATAGTTGAGAGAACATCAGATATCCAATGGAATATCCATGGAGAGAATATCAGATATTCAACTGATTAAAACAGATACTACACTTTGATCTTAGCCACAGACCAAGAAGCGATACTCTTTAGAGTTTCTCCAGCGTTTAAGTAGATTTTCGGTTCACGCTACGCCTACGAGAAACGAGCGCGCGTGCGGCCTCTAGCGGTTACTCCGAGAACTACGGGTTTCCTCACACCTATAATTTCGGTGGCGCTCTGCCATGATTTGGTTGAGTTTTTTCAACCAAATGTGCAAGAAACAAATTTTACTTTCGCATAATTTTTTAACCAATTCAGACATTTGCTCAATATTTTTCAATCAAAATAAAATATAAATATTTGGACGAATAATGTACATAAAATCAATATCAGATATGGTGAAAACAATAAAATAACATATTTACTCAATAGAAATTTTATCTGAATCAAACGAGCGAAATTCAATTTTTCTTGTGTACGCGAATCAACAATATTCATGTTATGAATTGAAACGCTTTTTTCGTTCGTTGCAGAAATTGCATTCAAAACTATATAATTTGATCGCGAAATTTTTTTAGATAGTTTCAATAATATATTGTTCTCGGATAACAATATATCTTTTGAATGAAAAAAAAAACTTTAAATTTCATCATGTTATTAAAGTCAATAGCGTTTTGTTTGGACTAATAAATCCGATTATTTACACCAACAATTTTACAATTGAATCAACGAAATTTCATTCAATTACACCAATGATATTGGAGCAATGATTTTTTTTTCTCAGTGTGGAGAATTCCCTTATGCAGAGCTTGACGATTATCTTATGCCCCAAATATTATTAATCTTTGAGAAATTTTCGTTTGAAAATTTCAGCTCTCTCTCTCGCACCCATACGTCACGTGGTACATCGTCTCCTTCACCTAAAACCTGAACAATGAAAGGATATAATTCATCTACCTGAATGCGAAACAGCTACGCGTACGAAATCTGCTTACCTGAAACAAATAAGAAAAAAGTACACGTCAGAAGGCTTTTCGCGAGTGAAAATTCTCTACGGATAAGCTTGTAATTTTATACATAAATTTATCGACAATGCGGCGAATTGCAATGAGTCGCCTCTTGTGTATGGACAACCAAAATTAATGGTGTGCCACAATGGAATGAATAAATCAGTCCATTTACTTTAACAAGATTCGATATAAGTAACAATGGCGAAGGAAAAGAATCAGTAATAATTCCTGGAATAGATAATAAGCGGGCATTTCCATTTCGAGAATAAAATAAGAGGACGGACGTCCACCGTAATCGTGATATATTCCAACAAAGTCTCCATGACGAGGCGGGAGGAAAACAAATCTCATTACTTCGTGAGGTGCGATTCTAGGTGTATTCGAACGGCACGACAGACCTAAACGGACTACAATAGCGCACGCATAGACACCCATATTTATATACAGGGTGGCCCAAAGACTGGCGTCCAAAGGGAAAATCCAGATGCCTCGTATCGATACCTACCCAAATCATCGGGGCCGGGTTGAAATTCCGAACTTTGAATGATCAGAACGCTCAAAACTCCGAAAGAATTTTACACGAAAAACCAAAACTCCGAAAATCGGAACACCGTCAAAATAATTCCGGCTACGGAAGTTTTTAAAGTTTCAAAATTTCCAATAAATCGACGAATTATTTCTAGATTTTTTTTTATTAAGAAGCAATTTTTCGTCAATTTAAAAATTTCTCTAGACAATGGTATACGTTCTACATCATTTACAGTCAACTGTGCAGACTTTCGCTGGCCTGATCTTGACATGGGGGCCCGGTTGAAATTCCGAACTTTGAATGCGCCGACGGTTTAAAATTCCTAATTTTAATGTTCCGAAATTACAAAGTTCGTCAAGATCATGCCAGCGAAAGTCTACACAGTTCACTGTAAATTATGTACAACGTATAACATTGTCTAAACAAATTTCAAAATTGACGTAAAATCAGTTCTTAATTCAAAAAAATTCTCTAAATAATTCGATGATTTATTGAAAATTTTGAAACTTTGAAAAATTCCATAGCCGAATTATATTGACGTTGTTCAGATTTTCGGAGTTTCGGTCTGTCGAGCAAAATTCTTTCGGAGTTTTGAACGTTCTCATCATTCAAAATTCAGAATTTCAACCCGGCCCCAAATCATCCCCATGAGTGTTCTACGATCTTTTTTAGTTATCGAGAAAAATGCATTATTTTTTTTCGACTTCCCCTATAGCAGAGATGTTAGTTCTTTTCTCTTTTGTGTATGCACTTTCCTCGTGATTTTTAATCTTTATGAAGTGTATAAAGTGTATAAAGTGTATAAAGTAAACTTCATAAAGTGTATTATTATTTATATTTTAGACACTTTGTAATTATTATTCATAAGTAAATTATGTTTACTTATATAAGTATATATAAGTAACTTTATAAGTAAATTACTATTTATACTAAATGAGACAATAAATAGCAGGTTAATTTTTTTTTCAAATCTTATCCTACGCCGAAACTCGACAACGAAATGCTTTTTTTCGCAAAAACTAAAAAAAAACGTGAATCGTACATGGGGACGATTCAGATAGGCATGGATAGGAAGCATTTAGATATTCCTTTTGGACGTCACTTTTCGAGCCACCCTGTCGATAAAGTATCGAGAATCGATAGGTCGAGTGGGTCGAAAATTGACACGTTTCATCAACGCGCCCGTCATTCAGTGCTTACCCACGCGTTCGGTTCGAAGCTCACTCGGAGAGGAACCAGGAAAGGAAAATCTCCGAGGGTCTTTTATCCATTGGAGAGGGGGGCCAGAAGGCGCAGTCTGTTGCTTCGGGGTCGCAATTTATAAGGCGAGAGTAAATCATGACGAGGCGAATGCGTGGGCGTCATGAACGGGGAAGAATCTCGTTCCGTATCGTGGATTACGTTTATGCACTCGTACACGCGAAACTTGGTGATGCTCGGAGCATTCGAATATGCATATACGTACTGCGTCTAGCAATGAGTATGCGTGTATGAGATATTTATATATAGCTGCCACTAATTACATGTAGGGATATATAAATATAAACACATATCGATATATGTAGCGCACGGACACTAACCAACACTGGTGAATGTTCGGTAAGTTTAAGGCCTTAGGCCACAGTAACGGGTATAAAATCATGTGCGAATTTAACAATTTTTTTCGGTTAAAAAAGTGATTCACTCGTCAAATTAATTACACATCTATTTAGCATGAATATCAAGCTGTTAAAAAATATATATTTTTTTTTCGATGTACAAAATGGCCGACTACTCGAAACTTCTCGAAACAGCTTTTTTCCAATTGGCGTGACAAATAACTTCAACAATTTTCACTCGATTTACTTCAAATTTAAAAGTTATGTTCCTAATTGCATTTCGCAGAGAAGTACGTACGGAATTTCTGATTAATCGAAAACTTTTCATTTTACGAGCAGTTTATGAGCAGTTATAACGAAATTTTTCACTGAAAATTCATTTCTTCAGTTCAAATACCTACAACTTTTGAATAAAACAATATTTTTTCAATTCCGTACGTACTTCTCTAGGTATTCTAATGTAGATTGACGAGAATTTTCGTTTTTTATCCTAGGTAAAAAATTGTGGATGCTAAATGTTACGCCGCGGAGCGCCTAAAAAAAAGATAACAAAAGAAAATATTAGTAAGCGGCCATTTTGTACATCGAAAAAAAATATATATATATTTTCTAACAGCTTGATATTTATACTAAATAGATGTGTAATCAATTTTACGAGTGAATCACTTTTAACACGAAAAAAAAAATGCTAAGGCGTTACCCCCACTTGTAACGCAAAAAAAGGCCTTTTTCATGAATTTTTTTTAAAGAAAACTACAAAACTTTTTTAATCGATCAATATACCATCTTAAAGAACACATCTTGAAGAACTTTCAGTAATTTTTTTATTGAAAAATATTACATTGTTTAGTGGCAAATGGCCGTCAACGAAATAATGTTTTTATATACGCGGTTTGCGGTGACCAACATTGCGGCGAAGTGGATCATCTGAAAAAAAAATGCGGATGGATTTAGTCAAATATAAGTATAAACTAGTCTTTAATCGAAGGATTTTAAAAAATATTCATTTTTCACAAAATGGCGGACCGTCAAAGTTAATGGTTCGATTTTAACGAAAAAAAAAATCGAACGATTAGACTACATTTTTATGTATTGAATAAGCCTGCAAAATTTCAAGAAGATCGGTTCATTAGTATTCGAGTAATCTTGGTCACCGACTTCAGAAATTTTGAGAAAAACGCGTTTAAAGTTTCAATTTCAGTTTACACGAAGAAAACATTTTTTTTTTGTAAACTTACATAGAGTCATCTATTCCGGGCCCGTTTTTATAAATTCCAGTCTATTATATGAACGTTGTGAATGCCAGGTATACGACCCTTTTCATCGAACAATGCATTGAAGGTCGGAGGGAGGGTCGGGAGCGCCAGACGGCAGACTAGCCGGTCGTTTACACAACGGATTCTTCTCTCTCAACGCTCATATCTCAGTCAATTTTGTTCGAATCGACTTGAAATTTTCAGGACATATTCTCAGATACTTATACTTCAAAAAAATGCAATAGAAAAAATCGATTTTTTCAAAATCGCAAGTGGGCGTAACCCCTTAAAGTTGCACATGATTTTATACTCGTTACTGTGTGCCTAAGGCCTTAAACGAGTATAAATCGCTTAAAAAAGTACCTATTTCTTAAAAAATCGATTTGCATCACGTAACGAAAAATCCACTTTAATTGTCGTTCGTTATTTATTTTCCTGCACTTTGAAAAAAATGGCGCGTAATTTTAAATGTCAGGTGATTTTGAGACACCCTATATAATGATACGATATACGCGCGCGCGCACACACACACACACACACACACACACACACACACACACACACACACACACACACACACACACACACACACACACACACACAACACACACGCACGCGCGCGCGCACACACACACACACACACACACACACACACACACACACACGAAGGTATATATGTATATAAATACGTGTGAAACGTAACGAACGTCGATGCCTCACGCGATCGTTCAACAACTTCCTAGAGATTCAACTCGTGCGAGCGTCAGCGCTCGCGCCTCAGAGCCATTAATCCGGTGCGGTGATCGATAACGATACGAGCCCGTGTGGCCCGGGCTTTTACGCGCGTGCGACCGGGTAGCTTTTCCGCGTGGAAGAGAACATATCTCGGCGGATCGGGCCGCGCGCGAGACGATCTCGCGTCTCGTCGACGCACCGAGCGTCACGGACACTGCACCCTGCTGCACCGGATAAATGGCTATGCCGGGCTCACGCTCTATGCTCATTGATGCTCATTTGCTCACCGGACTCCTGCCGAGGTCGCTCGCATCCTATATACGCGTGCATAGTGTCAAATTGCACGAGCGCGTACCTATTGGCCAGTCCTAAAAGTGCGTGATTCCAGGTTTATACGAAGAAAAAAAACGCTAATGACAGTAGTTCGCGGTGATGAATGCGATCACGGGCAGGAGGGAGGTCGGAATAAGATGGCTGCTGATGGGATCCGAGAGGTGCGGCGATTGTCGAGACCCAAAAGAAATGGACGAATGTAAAAAAAAGTTTGGGTTATGATGACAACAATTTCCATTGGTGTGATGACAGTCAAGGGAAGGGTAGGGGTTCCAGCGTGAAAGAAAACACTTTTGCGATTTTTTTCTTCTGTATGGATAGAGTAAATTTATTGAAACCTTTTGTACATTGTTAAGTGTCATTTCAAGAACATTCCGTGGAATTTGTACGCGAAAATATTCACAAACAAGCCGATGACAAAGCTTTTCCAAGAACGCCTTTGGAAAAACACGATTTGCGGTGTTCACTGTACCTCAGCTAGAAATTGTCTGAAATCAAGTGCCATTAAAATTTCGTCAAAGTATCATCGAATCCTCCCCCCAACGGTCTTTGATAATTTTTTTTTTTCATTTCTACATTTTTGGTGGTCATGTAAAGTGAAAAGTGCTATTTTTCACGGAAAATTCCGCCATTTTGGGGGTGGAAAACCCTCTAAATGTAAAAAAAATCTCAAACTAACCGTTGGTGGAGGTATTTTATATGTAGAAAGTTTGTACCAAGTTTGAAATAAATCGGTCATGTAGTTTTCAAATGGCAATGATCACGGACTTTGAAAAAGTGGTTTCGAGAAAAACGCGGCACCGGATTATTTGTGGATATTTTCGCGTACAAATTTCACGGAACGTTCTTGAAATGACACTTAACGATGTACAAAAGGTTTCAATAAATTTACTCTATCCATATAAATTTAAAAAAATCGCAAAAAAGTGTTTTTTTTTCACGCTGAAATCCCTCCCCTCCCCTTAATTCCGGAATTATTGTTATTAACATAATCGTAAAACGAAAGCAATAATATAAAGATAATAATTAATAATTAAATAATTGTAGAACTAGTGGAATTAGTAGATATAATAGCAATAATAACAGTAATGTATTAGTAATACTATTATAATAGTATAATCGTAGTAATAGTAATGATAATATAATATAATATAATAGTAGTAATAAACCGACAAATCTAACGGTCCTGAAGTTTGCATCGTTGGAATGCAACGAATTGTTTGTTCATTTTCTATTCCTCTATTTTTATCATTATCCAAAACCTCTTCTTTGCAAATTGAAGTCGTAAATCTCTAATGAAAATACGTAAAAACGTGTGAGTCACATTCACAGCCTAAGTCGGCCAAAAAAAATTAACGATTAAAAAGAATGAATTTTCGTTACACTCAAACGATGCAGGCTTCGACATCGTCGATGTAGACTGTACAAACCACTCATACGTTGCTACCTACTCATACTACAGATTTAGCACACCAATTAGCAAAAAAATACTTTGAGTAATGATATAAATGAAGGCGAAAAAAGAAAATAAAACATCGTTGTATTTCAACGATGCAAGCTCCAACGATATGTAAAATTAATAGAATAATGGTAATCACCACCATCAATATTGCCGTTGAATTATAAAAATAGTAATTATCACTATTACTGATTGATAATTATTATTGTCCATTAATTATTCCCAATAACCGGCAGATAATTGCCAGTTGGATAATAAACGTGACAACAATAATCATTATAAATCAATAGTTTGACTAATAATTATCGTTATTGAAAAATAATCAGAAGAAGAATAATTATCTTCCGGATTTAATCAATAACGACTAAATAATAATAGTATAATAATCACTGTTAATGTTAATCTTTAGCTGGGTCGTGAAAAGTAAAATCCCAATCCAGAATCTTCTTCACTATTGTGCATAGTAGGCAGTCACCAAAAGTGTCATTGTTCTCTGCAAAAAAATCCCGATTAATGCCACGTATCGGCGATAAGCCCGCAACGGGTAAAGCCACTTTCCACGGGGAACAATGAAAGGGGGAGACGATTGTTATCACGTCTGGAGGGAATTTCCGATGCTCATTATCGACGTGGCTTTCATACGAAATGCGAAAAAAATCTTCGGAAGATACATCGCAGGTGGCATCGCAGGTGACCAAGAATGATGCTGTGGAATGGTGTTGAATACTGAAAGAAATTTATCATCATTCTCCATCACGTAAAAATCATTCCCAACGTTTTATCAAAAATACCACAAGTATACACTTATCATTTACACTCAAAATGAATACGACTCGTTGAATAATTTTTTTTTATGTTTTCGAGTCACGCTTTTCTATAAACTTAAGGTGGGACACGACTGCGAGGGATAAAGTCGATGTTCTATTTAATTTTATTAAAATATCTATATACTTATATTCAAGAATGTGTAAAAACAATTTAAGTTAAAATATTGAAAATTTACCAAGTTACAGACTTTTCAGTGAGAGCAGGCAGCACAACGATTTACGTGTACTAAAACTTTCAATTGCTATTTTCACTTTGAAGGAAAAACAAAATTTCTGTAATTGCAGAAGCTATCGTTGTACGTAACCGTTTTATTGTTCAATTTAGTATTTTCAAGTCCCCCAATATAAGTAAAAATTTCGCCGAATTGACATTTCTTTCAATTCACCTGACATTTTGTTTTTTTTTTCTCTCGAAAAACGGCTACGTACAACCAGAATTACATTTACATAAATGTAGTTCTGTAGTAAAATTTACTTATTTTTTTTTTTTTAATTAAAAATGACGTCTGAAAAATCAAAAAAATTTGTAATCTATATAGATTATGAAACATTTTTATTTTTCAGACCAACTTGTCAACTTGTCGATCCGGCCGTTGGACCTCATTTTTTATAAAGAGCCTCTATTATACCTCAATAGCGTTATCAATTTTTTATTTTTCAAAATAAAAATGTACACGCAATAAGTTCAATGTATGCTTAAGGCAGAGTCTGCTTTAGAAGCCGAAAAAAAGCGTTTTTTCAGCAATATTTTTGAAAGGGAAGGAAATGATTGCGGTAAACGAAATTTTGAGACGATAGTGTATTATATTCAAGCTTTAAAAAACAATTTTTATTATTAAAAAATATTGAAATTTTTCAAAGTTGTAACGATTTTTCTGGGCCGCCTGGAGTCTGCACTTGTAAATCGGTGCCGGTGATGGAGGTCGTGCGATGCATCTGAAACAGTCGAACCAAATTTTTTTAAAGTTTTTATAAGTTCCTTTTCTATAAGAACTAAAAAAATACCGAAGAAATGATGAAATTCCAAATTTTTTTCAAAGTTTGAAAAAAAATCACTTTTTTGAAAAAAAAAAATTCGCTTTAAGTTGCAAAACAAGTAATTTAAATAGTACTTTTGTCCAACTTTTTTAGTTCAAATAGAAGATAATTTAATACTGAAGCTAGATCACTTTGATTTTTTTCGATCGGACATATATTGTTTTTGCTATCGCCGGCACCGTTTTCTAAAACTTGTGAAAATGAAAACTCGAGAAAACGGGCTTTAAAGTTTTCGGTCCAAAAAAATATAAGTTTTTGGATACTTACACTAATTAGATGTTAATCAGCTATCCCCGGGCCATACAATAATCCTTTCTCTTCTTCAAATCGATTTTTTTAAGCCTGTAAAGCAGACTACTGCCTTAATAACTTACCTTTTTCCAAATCCCAAATGAATAATCTAAGTAGACAAAAAAAATTCGAAAAACGACCTTTTTCGGCCCATCGCTGTGGCGGTCCTCCCCTAAGCGAAATTCCATAAAGTATTACGTCGATGTTCCAACGAAAAGTTCATCCCGTTTCTGACGCCAGATCGTATTGCAAAATTGGGACCAGCTTTTGCATTACCCTGCCTGCCACTTTGGTATCCGCCAAACATGTTTGTTTTTTTTAAATTTTCATTACAAGTGAAAAAAAAGAAAACAATTCGGGACAACTGCTAAACGATTAATTTCGCCCCATCTGCCACTTGTTACCCCAATCATCTGGTACACATTTAAATTGCACAATTCAATGAACCAAAGCGTGTACTCTGGCCGAGCATGTATATAAATTGCGATTAAAATCCTCTTTCCCATTAAACGTAATTCAACAGCAATAAACATTTCAAAAAACAAGGGGCAACGCGAAATTACCTTTCAATTTGATATTCCCGGTACAATTTCTTTTAACGATCAATCACGAGGGAGAGAGCGAGAGGATGAAAGGGTCCACAAGGTGGGGCTGGTGGATGATTGCTGAGAGAAGAATAAGAAAAGTCTCGCGATCTCGGAGCTCACTCTCGAGTCGAGAGTTCGGTGTTTTTACACAAACATTATTGCCATTATACGTATACGCGAGTTCCGAGTTATTATAGTCGAATATATATACATATACACCCGGGAGGTCCACGAAACGGTGAAACGAGGCTTGCAGACGGTTCGAGGATCGGATCGAAAAATTTTGCACTACGTAACATCTCGTACAAGCATGTACTGAGGGATATAATCACGCGTCGGTGCTTGGATCACAACACGGAGGGAATGAAAAAGAGTCAATGATTTCGGGAGGGGGGATATGGGTATGCGAATAATATATAGGGTGTCCCAGAACTGAATGCGTTTTCTGAAGTGGGGATTGGGGGTGGAATTCTGAGTCGATTGATATAAGCATATGTGGGTCTCAGATCAAGCGCTGAATTATTTAAAAAAATTTAAGGCGGGCCAATCAGGTGCGCCCGATGAGCCGCGCGCGATGCTCCCGCCCGGCACCACGCGCGCATCGCCCACCGGCGTACCCCGGCTCATCGGGCGCACCTGATTGGCCCGCCTTAAAAAATTAATAATAATTCAGCGGTTCATCCGAGACCCACACATGCTTATATCAATCGACTCAGAATTTCACCCCCAACCCCCTATTGCAGGGAACGCATTCAGTTCCGGGACACCCTGTATATGTCTTCGAAGATTCGCCAACTCGTAACCGGCGAGAGCAATAAATAAAGCACCACCGTTATGTTCCTCACGTGAAATAAGAATGCATGACGAAACTCTTTTATGTTCCTTCGACGGTTTCATTGTGACTTTTTCAGGTACTTTATCGTTGTTATTGTTGTTGCTAAAGAACTTATTTCCATGCTGTATGAGCAGTTGATAAATCCGCGAAAAAGCTCGTTAATTTTATCTCTCAGCGAAGAAGACTTTTATGCGAAACGTACTGTTATCCTTTTGTTTTTCCACCGAAGGTAATACATTAATAGTCCTTCATTAATAACTGTACTGTTTTTTTTTTTTTATAATTGTCCGCGCTCGAAAGAGCTTCGAGATGCATGCACCCATTCGTGTAATATTCGTACCGCGATCGTTCGTTTTTCAAAGTTCTCCCGCTGGACGTTACAAGGCATCGATTTTAGGTTTCCATGCTATTGAAGTTTGCATCGTTGGGATGTAACGAAAATTCTTCTTTATTTTTTCATTCATTTATTCGGATATAGTTCCGAAAAGCTCATACCGCCGATTAATGTGATATTTCGTGTACCCATGTATTTTGACTCGCTCAGCACGAATATGATGGCGAACATAACCGGAAATTTGATTTCTAAGGTCAAGACTCACAAAAACTGATTTGTTAAAAGTTTTCCTTTTTTATTTAAATGAATGTTGATCTTAGAGAAAAATGTTTCCTACAAAAGTTGTACCCTGTAAAAAGATTGATCTTTTATGTTCCGTACAGTTTTTGTCTAAAACCTTTCTGTTACGAGAAAAATGGGATAATGCTCCATGAAGTACATTTTGCTAAACTCCATTAGTTTTGGTGTTATCTACTTACGCCCTTTACCGCGGGAAGATTGGAGTTTAGTCTTTAAAGTGCACGTTTATCTTTTGCTTTATTTGCATTTTATTTTTTGTATTTTTTGCTTTTTTGTACTAGATAATATTGAAACTAATGGAGTTGAGCAAAATGTATTCATTGAAGCCTCATTTTTCTCGAAACAGAATGGCTTTAGACAAAACCTGTATAAAACATAAAAGATGAATCTTTTTATAGGCTACAACTTTTGTAGAAATCATTTTTCTCCAAGGTCAACATTTATCGAAATAAAATAGAAAAACTCTTAAAAAATCAGTTTTTGCGAGTTTTGACCTTGAAAACAAAATTTGGGAGTATTTTCACCATTCGCCACGGTGAAGGAATATTTCACCGTTTTCACCATGTTCGTGATCAGCGAGTCAAAATAAATGTGTACACGAAGTTCCAAATTAATCGGCGGTATGGGCTTTTCGGAACTTTATCCATTTATTTTTATTACTATCTAAACCCTTTGTTTTTTCAAGTTTAGGTTATGGAACCTCAATAAGGATCGTCAAAAATATTTCAGTGATTTGTGTAGCCAAAATGGGCCGAAAAAATTACGTATTACGAAAACAAAAATATGTTCGTTGCATCGCAATAATGCAAACTTCAATACCATAGATTTCCGGATCGCGGGTGTATCGAAGGTGAGCCGAACGAGGGTGACCGTGCGTTTTTTTGAAATCCAGTACTCGATCACGCAATCTCGCGAGTGATCAAATCGTGCGCAGCGAATTCAAGGACGGAATCAAGGATTTCCGGTATCGCGCATGAATGCAAGGACGAAAAATGAGAAGCGCGAACACGAAAATCGCGCGGATTTACATCATTTATCCAATTACATTTACAATATCGTCTCAATTGTGAAAATTATCGGATGAAAAAGAAAATGGGTAACAGCGTACTCCTCCAGCCTGTGCTACGATTGATCCATTGGAAAGAGAAAAGAAAGAAAGCAATACCAAAAAAAAATTCAATGTAAATAGGATCTATTTAAATCAAATAGGTTTTTTTTCTTATCTCGCAGCCTACTACGATCCAATTTGTTTCAAATATATATTTTTTATTTTTGTCAGCTATTCTTTTTAAATATTAAATATATTCAAATGAACTAAATAAAGATTCGATTCGAATAAATCTTTATTTGCTTACAGTATACAGTGCAAATCCAAGTGTACTATATGCATAGAATATTTCATAAATCCAAAATAAAATAAAGTACTCAATTTGGAGTTCTACCACAATAATTTTGTATCATAATTCGTAATTTCCTGGCCTTATGGAACGATTTTAATCGACGGAAATATTTCCCCTATGGAGAATGGAGTGAAAAGACCGTATGACGTTGAAGTTTGCATCGTTGAAATGCAACAATATATTTTTTGTTTTTATTATTTGAAAAAAAAAACTATTTCCTCATGTATAGCGTTATCCGAAGACTTTTTTGCAAATTGAGGTCGTAAATTTCTACTAAGAATACGTAGAAACGTTGGAGCGATTTTGACAACCTTGATCGGCGAAAAAAAATCGAGTAATTTAAAATAATTAATTTTCGTTGCCATCCAACGATGCAAACTTCAACGCAGGCTTGCAAATAGTGAATTACTTTTTGTAATGCATTAGCGTTGTCATTACTCATTACTTTACATTTTGTAATGAAAAAAAATGCATTACCTATTACATTACACTCAGTAATGTAACAAATTTCCATTACTCATTACATTACGTTTTGTAATGCAAACAATTGCCATTGCTCATTACATTGGGATTTATAATGTAAAAAATTTCCATTCCTCATTACATTACATTTTGTAATGTGATTACATTACCATGGAATGTGTAATAACATTTTTTGTCATTACACATTACAAAATGTAGTGTAATGAGTAATGAAAATTCTTTACAATACAAAATATAATGTAATGAGTAATGAACATTTTCTACATTACAAAATCCAATGTAATGAGTAAAGGAAATTGTTTACATTACTGAATGTAATGTAATGGGTAATGAAATATTTTTTCATTACCCATTGAAAAAGTAATGAATAATGCATTACTTTTTCATTACAAATTTCGCAGCCCTGCTTCAACGTCATGAATCTGTATCGAAGATCGTCTCTCGCCATGTACTGCAATACGAATAATCGTAACCAACAATCCGCTGATCCACGATAGCAGTTAACGTACTCCGATTCTCCAGATGCTATCGTAATGGCTTATTTCCCACAAGTACGGCTGATTATGGCAATTTATCAATCAAAGCTTCCTCGGAAGGTTGGCATGGAAAAGTGGCGTACAAAAAGCATTTTCCCTCATCACGCCGGAATAATTGTGATTCATTCTGATGAATAAAAAAAACCTCGGGGAAAAGAAACTTGTCCAATGATCTACGAAGAATTTATGGTATACAATAATCACCACGAGACTGCGGTAATCTAGAATACTTTCCTAATCGAATTGCTATTGGTAATAACGATAATCATACAGGGGAGATTTGCAGTTCTCCAACACGAACGCGTATTATTCGAGTAATATACCACCGTGTACCATATTTATGGAGAAATATGTATTTTTCATTCATATAAATTATTTCATTAAATTGAAATTCACGATTTCGAAGTTTGCATCGTTGGAGAATGCAACGAAAATTATGGTTCTTTATTTACTCAAATTCATTTTGGCAGATTTTAACTGCGAAAATCCCTCAACAATCTTTTTATTTCCTCATTCAGACATCTACAATCTACATATGCAGAAAAAAAGATTTTTCGAAATAACGAAGAGGAAATAAAAATATAAAAAAGAGTCTCCATTGTATTCCAACGATGCTAACTTGAAAAGCATAATTTATAATATTATAGAGCCGATACTCGGAGCGGTGACCGCTTAGCCGTTCACCAGCTGGCGCATCAACATTTTTCTTTTTCTGATTTCTGAATTTTTTTACCTATTTGGGGTGAGAAAAATGAAAGAAATAAAAAATATCGTAGAATATTCTACGATATATAAAATACTCTTCAAGTTTGGTACAGTAAAACGAAACTTTTAGAATGCCATTCAGAATTCCCATGTTGCTGAAGTTTGCATCGTTTCAATGCAACGAAAATTCTTTTTCATTTTCTATTTTCTCCATTTTCATTGTTATCTAAAATGACTTTTCATAGATTTCGTTTGTAGGTCTCTAATAAGGATGTTAGAGAAGTTCACAGTACCTTTGATTGGCCAGAAAAAAAATTGTAAATTGGAAACAAAATTATTTTTGTTGCACTCCAACGATGCAAACTTCAACATCATGAATTCCCAGTGACTAATGTCTGTTTAATGAGTTCTCGTTTTATGCATTTTTGTATACTGCTCAATAAATGATCACGAAGTCTGCATCGTTGAAACGCAACGAAAATTAATTCTTTTTTCATCGATACCATTTCTTTTTCGGCCGATGGAGACTATGAAAATCATTCGAACGCTTTTATGTATTTTTATTGCAAATTTACGACCTCAAGTTGTAAAAAAAAAATGTTTCGAATAATGATAAAAATAAAGAAATGAAAAAAAAATCGTTGCATTCCAAAGATGCAGACTTCAGACTCATTTAAATAAAAGGTAATGTACTTTAAGTGCACGTACACGTCATTGTTTTCATCGACGAGGAGAAAGGAAAGCTTTATTGAAGTATATTAACTTGAAATATAAAAATTTATTAACTGATGTTAATTTAACATTTCCTCGTGCAATCGATTATCGATTATGTTGAAAAATACGTATAAACAATAGCCATAACAACAATAACAATGATAAACGTCAGTAGGTATGAAAATATAATGAATAAGTCGTAAATGTTCAATCCAAATTGCAGGAAGCGTTTGCAATTACAATTGATTTATTACAAGCATTTTCTCTGCACGGTTTCGCCATGAAAAAAGTGGCTAATCTTGTTCTCAATGTAAAACAAAAAAGGCAGTCCAGCCACTGTTTTATCGGCGAAGAGCCCTCAGTTCTGCGAGCCTCCTATCAATGTGATTCCCGAGCTATACCTACGATTGATATCGTCAGAGTGGTATAAACGTACAGAATCGCCACGCCTTCTCGTTCGTGTCACTATAAATCAGCGTTGTACGCCAGGGCGTTGCAAAGAGGCGCGATTACGTGACCTAGGGCGACGCCTGACCTTTCCTAAATTACGACGACCGTTGCGATCGTAAATAAGCCCGGCGGATATTAATGTTTACATCGCGATTAAGCCTCGAATAATTTGAGCCGCGTGACGCTTGGAACATTGATTTCTTTTTTATTTCCCCACATACACGATTTATCAATTCATATTATTTCGCACGATTTCACAGAGAGTAAAGAAGTATCAATATCGTACGCAATTCGCACTCAATTTCTAAAAAATGGAACTGACATATGTTTTCTAGTTGCGTGACGTTTTATAAAATTGACGTTTTTATTGTTGAATTTCGATAACAAATATTATTTTCATGATTTCGCAATTTTTTTTCGCCATATTTCTGCCTCAAAAATCACTCAAACATTTTTTAGAGCCGGGGATCTACAATCTTCATCTGCAAAAATATTTTTTCCGTATATTAATAGTAATGGGAAAATAAAAGTGCGAAAAATAATTTTCGGTTGCATTTCAGCGCATTTCGTTGCACTCCCACTTCAACATACCAACATTTTTCTCTCCAAGTACGTTTTGCAATTTGTCCTATTATTTCGTAAAGTTGGAATGCAACGAAAATTCTTTTCTTCGCTCCCTTATTATTCCTACCGTCCAAAATTTTATATTTAGATCTTACATCTCTACTAAGGATCCAAATGTTTCTGCTATTTTCGGAGTTTGAATCGGTGGAAATTTTTTTTTATACTAAACAAAACACTGTTTATTGCGTTCCAAAGATGGCAACTTCAACATCAAATATTATTGCAGCCAATTTCTTTAACATATTTATCCCACGTGCTGTAATCCACAAACCTAAAATCTAAAAACAAAAAGGCAACTCAAATTGAAGAGGAAGGTCCAACGTATGGTGCAGGAATCGCAGATTGAAAAATCGGGGAAAAAAATGAATTTTTTTTTAACGATCTGAAAAGCTCGTTCAAGTCTTAGCCAATATGATCCATTTTAAGGGGAGATATACACCTAGATGGTCGAAAAAATCGACTTAGAAGCTACGAATATTCCGTCGACCGTAGAAGACCTACACTATGGGCCTGGTATCGATGATTCCATGTAAGTTGACAAATTTCATGATTTATTCATTTCCAAATTTTCAAACGCGTTTTTCTCAAAACCACGTTTCTCAAATCGGTACCCAAAATTTCTCGAAAACCAATGAACCGATTGCCTTGAGGTTTTTTGTGGTTATTCTATACACCATTATCTAGTACTTGTCATAGGTTTTTTTCCGTTACTTAGTTTTTGTTTTATAGGCAAAATAATAACTAATTTTTGGCCCAAAAATCACTATTTATGTTCAAACGTCCGCCATTTTGTCATAAATCGATATTTTCAAAATCGGCTATGACAAGTACTAGATATAGTATCTAATTTAATAATCTTTTTGGTTTTTTCTTTCAGATGATTTTTGAAGAAACGCCAGTGGGTACCGTATACGCAGATTTTTTTACGACGCTCCAAGGATCATACAATATCCTTGTATATTTTTGATATTTTTAAATAAAGAAAATTAAACATATTTTTGAATGTATATACTTTTAGATGATTAAAACCCCAATCCGAAATTTCAAATAGTTTTCCTTGAAAAAATTCACAAAAATGACCTTTTTTCCGGCTCCTAGGTGTATATCTCCCCTTAAGGGGTTACCCCCACTTGAGATTTTGAAAAAATCGATTTTTTTATTGCATTTTTTCGAAGTATAAGTATCTGAGAATATGTCCTGACAATTTCAAGTCGATCCGAACAAAATTGACTGAGATATGAGCGTTGAAAGAGAAGAATCCGCGTTGAAAGAGCGTTGAAAGAGAAACTTTAAACGCGTTTTTCTCAAAATGGCATTTCTGAAGTCGGTGACCAAGATTACTCGAACACTAATGAACCGATCTTCTTGAAATATTGCAGGCTTATTTAATACATAAAAATGTAGTCTTTAATCGTTCGATTTTTTTTTGGCCGTTTTATAGCAAAAAAACGGCCGTTTTTTTCGTTAAAATCGAACCATTAACTTTGACTGTCCGCCATTTTGTGAAAAATGAATATTTTTTAAAATCCTTCGATTAAAGACTAGTTTATACTTATATTTGACTAAATCCATCCGCCATAATTATAGGTTAGGGATGCCAACGTGGATCTTGAAAAAAGTTTGCAGTGGCTGTGAACTGCCAAAAAAAGATATTGGCCATTAGAAGAGAATTATTTTCGTTGCGGGCCAACGATGCAAACTCCAATATCATAAGTATTGGCCTTCCGCTGACTGGTTGATGCGCCGTCCGGCGCACAGCTAAGCGGTCACCGCTCCGAGTATCGGCCGTGCACAAAGCTACCTAACTCGAAGGACCGCCGGAGCCGTACCCCGACCGCCCATGCACCAATGTCGCTCACAACGCTCGTTCTTATACGCCTTTATTCAAAAATCACTGTAATTGAGTTTTGGTGCGGAAACAAAAAGGTAAGTGGCTGTCCGAGGGTCAATTTACCGATTTTGCCACCCACGTCACGATTTTACATTGAAGTATGTACATACACGCGTACATATAATACTTGAGAGGACCGGTGACCGTGCAGCAATATACATAGTGAAACGTGAATCGTCTCGTGTGTAGGTGTGCCTGTGCATGTGTGTATTATTAAATAATATATTATGACGAGGAGGCGGACCACTATGGAAATGAAAATTAAAACGTCTGCCGTGCATACGCCTTGGGCTCTTGATGCTCCTCCTTCCTGGACCCCAGCAGAGCGTAGGACTCCACTATCAGAAAGGAGAGAACAGAATAGGAAGCTTTTGCATTAAGGCGATGTGCCACATGCCTCCGACCGCATCGAAATTTTGAAAAAAGAATTCTCCCAAACGGAACAACCGATTGGAATGAAATTTGTTGTGTGCATGCAGGACACTTGCTCCGAGAGGATGATGCCCTCCGTTATGCAAAATTTCCAAAAAAAAATTACAGTTTGTGGTTACCCTGCGAAAAATGGTGAATTATTAACCATTGCATCGCATTTTCGGTGATTTTCTGAGCGTCATCCTCTGGACCGTAAAAAAGCACACATTTTAAGCTTTGTTTCATCTGTTTTCATGAACAAATGGCGGAGAAAAGGCATTTTGAAATTTTTACATAAATGTAGCAAAAATGTATCGACTAAGCTCAAAATATCAGTTACCGGAGCAAGCGTTCAGTTCATCCGTTTTCTCACTAGCGGCGCGCAGCTCGCTTCGCCCTTTTTTACCGACCTCGCTCGCCTCCTTCCGGAACAATTTATTTTTGACAGGTCGAAAGCCTGAGCCATAACCTCGCACATTCGTTCGAAATATATTTCAAACGATGTGTAATAGTGTGTGATAGAGTGAAGTTTGTTTTCGTCGCGTTTTGGTGAGTTTTCTTTTGACGTGAAAAACGAAACGAGCCCGGTGGTCGAGGACGTCGCCTCAGCTCGCCGGCACACCACCGACGACAAATCCCGACAAAGAAGTAATCGACGAGAAAATCGCAGCGGCCGATTTCACGAAGAAGATCGAGGAACATAGTAACAGCGAGAAGCCGAAGGAGAAAACACCGAAAGGCAAGGTACGTACGTGCTATAACTTGATAACTTCAATTTACGTGCTTTGTTATTTGCCACGATCTTCCCTCGCATGGCTGTCCCGCTCGCCGATGTGTCAAACAGCCAAGGGCTCTGATGCAAGAAAACTTTCATCTCCGATGAAAGAGATAGTACCCTACGGTGTACCTGTACGGTAGTACATGCTACACGCAAATGTACGTGTTACTAGTATGGTACGGGTACACTGTGCAATAATAAGATATACCGGTTCCGTATCCTCACCATACTAATGCTAGTACCGATACGGTACGCACACACGTGGTAGGTACGGTACCTGGGCTATCATGTAGGAACCAGAACTCAAATAGCATCGGATTTACCATCTAGATGGACCATCGGATTTATCCAGTGCAGCAAGTACGTACTGCCGAGGATAAGAAACCCCGTCAATCGTCGCAGCTACAATATATAGTCCCAGTGTCGAGAGGATATCACCGCTGTCTCCAATGTCTCTGAGAGCACGAGCGAGGCTGACCTCAAGGAACAACATCTCGCCATGGATCGCACCACCAATCTGTGCAAGGCCTTTCGCTTACGTATGTACGTTTAAAAACAAAGGGCGAGGACGCTAGGGCCTTCTTGCGTTGCAATGGTTACGGCTACCATCATCTCATACTCAGAGTCGATGGGTCCAAACCTTCAGCCCAACAGAATTGAATGCCCAACAGTTGAACGTGTTAAGCTAGAACAAGCATGCGCTTTTGATTTTTATAGATTTTGTTCGAATTTTAACCAGACATTGTTCGTATAATTATGCATGTTTCAGTGAAATTTCAGAACAGTCGACTATGTAGATTCGGAGATAATGGGTTTTGAAATTGCAACTTTTAACACTGCAGGGTCGGCATTGAAATTTAGACAGAGTAAATTTTGGAACACATATTTGTCCTCTATAAAAAGACACAAGGCAATAACATAATCAAGATAAAATATTAATGTTTATAACGCAAATATTTCTTTTTACGTTAAAAGTTTTCAACTTTAGGAACACGATAATTATCTTTTTTCTCAACATATTGAACAATACTGATCTACGGTGTTGCATAATGTCTTCTTATCATAGGGGACAAATATTTTTTACCGAGAGTTATTCTGTCGTTACTGAACGTCTTTAGCAAAACTGAATAGCAAAGACAATCCAAACTTTTTTCACTCGTTCCCTAACTAGTTTGCTATCTGATCATAATTTTTTTTTCAAAATGAATAATCCAATAGAATGGTACGCCGAATTATGTGACCTGACTTTCGGCCAATGCAGACCCTGCAGTATTAAAAGTTGCTATTGAAAAATCCATTATCTCCCAATCTAAATAGTCAACTGTTCTGAAATTTCACTCAAACTTGCATAATAATATCAATAATGTCTGGTTAAAATTTGAACAAAATCGATAGAAATCAAGAGCGCACGCTCGTTTTACCATAAGGGCTTACACTACTGTAAACGGCCAAAATTGAGTGATATTTCGCGATTTTTTTAGGACAAATGAGAGACTATTAATATTCAACGATGTTATTAGTCAAATCTTCGAGTGACCGAAATGAAATTTATATTAAAAAATTATGCCAAAAGGTGACGCTGGAGCCATTCTGGTGAGGCATGTTGAGTTTGAGACGCTTTGTGGCACGCAGTATAGCTGACGCAAATTTTATTTTAGAATAAAATAAAAAATTTCTATCAATTTACACAAGTATAGCTAGAGAAATACGTAGAGGATTGTGAAAATAATCATTTTTGTGTAATTGGGGAGCATTAAACCAAAAACTTGATTTTCGACAGAAAAAAAGGATTATCATTTCGTAAATTACTAATGTTATAACTAACTCATAGAAAGTCCCGTACGTATTTCTCTTTGGAATATAATTTTAAATGTGTACTCAAAATTTGGAGTGAAAATAATGAAAATTTTTGATGTCATGCGGCGTGCCGTTTTGAAAAATTGTGTTTCGAGATAGACCAGCGTAACGCAGAGTTTCTTCTCCGTTCCCTGGTAGACTATGGACAAAATATTTGCGATGAAACTTTTCGAGGAGAATAAGCCACTGTCCGGGCTGAATCTCCGTCGTCTGATGACATCAGCACCCTACCCCTACCTTCGTGAGGCGAGCGGTGAACAAAGTGTATATGAATCGTGGTCGAGGTATTTGTTTAAATTTATTACAACGGACGGTAAGATGTCACAACCTTTCCACAGGGCAAGTCGTTAGCAACTCGGAAAGCCTAAAGTTGAATTGTTGTAAAAAATTATTGAAAACTTTCTATTTTGGGAAAGTCAGCATTTTATTTCAAATTCGTTCAGGTCAAAATGACGCAGTGTGTCAAGGAAGGAGAACACCACCGTCACTGCCCATTTTCGACCGTTTTTTTAGATTTAAAAAAACAGAAACCAATAAAATACATGTTCAAAAGAACTGTTAGGCTTTATCAGGTATATATTGAAGTATGTAAAAAGAGTTTATTTGTCAAAAGAATAGAAAATCGAGGTGTACGAGTCGCTATAGCACTACCGGTTTTCAGTCAACCCTCTCCATAGTGTTGAAGTTTGCGTCGTTGAAACGCAACGAAAGCTCTTGCTTACATTTTATTTTTTATATTTTTATTGTTATAGAAAATCTTTTTTTTAAGATTTATATTGTAGATCGCTAAATAAACATCTAAAAAAATAGTTAGAAGATTTTTGTGAGCAAGATTTGCAAAAATAAATTAAAGGAATTCAGGAATATTAATTTTCGTTGCGTTCCAACGATACAAACTTCAACCTCATACTCTCTCCGCGGAACGCAGTAGAACTATCGTAAATTTAATCCTGGAACTAAGAGCGAAATATTTTTGTTAATTATGTTAGTTTTAGAAGTCAAATACAAGAAATTTTTAAATAATCATAAAAAAATCGTAACGAGTTTGAAAAAAAGTTCGTGTTTTCGACCATAATTTTTATGTACTACTCCAAATAATTAAAGGAACAGAACATTTCTTCATTTTTTGGAGTGTTTTTTGAAGCGCTGTATTTATGTGAAAATGGTCGCATCGAGATAAAAAAAACCTTCGAAGCTTCAAGTTTCTAGTTTCGCGATTTTTTGGCATTTTTTTTTGTGAGCTGCGGTTTTCTCTCTATCATAAGAATAGCGGAGGAAAAAAAATTGCCTAATTTATTTGTTTTTTTTTTCAAGGTTTCTAGTCTAGTTAATTTTTCTAGGCTAGTTAATTTTTTTCCACGTAACTCAATGTATAGGTCCGTTAGCTTGATTCAGCTTTAATTTGGATTTTTGTCTCTCTACGTCAATTTTTTGCTGAGATATCCTACTTTAAATGAAAAAAGATCCTTTTGTCTTTGTTCATCGATATCTCAGCAACCAATGATTGCAACGGAAATTAAAGGGCAACTTTGAAAACTTGAATAAATTTCCTACCAGCCCCTTTCGTTGACCTTTCAGAAAAACATTTTTTCACCCTTAACATTAATTTGAAAAAAGGACAAAAAGTGACTTTTTATAGTTTGTCAGTAAATCTACTATTACCTTACAAATATTGATGGAAACACTAATGTTGCCGCGTTTTTTTTCAAGCGTAATATAGCCCCCTGTTAATTTTCAAATTGATCCATCGAACCGTTTTTCCGAACTCATTGATCAATGTTTTACAGAACAATCAAAGGCACAAGTGTATTGTTTCTAAACACCGTGTAATCATCATCAAAATGGAAAGACCAATTTTCTTCGACTCTTTTCACAAATTTGCACTAGTAAGAAAAAAAATTCAAAAAATCTCAATTCTTAAAAAATATTGCTTTTAACTTTGTAAAACATTTCAGGAAACAATACTGACTCATTTTTTACCCGATTCGGCCTTTACGCACTATAATTTCACTCATGTTTAATAGCATTAATTAAAAGTTGATAACCCTAAACTGTATTCAATAGTCGATCTGAGAACATTTATGCGATTAACTCTTGATATTTTTTACGAAGGTTATTAGGGTTCCAGAAAACATTTTTTTTTCAAACTAGGCATGAACAAAAATTGAAAAAAGTTAAAGTTTACAAAAACTTTAGACTAGTTTTTTTACCAAAACGTAGAAAAAAATTACCAAAAAAAGAGTAGTTTAAAAAGATGTTAATTGGTTTTTTCTTTGAAAAAAGATCAGTTTTAAAAGAAAGTTTTTTTTGTAACCCTAATAAACTTCGCAGAAAATATCGAGAATTCATCTCATACAAGTTCTCAGATCGACTAGTGAATACAACTTGGGTGTATCAACTTTTAATTAATGCAATTAAAGATGAGTGGCATTATGGTGCGCAAAGGTCGCATCGTGTAAAAATGAGTCAGTATTGTTTCCTAAAATGTTTGACAAATTTGAAGAAAAAAAATTGATATTTTTCGAATTGACCTTAACAACCGGGCAACGCTATTCTTTCCATCAATACTTAAAGTATTATACATTTCCTATAATATATAAAGTAGTAGTACATTTACTGAAAAACCATAAAAAGTCATTTTTTGTCTTTTTTCAAATTAATATTAATGGTGAAAAAATGTTTTTTTTTCTAAAAAATCAACGAAAGGGTCGGGTAGGAAATTTATTTAAGTTTTCAAAGCTTCCCGTGCAATCATTGGTTGCCGAGAAAACGGTGATCGAAGACAAAAGGATCTTTTTACATTCAAAGTCGCATATCTTAGCAAAAAATTGACGTCGAGAGACAAAATAAACAAGCTAACTGATCTATACATGTATTTAACTGCAATAACATTCTCGAGCGCGTGGACCCTTGAAAAAAAAACCCCAAAAATTTGGAATCAAATTTTCTCTCGCTATTTTTTATTATTGCGCGATTACAGTAGCTCAAAAATTTGTTTTGACGACAGATCTCGCAACTAGAAACTTGAAGCTTCATGATGCTTTTTTTCATCTCGATGCGACCATTTTTCACATTGATACAGTGCTTCAAAAAACACTTTGAAAAATTGAAGAAATTGGATTAGTCGATTGGACGAAAATTGTTCGAGTTCGTGGTTGAAAGCGTGGTTTGGAGAAAAAAACGTGTGTGAAGTCAACGGTTAAACGACAGAGCTGAAGAACTTTTGTTTCCATAATCTAATCCCACCTTTTGGTCGAAAATAAAACTATTTTTAGTTGGTGAATTTCTCCCCTTAGATAATAGGCGTACAAGAGTTGAGAATTGCGACTACCGGCATGGCATCGCCGAAGACGCGTTTCAGCGCCGGAGACCCTATAAAAATAGCTCGAAAACCACGTTAAAACTGTTTTTTTTTCGGCTATAAACGAATTTTCATCATATTTTTGGAGGTTATAAGGATTTGTTAAATGTTTAAAAAAAAATATTTTTTCGAAAGTTTTCAACTGGTGTCCTCCTTTAAACATATCGCGATCGTAAAACTTCACCGCTGTTCTATAGGGCGAGACTCCTGCGATCTTCATTGCTAGAAAATTCGATCCTTGGAGGAACTTGCCGAAGATAAATCCCGACAGAGACAAAAAAATTCTAAATGTATTTATTTTAGCAATAATTATAAAATTTCACCACTCTTTCGCACAGTGAGACTCGGTCGATCGCGTTCGCTCGCTCGCGAATTTGGTCGGCCGCAGCCAACCTGCCGAAGATAAGCCATGGCAGAGAAAAAAATGGCGAACGCAATTGTTTAAACAAAGAGCATTGTAAAATTTTTTAAGATTCCAAGGATTTTTTAAAAGTGCTTCCAACAAACCGATTTTTTGAAAATTTTACACCGACGATCTCTAAACAATTCGCGGTAGTAAAATTTTACCACTCTTCTGTAGAGCGAGACTTCTCCGATCGTCATTGCGAGAAAATTCGATCTTTGGAGAAACCTGCCGAAGATGAACTCCGGCAGAGAGACAAAATGCCAAACGAATTTTTTTTAGCATAATTAGTAATAATTTAGTAATAATAAAATGTTACCACTCTTTCGTAGAGTGAGACCCGGTCGATCTCGTTCGCTCGCGAATTTGGTCAGCCGCAGACAACCTGCCGAAGATAAGCCATGGCAGAGAAAAAGTGCCAATCGCAATTGTTTAAACAAAGAGCATTGTGACATTTTTTAAGTTTCCAAGGATTTTTGAAAAGTGCTTTTAACAAAACGATTTTTCGAAAAATTTTCACCGATGACCGCTAAACAATTCGCGATAGTCAAATTTTACCGCTCTTCTGTAGAGCGAGACTTCTCCGATCGCCATTGCTAGAAAATTCGATCCTTGGAGAAACCTGCCGAAGATGAATTCCGGCAGAGAGAAAAAATGCTAAACGAATTTTTTTTTTAGCATAGTTAGTAATAATTTAGTAATAATAAAATTTTACCACTCTTTCGCAGAGTGAGACTCGGTCGATCGCGTTCGCTCGCTCGCGAATTTGGTCGGCCGCAGCCAACCTGCCGAAGATAAGCCATGGCAGAGAAAAAAATGGCGAACGCAATTGTTTAAACAAAGAGCATTGTAAAATTTTTTAAGTTTCCAAGGATTTTTTAAAAGTGCTTCCAACAAACCGATTTTTCGAAAATTTTACACCGATGATCTCTAAACAATTCGCGATAGTAAAATTTTACCACTCTTCTGTAGAGCGAGACTTCTCCGATCGTTATTGCGAGAAAATTCGATCTTTGGAGAAACCTGCCGAAGATGAACTCCGGCAAAGAGAAAAAATGTCAAACGATTTTTTTTTAGCATAATTAGTAATAATTTAGTAATAATAAAATTTTACCACTCTTTCGTAGAGTGAGACCCGGTCGATCTCGTTCGCTCGCGAATTTGGTCAGCCGCAGACAACCTGCCGAAGATAAGCCATGGCAGAGAAAAAGTGCCAATCGCAATTGTTTAAACAAAGAGCATTGTAACATTTTTTAAGTTTCAAAGGATTTTTGAAAAGTGCTTTTAACAAAACGATTTTTCGAAAAATTTTCACCGATGACCGCTAAACAATTCGCGATAGTCAAATTTTACCGCTCTTTTGTAGCGCGAGACTTCTCCGATCGCCATTGCTAGAAAAATCGATCCTTGGAGAAACCTGCCGAAGATGAATTCCGGCAGAGAGAAAAAATGCTAAACGAATTTTTTTTTAGCATAGTTAGTAATAATTTAGTAATAATAAAATTTTACCACTCTTTCGCAGAGTGAGACCCGGTCGATCTCGTTCGCTCCCGAATTTGGTCGGCCGCAGACAACCTGCCGAAGATAAGCCATGGCAGAGAAAAAAATGCCGATCGCAATTGTTTAAACAAAGAGCATTGTAAAATTTTACAACTCTTTTATAGAGTGAGTCTCGAGCGATCTCGCTCGTGACTTGAGATTTTAGCAGAGATCGAATTCATCGTCGATGAGCGACATCGAGATGCCAAATAGTCTTCAAGCTTATTTGTTTAAATTACTTAAAAAAGAATGGGAAATGCTACCACCCTTCCAGCATCCGAGTCTCTAGCAAACCCCGTTTGCTAGAAAATTCAACCATAAAGAAATTTCCACCGATGACCGCCGAAAAAATGCTGTCAAATATGAACCCGGCAGAGATAAAAATTCTGAACGCATTGGTTTAAATAATGAGCATTGTAAAATTTTACCACTCTTTTGTAGAGTGAGTTTCGAGCGATTTCGGTCGCTCGAAATTTTGGCAGGGATCGATATCGTTAATGATAAGCAGCATCGATGTTACAAATTGTGCTCGAGCTTATTTGTTTAAATGAATTAAAAAAGTATGGGAAAATGCCTGAGTCTTTTAGTTGTGGCCGTCGTCGAAAAAAAATCGATTCGATTGCTGCATATACAATGTAAAATGCAATAAAGTTTCACCGCTCTCCTGCCGAGCGAGCGCATGCTTCCAATACAAGCGTACCATGGTCGCTACGCATAGTTGTGTGAATTGTGTGATACACACATAGATGTAAGGTGCTTGCGTACGACCGCGAACGGCGCGCGAGAATGGATTCGTTCTTTTTGCACGCGGTCGGTGTAGCTAACATACACACACACACACACACACGCGCGCGCGTACCAGCGATCGCCGTCTATTTGGCTTCGACGCTTCGTCCCAGTGCGAAGCATCGAGACCGAATTCGCGATCGCTGCGCTGTCCGTCGGTAGCGACTCGTAGCTAAAAACTACGAGATCTGCGCTACCGACGTAATGAGAGGCCGCGTCGAAATTTTCTGGCGTGTGGCACATGGCCTTAAGCCGATCTCTTCCGAAATGACTGGTCATTTACCGATACGTCCCGAGATCACGACAGCCCCGACTATTATTATACGAAGATTCATGCCACATATCATGCATGTAAAAACATTTCTCTCTCTCTCTCTCTCTCTCTCTCTCTCTCTCTCTCTCACACACACACACACACACACACACACACACACACACACACACACACACACACACACACACACACACACACACACACACACACACACAAAGTCACTCGCTAACTCACAAACTCACTCACAAACAAACTCACTAACGCACTAACAAACTCACAAACTAGCTCACTAACGCACTAACTAATTAACTAACTCGCTCGCTCACTCACTCACTTACTAACTTTCCAACTAACTAACTAACTAACTAACTAACTAACTAACTAACTAACTAACTAACTAACTAACTAACTAACTAACTAACTAACTAACTAACTAACTAACTAACTAACTAACTAACTAACTAACTAACTAACTAACTAACTAACTAACTAACTAACTAACTAACTAACTAACTAACTAACTAACTAACTAACTAACTAACTAACTAACTAACTAACTAACTAACTAACTAACTAACTAACTAACTAACTAACTAACTAACTAACTAACTAACTAACTAACTAACTAACTAACTAACTAACTAACTAACTAACTAACTAACTAACTAACTAACTAACTAACTCCCTAACTAACTAGCTAACTCGCTCGCTCGCTCACTCACCCACTCACTCACTCACTCACTAACTGACTAACTAACTAACTAACTAACTAACTAACTAACTAACTCTCTCTCTCTCTCTCTCTCTCTCTCTCTCTCTCCCCCTTCCCTCCCTTTTCATCATTTTTCTTCCCCTCTTCGCGCGGAGCTCAGCATCTCTGGATGCTCGTAAAATTTTTTTTTTTTCATTACTATACATGCTCTCGTATGCACAGCGTGAGGATCAGTCGGTACATAGGCTCGTTGCCAAGGCGAGATTTTATGTAAGCCAGTGGGCCGGAGCCCCGCACGAAGTTATGCGCGGCTTTATTTCGTCCGCGTTTTCTTTCCGACATCAAGGGATCACGAACGTGCGTACCGATTTTCATGCAGCTGGTCCACGAACAACGGAATTCGAACATAGCCGCGTAATTTGCGTTAAATGTGGAGAAATTCTAGCACAGCTGTTGAAGCGAAGAAAAAGTTTTACTTGTTAGGAGAGTAAGGGTTAGATAAGACAGTTGACAGGCTTACAGAGACGGAAAATAATCGTTCTTGTTCGTTTTCGTCACACTCTTCGCAAAATACAGGGAAAAACAAATTGCTGAAGATTGAAGGAGGATGCTACTATGACGGGCCTAAAAAGCTCGTTTTTTCGATTTTGCTTTGTCTACTAGTTTATTCATTTGAGATTTGAAAAAAAAAATATGTGATTAAGCATACCTCCAATCAATATTGAGGTATTTTGTAATAGAGCCTCTGTATAAAAATGTGGTCCAACAGCCGGATCGATAACTTGACAATGTATTACCTGAAAAATAAAAATGCTTCATAATCTATATAAATATAATTCTCGTTGTACGTAGCCATTTTTTTTCGAAAAAAAAACGAATTCACCAAATGGCGGGTGTTCAAAAAAAGGTGTAATTGTGGCGAAATTTTTACTTATATTCGGGGGCTTAAAAAAGACTACATTTAAAAACGATTATGTAAAACGATAGCAACTGCAATTGCAGAAAATTTGGTTTTTAAACATTGAAAATCGGACAATTATAGCTACAGTTATGATTGCGGCTAGGTCGAGAAGAGTCGTTTCGATAAAAACGCGCTCGAAAGTTTTAGTATTCGGAAATCGTTGCACTACCTGTTCTCCCTAAATCGTCTGTACTTTGGCCAATTTACAATATTTTTACTCGATTTTTTTCACATATTCATCAAAACGTATACTCTGGGAAAATGCGAAAAAATCGATTTTTTTTTACCCATCACAGTAGTATCCCACCTTAATGTTTGTGGAATTTGGGAGCAGGGATTTAAATTACTTTTTCCCGACAATCACTGTGTGTTGTTTTTCTGCATCATTTTTGCACTTACCGTTATGGAAATAATAAGAACGTACTGATATGATCAACACGAGAGAATGTACAACGTGAAATGAGACCGCCAACAAATCGATATTTTTACTTCTCAAATGAACGGAAGAAAGTATTACAATTTATAATTTTTAACTCTTCGTTTATAAGTGTCCGCGTTGTTTCAGGCTCAAAAGATGTTAAGTGACGGCAGAGAAAGGCCACGATGGCCTTTCCATCGTACCCGACGTAATTTTCGTGTGGCAAAAGTATATAGTTAGAATAAAGACAGGACAAAAAAAGAGGAAAAATTGCTCAGGTTCCTTGTTCGTTCTATCGGGAGAGCAAAAAATTATCGGTATTCCGACCTAGAACTAGAATATATATATATATATATATATATATATATATATATATATATATATATATATATATATATATATATATACAACTGTCAAGCAAGGCTTGGGCTGGACAAAGCCAATGGCGCTATTTGAAGTTATTTTCCCAAGGCATATTGCGCGGTCCAGACACTTCTCGATGCCATCAATTTTTTGTCCTCTTCATTCCCGAATCAATTAACTTCGGGCTTGGTACCGGGCGACTAGACAGCCTCAGAAAATTGACGGTCAAATCGTCGCTTACGCTTAGAAAGAGGCTTCCACCGCACAGGAATGGCCAGCGGGCATTAGCGAGTCACTCGCAAGCATATAAGCCCAAGAAGCAATGATCACGAAGAGCACGACAAGGAGAAGGAAAAAAAATGATCGCTCGTGAAAACGTCGCGGCTCACTTCTTCCTCGATCAACTTCCGCGTGTAGCGCAATGTTTTTTTTTCTTCTTCTTTGCTGTACCACTGAGAGTCAACCGAGAAATCGGTCTTTTTTACTGCCTTGCGGGAGAAGCATCGTTTTTATTTAAAAATGAGAAAACACTTTTTTGTCATCGCAACCATCGAGTGGATATTTCCTCTTTTACAATGAGAGAAACTATGTAAAATATATTCTTAGTCATTGGAAATGAAGTTGCATTGAATTAAGGCAAGGCTATACGTTGAAACGTAGGATATAAAAATAAGCAAATAATAGAATATAATATTTATAATAGTAGTAATTATAATGCAATGGTAGAATAAGAGCAATAATAATAATACTGTGACGGGAAAAAAAATTTACTTTTTTCTGCATTTTCTCAAAGTATACATATTCGAGAATATGTGAAAAAATATGAGTGTTGAAATATTGAAAATTGACCAAGTTATGGACGATTTGGTGAGAGCAGGCGGCGCAACGATTTACGTATGAACGTTTAATCGCGTTTTTCTCGAAACGACTTTGCCCGACTTGGCTGGAGTCATAACTCCAGCTATAATTGTCCGATCTTCAATTTGAAAAAGCTCACTTTTTCTCAATTACAGTAGCTATCGTTGTACGTAGCCATTTTTTTTTAGAAATTCAGTATTTTTTAAACCCCCCGAATATAAGTAAAAAAATTCGGTAAAATTACACGTTTTTTTAATACCCGCTATTTTGTGATTTTTTTTTCTCGTATATTTATATAGATTATTTTTACTATAATATTATTTTAGTGATTTTTTTTTCGTACATTTATAAAGATTCTTTTTTATTTTTATTTTCCGGCCGTTGAAGCACATTTTTTATACAGAGACTCTATCATACCTCAATAATGTTGTTAATTTTTTATTTTCTTCAATACAAATGTACACGAAATAAATTCAATGTATGCTGAATAACATAGCTTTTTTCCAAATCCCAAATAAGTAATGCAGTAGAATTTTTTTTTTAATACCTTTTTTCGGTCTATTACATTATAGTGTCCTCCCATAATAGCAGTATCATTAGCAAAGTAGAATTGATAGAATAATTGTAATTACCGCTATTAATATTGTCATTGAATAATACAAATAATTATTATAACTATTATCGAGTAATAATAAAGGTATACGTTGGAACTCTGGAAAAGAAATTAAAAAATGTTAAATATAAAATTCAATTGCCTCACTTTTTTCTTGTATACATAAATACCATTTCGTTTGATGATTGAAAGAATTAGCTGCAAAAGACTCGAACGACTCGTTGAGCGAAGTGATTTTTTTTACGCGAGCTCTTTTATTTGCATAAATAGCGGGGCGTTGACAGGAACTCCGGTGTACCTGAATCGCATAAATTAGCATCGTTATAACGGCGTCTATCGTCGTCTTTGATGCCCGATGCCCCTCTACTTTTCATTCCACCGTTTCCCGGGCCCGTTCGATATGCTCGTATGAGTGATTTTCAACAATGTACAGTCGTATTCAAAATGTCGCGCCTACTTTAAACTTTGGCCCACAATCCTGACTTGGATTCAGGAGATTTAGTTGACCGTAAAATCTCGTCCGATGCGATGAAACTATAGTTAGTGCATACGTTTTCATTGAATATTCATTCGGCCGAGATTATTAATTAATTTTATTTAAAAATTTCAGAATCGACACTTTTCTTTGGTTTTTGAGGAATGAAAAATGCACAAATAATCGTAGACTTTGAAAATTCTACCGTTTATTCAAACGACACGAAGATTTCTAAACGTTGGAACTGAAACGAGTGACACAGTTTATTGAGGCTCTAAAAAGGCATTTTTCCCCTAGAAAATTAATGAACCGTCAGCAGAAAGCTTTAATCGTTTGATAGTGAAAGTGTTCGAGATCTGCTACAAAGAAGAAACCGTGAATCATTTTTACAACGAATGTCAACGAAAGTTTTGTTGAATTTTTTTTTATTTCTTCATTTTTATTGCAGTCTATAATTTTTTTATGGATTACGATCGTGAATCTCTTGAGAGGATGAGGAAAAATTGTTCGAGTCATTTCCGTACCCTAAATTGGCGAAAAAATTAACTTTCGTTGCATTCCAACGATGCAAACTTCAACTTCATTCGTTGCGATGCAACGGAAAATCCTTTTTGTTTCCCTGTTCTCCATTTTTATCGTTATCCAAAACATGTTTCCATAGAATTAAGTTGGAGGTCTCTGATGAGCATCTTAAAGAAAATTTATCGTAGCTTTGGTCAGGCAAAAACAAAAAATTACAATTCGAGAAAAAAATTGTTGGATTCCAACGATGCAATTTTCGATGTCATCTCTGTTAGGCCAAAATCGGTTTTTAATACCGTAGTAGACATATAGAGTGTGTGCATTTTCTAAACGTCACCGACTGATTGCAGTAATAATTAATATGTGAAATTATGATAGCCCAAAGCGTATGCAAAATCTGCTCCAAAACATTGAGGCAGGAATGTCAATTTGTTAAAATTACGTACAACCTAAAAAAAGTGCTAAGTGTACAGGTCGAGAAATGTTTCAAAATAAAAATCACCGAATGCCGATCAACCGATCGATCGAACGACCCATTGATTCGTCGATTTTTATTTACTCGAGCATCCGAATGTACTGAACCCCGACCCGTTGTAAAATACACTCACGAACGTTTAGTTTGCATTTGATTATGATGGCTCCAAAGTGCGGCACTGAGCCCTCATCGACCTGGTTTCTCGATCGTTTGACCGTGGATTCCGATCTGGAAAATCGATTAGATTCGGCCACGGTCGCGATTTTGTACACGCTGCGAAATTAGAGCCTAGTCGAGTCGAAACTTTTGTTTGGCTATTGCTCTTAAGGGGTTATATACAGGTTAAATTTTCGAAAAATCGATTTTTTTCAATTTTCATTTTCCTGGTGTACATATATTTAAGTACACACACAGAAAATTTCTTGTCAATCCGGCGAATATTCTCGAAGTTACACGCATATTTGTAATGACGTGTCAGAGCGTTCGACAGAGCTTTTGAAACTTTAAATGCGTTTTTCTCAAAATTGTGTTTTTAAAGTGGGTGAGCTAGATTTCTCGGAAACCAGTCTTAAATGTTAACACAATCTTTTCAAGAATATTTTTAGTAATTAATCGAAGGTTTTTTTCTCACCGATAAATATTTTCCATTTTATAAACAATTTAAGGCCTAAATTTTTGTCAAAAATCGATTTTTTTTCCAAGGAGCCGCCATTTTGTCAATAATTATTATTTTTCTTTTTCCTTCGATCAATTACAACATAATCCATTATATTAGCAAAATATGTTAAAATACAGTTAAAAGTTACCAATATATGTGTACAAATTTTTACGTTAATAGATTTAAAGGACTTCTCAAGAATAATTCTTGAAAAATCGATCTTTTTGGGCCTCCTGACTGTATATAACCCCTTAAGGTATTTTATTTGCAACGATCTTTGAGGATATAAGTGGCGCGAAAGATATCAGTCCGAATCGTTTTATTCGCCGTTATAGGACATCAATTGCCATAAACTCAGTACCGATACGATCGACCGTTATCCAGTGAAATTTCGATGCAGTAATTCATTTCGCACGAGCGGAAACATCCGAACTGCACCAATAAATAATATGCAAATTTAATGGAAAAATCTGTCGCGCATACAGAACGTAATGCTCGTAAAGATGCATCGGATTGTGTCAATACGGATGCAGTTGAAGTTTGCATCGTTGGAATGCAACGGAAATTCTTTTTTATTTCCCTTTTCTCAATTTTGATTGTTATGCAAACTATTTCCCGATAGAGTCAGGTTGTGGATCTCTGATGAGGATCTTAAAAAGTTTATCGTAGCTTTGATCTGGGAAAAGAGAGAAATCACAAACAAAAAAATGGCGTTGCATTTCAACGATACGGACTTCAATATCGCTAATTAAAAACAGTCGTATCAACTTGTATCAGTCAATCATCGATTAATTGTAACAATTCAGAAAGTTTGACCAGTTCAAATTCAGTTTAAAAGTGAGCACTTCAATCGTCAATGACGATCCTCGAACTCGCAATGTATGCTCCATTTCCATGGTGTTGAAATGTGCATCATTGGAATGCAGCAGAAATTATTTTTCATTTTCTCATCTTTTTTATTACCAAAATGATAATCTACAGATTTAGTTTGCATATTTCTGGATAACAATCTCAAAACAGCTCAAAGCAGTCAATGAATTTAGGGAATTAAAAAAACTACCTCCAAATGGCATGATGATGGTTTGCATCGTTGAAATGCAACCAAAGATGACTTTTCTTTAATAGCTACATTTTTTTTCGCTGACGACTCAAGGTACGAAAATCACTCCAATTATTTTTCCTATCTTTAGTACAGATGCACGACCTCAATCGATGAAAAAAAAAAATTGGATTACAATAAAAATGAAAAAATATTTTAAAAAATATAAAGGAAGTTCCGTTGCATTTCAACAATGCAGACTTCAATGGCATCAACTCGCAGACTTTCTCAGTCCAATTATCCCGACTGTCGTCAGTTCTCGTACTTCCGTGGTACGACTTGCATCTCGACGTTTCACAACGAAACTCTCATGATCTCGATCGCGTTAAGGGGATGAAAAATGAAACATACAGATTTCACGTCCTCAACCATTTCATCCGATCGAAAGTCATCGTGTTTCATGAATACAGACGCAATTGTTTTTTTTTTTTCACTGCACCATGCGAGAGATTAATGCCCGCAGATGTCGTGGGAATATTTCGTGTGCAAATAACGAAGCTGAAAATAACGTGCAACGATACAGAAGGTATCCCCAAGCCAACAAAACTCCGTGCAGCATCCACTGCGTTCTTCGGAGTATTCCGCCAAGGATAGTACGAAGATACGGATATTACGCGAATCATAAAGAAAGAGGATAGCAAATATATATGCCCGTGCGATAAGTAAACGTCCAGACTCGCAATACCTAAGGTGTACATCTCAGATCATTGCATATATGCAAAGGGAACACTTGCGTTACTCGTATATACAGGGTCGTTCAAAATGAGTCGTACATCGAGGGGGGAAAAAAACATGGCATTTGCGACAAAGGCCAATCGTAGAAGATATTATGGTAAAAACAATTATAGTGTGTTTTCGGGCTAATACTTTTTTAAATTCGTCAAATTGTTAAGGGCGAGCCTCAATTAGGAGGTCCAAAAAGCGTTTTTTCGGGTTTTCTTTAGAAGAAAAAAAAACAAGTGAGCCCAGGAAACATTGAGGTATATTTTCATGTATATTTGAAGTGTATAAAATAAAATGTTCAACATGAAACAATAAATGACTGCAGATCTGCCTACTTCATGTGCATCTTGCCACTGCAGTCCCCAATCGGCGGGAAAGATGCAGCTCGTGATTCTCGACTGAACCGAGTAAACTAAAAAAATTCAATTGTCATATTGTTTCTTGGTGAATTAAGGGGTTATAAACAGTTAAAATTTTCGAAAAATCGATTTTTTAAAATTCTTTGTAATGTACATATATTTAAGTACACACACAATTTCTTGTCAATCCGGCGAATATTCTCGAAGTTAGACGCAGATTTGTAATGACGTGTCGGAGCGTTCGAAAGGGCTTTTGAAACTTTAAACGCGTTTTTCTGAAAACTGTGGCATTTAATTTCAAGTATATTTTTTAGTAATTAATCGAAGGTTCTTTCTCACCAATAAATATTTTCCATTTTATAAACAATTTGAGGCCTACATTTTTGTCAAAAATCAATTTTTTTTACATGCCGCCATTTTGTCAAAAAATATTATTTTGCTTATCCCTTCGATCAATTACAAGATAATCCATTACATTGACGAAATACTTTTGGTTTTTTCATTTTAGATGATCCAGTCCAGAGATATCGAGCTCACCGCAAGACGCCATTTTTAAAGGTGCTTCCGGAGCTCAGCTGTAGTAGCTTTCAAAATAATTATTTTTACAAATAATTTTTTTTTTAAATACAGTCAAAAGTTACCATCATATGTGTACAAATTTTTACGTTAGTAGATTTAAAGGCCTTTCCAAGAAAAATTCTTAAAAAATCGATCTCCTTGGGCCTCCTGACTGTATATAACCCCTTAAGAAAAAGGTGACAAAATCGGGGTATTATAGCTGTTCTCAGGTTTGAAATAAAACATTCGCAAAAAAAATCACTTTAACGTGTTATAAAAATTATTTAACAAGACTTTTTCAACGTCTTTTTTAATTCACTTAGAAGAGATTTTCATACTGAAAAAAATAAACTTGGGTTTGATTTGAGGCTATGAAAAATGAAACACACAGGTCGTTTAGTTTTTCTTGCTATCACGCTCGCCAATTTGGAAAAATCGTGAAAATGAAAATTAGAAAAAACGCGCTTCAAAGTTTTCAATAGGAGGAAATATCAATATCAAATATCGATCGCTTCTCTGGGCCTTGTATCTTCGAAAATATTTACAATTAGCCTCTGCAACTTTATAAATATATTCTCGAAAGTTTATCGATCGATTTAAGCAATAAAAAAAAACGATTTTTCGGACCTTCTAATTCAGGCTCCCGCCTTAAATGCGTAATTTTCATTTTTCAACCCGAATGATTTCTTCATTGAATAATTTGGTCAGGAGCCTTTCGTTCACTGGTCCACGGCGGATTTCCAAAAGTTGCCACGCAATTGTGTTCCTTACGCGAAAATTATTCAAATTTCAAATCGATTTTTTTTTTTCAATCGTCCTGTATAACAAATTTGACAAGGAAAAAGCGACGATTGCGGTGAACGCGTTGTGTATTGGTATAACTAGCGTTAAGTGCCTCGTAAAATCGTCCCCGTGAGTTGCAAGTTTAAAAGCCGAGTGTGCGCGAATAAGTCAAGCGAAAAGGACCGGGCAATCGGTGTGTGCCCGACTGAATTTATAATGCAGCACGATATGCTTGTAAGTCTATAAGTTGCGCAGAGAGTTCGTATGACGGTGGCTTTTGCATTTATGCGCTTGTGTTTCGTGCGGCTCTTTTTTCCTCTTCTTTTCTTTGCCGTCCGGAACCCTCGAGCAGTTTTGCAAACATCGTAATGTACATACGCGCATGTATATGTGTATATGTACGGAAATGTATGTTCAATGCTGATTTCTTTTTCATACATACGAACCTATTACGACTCGATGACTCGTATCACAATAGTCGGTCTATATTAAGTGCACCTTCTATTGGATTTGTTGGAAACTTCTATCCCATCAACTATGGTTGCACTTACGAGAAAATGCGTACGATAACTTTGTCGTCGATAAATATCGTGTGTGGTGATATTGTGTCAAAGTGCAGTAAAATGAATAAACGATCATTACAGTGGATTTTCGCTGATGTGATTCAAATCGCTTTTTAAGATATACTTCTTTAAGGGGCTATACCAGTGTGACACTTTCAAAAAATGGATTTTTTTGTTGCCTTTTTCAACAGTTTGTACTTTCAAGAATATCATCATCATTTATATCATTTTATCTTGCAAAAGTCGATAGTCAAATCTTTAATCGCGTTTTTCTGGAAATGAGGTTTTTCAAATTTGCTGACATTGTAACTCAAAGAGCAATTATCCGATTGACTTGAAATTTGAACTGAGTACGCTTGAATATATTTACTCTACAATGACATAGGATATTTTGGATTGGATGAAAATTGACGATTTGGCATTGAAAAAAACGACCATTTTCTCGGCTAGAAAACAGACTTTTTTCATAACTACGCCACTTTGTTAGATTTTGATATTTTTCGAAAATCCTACGTCATTGTACAGGAAATACTTTCCAGTTTAACGAAATTTTTTCCTTTTTCGGTTTCAGCTACTTAATCGGCCGGAGTCATGTCAGCAGTGGAGGAACTTTTTTTTGGCCCCTCCGAAGGCAGCGCATAAGTCGCTTGGATCTCAATATTTTTCGATGAAAAAATTATGTAATATAGGTCAAATATAGCCAAATATATTCTTAATTTTCCGAAACATTTAATTGAGTACTTTTCTTCGAAAAAAATCCCGAAAATCACTTTCTGCGTTCACACTGGTATAGCCCCTTAATATAAGATCTATACTTTTTTAGGATCCACTGAGTTTGTATATATAAATATATGTATATTGTTTAGAAAGTTCAACGTACAGAATGCAATGGGATCCATGAAGCATTCTGTTTCATAATGTGGGAATCCTTTAGAATTCGAATTGGATTCGTAAATTGGGTTCCAATAGGGAATATGATCTTGAAGTTTGCATCGTTGGAACGCAACGAAAATTAATTCTTTTTCTCGTATTTTTATTACAGATTAAGGTCTTAAGATGCAAAAAAAGGTTTCGTATAATAATAAAAATGAAGAAACAAGAAAAAAATCGTCACATTCCAACGATGCAAACTTCATCGTCATTAGGGAATACCGATTAGAATCCAATATACGAGCATGACGTTTTAGTATAGTGATCCAATACGATGGCCCATTGTATCCCTACCAGAAAGTACAACAATCCCATTGGATCCGCACGGCAATTTCTGCACGGGTTACGCCGTGTTTCGTAACCATTTACCATCCGAAAATATCACGTGACGATTATTTCTGAATATTTTTTAAAGAAAAAAAATTGCTGAAGAAACTTTTGGATCGATACAACAAAATTGGTAGAGCTAATTTTTTCTTCAAATTGTCCCTTCCCCTCAATTGTACTACGCAAGTACAAAAAAGTCCAAAAATTTTGTCGAGTCGTTCAAAAGCCCGGGAAGTTTGATTCTGGACATTATCGTCAGAGTCTATAAAAGAGAGAATGGGAAAAATGTATCGGTATGGAATTGCCAGGAGGAATTAATTACGATTATAGTTCGTCGGAGTATATATCCGTGTTGTGGAGCACTCGAGAGTTTCGCTCCGTTGATGAAACGCGTCTCGTCCCGGCAAATAAATAAAAATAATGATAATTAGAAGAACGCGAGTACGTGAGGCACATGTGTGTGCTCCCATGCGTCAACGGTATACCTAAAAGAATCTCCACGTACAGTAATTTTTATTCCAATTCTTTCGAGCTTGGTGTACGACCGCGGCCATTGAGAAATATACCGTGCACTCGCATCTACGAAAATAAAAAATTAACAAGAGAATCTTTCGCAACCTTAGGGGAGAAGCACCATATATCGGATAGTTGCTCAAGGTAGTCCTATCGCTTCACACTAGTCATACCACTGATCATACTTGAGACTTGTACAATTTATATTGTAAACGAATGCCAAAAAAAAATTGTAATAACTACATTTTCCATGTGTAAACTGTTTAATGAATGTTCACATTTAATTAGAAAAATGAAAAAATAGTTATTCCAACGATTTGCGCGGTATTTCTAAGTTTGATATTTGGCAATATTGGTTCTATCTCCGTCTCTTTTTACTCAACCAGGCGAGTTCAACCTCAATGCTTTTCGACGTCGATCTGTCAAAACAATGTCAGGTGCGGGAAATATAAAGCATTGTGTTCGGGCCACGATTGGTAAAAAGCGTGGACAATTTGTGTCGGCGGAATATGTCGGTTAAAAATGATATATGTGTGGAAATTCGAATGAGTGAGATGAGGTTAGGACTACAGTCAGCTGTTGCCTTGCTGTCTTTTTTGCTGATTTTTTTATTGCATTTTTTTGAAGTATAAGTATCTGAGAATATGTCCTGAAAATTTCAAGTCGATCCGAACAAAATTGACTGAGATATGAGCGTTGAAAGAGAAGAATCCGCGTTGAAAGAGCGTTGAAAGAGAAACTTTAAACGCGTTTTTCTCAAAATGGCATTTCTGAAGTCGGTGACCAAGATTACTCGAACACTAATGAACCGATATTCTTGAAATTTTGCAGGCTTATTTAATACATAAAAATGTAGTCTTTAAACGTTCGATTTTTTTTTCGAAAAAAAAAATGGCCGTTTTATAGCCAAAAACGGCCGTTTTTTCCGTTAAAATCGAATCATTAACTTTGACTGTCCGCCATTTTGTGAAAAATGAATATTTTTTTAAATCCTTCGATTAAAGACTAGTTTATACTTATATTTGACTAAATCCATCCGCATTTTTTTCTTCAGATGATCCACTTCGCCGCAATGTTGATCACTGCAAACCGTGTATATAAAAACATTATTTCATTGACGCCCATTTGCCACTAAACAATGTAATATTTTTCAATAACAAAAATTACTGAAAGTTCTTCAAGATGTGTTCTTTAAGATGGTATATTGATTGATTAAAAAAGTTTTGTAGTTTTCTTTGAAAAAATGAAAAAGGGCCTTTTTTGCGCTACAAGTGGGGGTAACGCCTTAAACTTGATATTACATAAAAATTAGGTCAATAAGCGTAATGTTTTTCTGAGAGCACTGGATTACTACAAGTGTTAAGTATGTAAATCTGATTATTTTAAAGAATCTGACGGATTGCCACAATTATATACACTTTTGTAGCGACCGGAAATTGGGTTTTTGTATGTCGTCTCGGAATTCCTTCACAAAAGTACGCAATTTTAATATTTTTTTTTCTCTGTAATTAGGTCGATAAACGACCCTGAAATTTTACAGAGACGATTATTAATATATTTAGTGGAGCTCAAAACAAAAAATCTGAAAAGCCTTAACCTTAAGCTAAAGCCTGAAAACCTTAATATCGGATAGTTGACTAGCACGAGTTTTCCAATAGCGACATCTATTTTTTATTTTGACTTATTATTTTGACAAATTATTTAACTTCGAATTCCCCAATTTGTGACCCCCTCCCCTGCCATCACGTGCCAGGACCGTAACGCCTGGTCGACCCCCCCCCCTATTCCGTTACGTAACAGCTGCTTTGTCGTCAATAATTGCGATTTTTTTCATAGAAATAACTAATTATGGAAGGATCGGGTTTATACCCATTTTATGAAGTATATGTTCATCTAGTTTTATACCAATTTTCGGGGAAAAAAACTTCAAAATTAATCGAGATATATGGCTTGATTTGACGACGAAAAAAAAAATTCTTCATTGTCCCATCGATATCTTTATGAAAGATTATCTGTAAATAAAAAGTCAGAAATTTATCGATATCTATACAAATGTAGCTATCGCTATGCGTATCCGTTTTTTGTTTGTTTTTTTTTTTTACAAAATGCCGACAGTTGGAACATTTTTTTTTCAAGGCCCTTTTTTGTATTCAAGCAGTATTTGAAAATAGTAAAAATGTAGTGTGTAAAATAACGATTAACATCTTGTTGTATATGACACGAAGAAATGAAAATCACAAAATTTGAAGATCCCAGCAATTGTTTACTTTTTATTTTCCATTTTCGAACGAGAGGATCCGATGTATCGTGCCTCTCCCCTGTCTGTTCCTCGACATGAAATATGAAAATGACAATTAAATATTGCGTCGCCATATAACGACCTTCATAAGGGCGACAGTCCCGACCGCGGTTTTTTCCGATGTCCAGCAGCCGTAGCTGGGCCAATATTTAGATGGGTGACCGCTGAGGTGCGCTTGCGAGTCATCCGATAAGCGGGAGACACGCAGAATTTCCGATGGCAACTCAACCGGAGCTCAATGTAGCGGCTTGATTCGACGCAGGTTTGCCCCAGTTTCCCTGTGCCCCCGTGAACTCCCAGGAACCGCAAAAAAGTAAAATCGGCTAGATCGTATGGGGTTGAAGTTTGCATCGTTGAAATGTAACGAAAATTCTTTTTAATTTCTCATTTTCGTTATTATACAAAATCATATTTTGCAAATTTGTTGTGTATCGCTAAATAAGAATGCTAAAAAATGTTTGCGCGATTTTCGCAGCTCAAAATCTGCCAAAGGAAATTTGGACAGTAAAAAGAAGATCATTTTCGTTGCATTCCAACGATGCAAACTTCAACGTCATCAAGATCGTAAGCGCCCAAAAAGGCATACGTAGGAACATTGGAAGGGAACAAATTGTTTAAACGAAACTTTCAACGTTTCGACAGCGTAAAACATTCTTTCGATATCCCGTGCATCTCTAGACGCGATTTTATCATACGGCTCCCGCAATCGTTTCCTCCGCGTCATTATCCAATTTCCGCATTCGGATGGGATTTAATAAATAACGTATAAATTCCGCTTCCGGAAACGCGAAGAACGGTAGCGAATTCTTTAATTTTTATTTATGTTATACTTTAATGTCTTCCTTGCTCTCTCTCTCTCTCTCTCTCTCTCTCTCTCTCTCTCTCTCTCTCTCTCTCTCTCTCTCTCTCTCTCTCTCTCTCTCCCTCTCTCTCTCCGTCTCTGCAAACCGCTCGATCGTAATCATCAATGATTACGGATTTTTCCGGCTGTCGAACAATTCCTTTTTAATTGGCATTATAAAAAAGTTCGCGTTCGACCCATCTCCGCTACTTTTGAGATATCCGATTATAAAACGGCTAATGAATAATTCAGGGATGCGAAGAAATACGAGGAAGCCGTCGCATGTATCGGTGCTCTCGTAAATCCCGTTGTTTGAATTCAAATCAAGTACACAAATATATATGTAACTCGCCAAAGTATATAGATACCGTGCACATACTCCGCCAATTCTCCCGCAATATAAACCACTTAATTTCTCATACCCCGTTAAATGGCGTTTTATTATTCGCGATTCCGTAATTGGGAGTATAACAGCATCGGGATTGTTATAACTTGTGCACCATATGCACGCGGTCAACGGGCTATGAGCTACAAACGCGGCCATTTACCATCGCAATGCATCGACGCACTTTTGTCGTTAATAAAACTGCCAACGCTCAAAGGTAACGAGAGAAATAATCATTCAATCCTTGCGAAGCTCAACGATGCATTTTTTTCCTCTCCCAACGAAGTGCGAAACGAGTGCAAATTTTCATCGGCAGTTACGAGGCACGAGTATTGTGACGAGATGAATTTACGAAAAGGTAGCACGTGTTTGGATACTACAGCGAGTGCAGACATTTGTTGGTAAGCGCCCAGATCCTGCCACATCCCTATAGGGATTTGATAGGGACGCCGGATGTGGAGAGTTCACATTGGAATCCAAGTGGATTTCGCGTTATTTCCTGATTGACATGATCTGAGATTTTTTTATTTTTAATTCTCAACTGCAATTTGTTGGGTCACCTGCAAAAAAAATGTCCGTTCGTGATTCCGTGCACAAATTCGTTGGGGAGTTCCAAGATGGACCTACATCTCTATAGGGATTTGTTAGGGACACCGCACATAGGGAGTCCTCATTGGGATGCAATTGGAAGTTGCACTGTTCCCTGATGAACGCCGTTTGAGAATTCTTACCACGTACAGATATATGTGAAATGTCACGAGAAAAAACTCGGCGTGGTGAAACATAACTTGCACGCTTCGTGACCGTGCACGTATGTGGTGATATCATGTCAAACTACAGTAAAAAACGATAATTCAAGTGGATTTTCAGTGATGTTATTCAAATCGATTTTTAAGATATGCTTTATCAAGCAATTTATACTATTTTTCAGATAAAATTTAGACATTAAATATCCACCCGTTTTGCATATCTACAGGATGTCCCAGAACGGAATGCGTTCCCTGAAACAGAGGGTTGGCGGTGAAATTCTGAGTCGATTGATATAAGCATGTGTGGGTCTCAGATCAACCCCTGAATTATAATTGATTTTCAAAGGCGGGCCAATCGGGTGCGCCCGATGAGCCGGGGTACGTCGGTAAGTGGTACGCGCGTGCAGTGGTGCCCAGTAGGTGCGGTGCTCCCGCCATGCGCCAGCGTACGTCGCTCACCGACGTACGCTGGCTCATCGGGCGCACCTGATTGGCCCGCCTGTAAAAATTAATAATAATTCAGGGGTTGATCTGAGAATCACACATGCTTATATCAATCGACTCAGAATTTCACCCCCAACTCCCTTTTTCAGGGAACGCATTCAGGTCTGGGACACCCTGTATATATTTTGTTTGGAAAATTCAACGTACAGAATCGTATCGGATATTGTCCGATAGTGTGGGAATCCTTTAGGATTCAAATCAGTTTCGTACATTGGATTCCAATGGGGAATCCCGATTAGAATCCAATTTACGAGCGCGACGTTCTAGTATAGGGATCCAATGGATCGTGCATTGGATCTCCATACTCAAACTCGCGATGCGATGACCCATTAGTTCCGTATACTTAAACTTTACGGAAGTAGGAACAAGTATGGGAATCCAATTGGATCCCTACAATAATTTCTGCACGGGGGTTTTAATAAGCGTTTTGTGAGTAATTTTGTATATAGGGATTTATAATTGTAACTCCGAGATATGTGCGAAAAGAACTGATATTTGATCGCTGTTGATCGAAGCCTGCTAATGGGGTTGAAGTATGCAGTGTTGGAATGCAACGAAACTTCTTTCAATATTCTTGTTTTCATTATTATCTGAAGTTATATTGTGCATCTTTAGTTCGTAGATAGCTAAATAAGAGGCTCAAAAATGTCTGCGTGATTTTCGCAGCTCGAATCTGCCTGGGGAAATTGGGGAAATATAAAAAATCATTTTCGTTGCATTCCAACGATGCAGACTTCAACGTCATCGCTTTTCCGTTCTTCAATAGGAATAGAATTATCGCACCCGCTCTCTCGAAGCAAAAAACTATTGCTTTCCGTAAATGACAAAAAAAACAGGAAAGAATTCTTTGGAAGTGGAATGCACGTGGAAGAGTTTTTTAAAAGAATTTCTTTTAAGACAGGCCCGTCTCCGCTCGCTTCTATTTTTTTGAGTATTGATGTATGCTACTTTGAAATACAACGCAAGTTCGTTTCAATTTTTTTTTCAACTTCTTTGTTTCTATCATTGTCAAAAACATTTATCTGCAGATGTCCGTCGCAGATTTCTAATAAACAAAAAATGTGTCAGTGATTTTGAGGCAACTTGAAATAAAAATTATCCCCATTGCATTCCAACAGACTTTAAAATCATTATTTTTGTTACCTTATTGTCGAATGGTAGTACGGCACATGGGATAGTTTCATAAAAGGAGTGATCAGGTGTCATTTTATCGAATGGGGTAGAATATCCATAAGTCGAACATCTATAAGTCGAATATCCATAAGTACGAATATCCATAAGTGAATATCCATAAGTGAATATCCATAAGTGAATATCCATAAGTGAATATCCATAAGTCGAATATCCATAAGTCGAATATCCATAAGTCGAATATCCATAAGTACGAACATCCATAAGTGAATATAGAGTAGAAATGAGTGCCAGAAATGGCGGGAGGTAGAGGAAAAGTGAGTATAGAGGGAACCCAAACAAACTCACTTATCTCTACGTCCCGCCATTTCTGGCACTCATTTATATTCTATACTTATGAATATTCGACTTATGGATATTCAACTTATGGATATTCATACTTATAGATATTCGTACTTATGGATAGTCGTACTTATGCATATTCGAATTATGGATATTCGACTGATGGATATTCACTTATGGATATTCGACGACAGTGATTTCAACTCTTCAGTATGCTTTCAGCAAGGAGGATGAAAGTAGAATTAAAATTGCTATTTTCCATTGTTCTCAATTTCTTCAAGTTTCTCAATAAGAAACTACGTCATCGGAAAGTTGCTTATAAAAAATTTGTCACCAAATAAAAACAGCGCTTTAAGTTTCCGGTGTTTGCACTCGACCGCGACGTCTTTGTACGAAACGAATTGACAAGCCTTGCCAAGGGGGTACCAAACCTCGCCTTGTCTCGGCGATTGCGCCACGAACATACGACATTCACCAGCGAGAATATATCTTTACTTTCCATTTCATTTGTTCCACTCGTTGTCGAAGGGAGCCCTCCTCCTTTCGAAAATAACCAAAGATTAAAAAGATCCCGGAGAACCGGTCGATTATCGAAGAGTGAGGTCACACTATCGGACCGAACGATGAAACGTAAATACTTCGATAGACCGATACGAGACGACGAGCGTGGGCGGATCTCCAGCCGCGTGTCGACAGTTCGAATAGTCAGGACAAAAATATACTCGGAATAAGATTTTTTTTCTTCAACGTGATTTACCGAAATAAAATTTAGTTTTTTTGAATTTTGGACTTTGGCTGGGTTTCCAAAAAAGCAAAAAAATTCACGAATGTGAAAACTTATGGTGCTGCAGTTTTTTAAAAATTTCCGTATATTTATTATTGTCCAAAGCCGTGCTTCGCAAATTGAGGTCGAAAATTGTTGAATAAGATAGCTACGAAATTATCGGGCGATTTTCTCAACCTAAATATGCCGAAAGTTATTTGGGCTATGGGAAAGAAAATTTCGTTGCGCCTTCCAACGATGCAAACCTCAACGTCATCAAAAAAGTGTTGAGCAATTCGTCACGTAGATGATACTTTGTTTTTATTCATATTTCGAAGATAACCATGCAAACTTTCCGTTGATAAATTCAACATTCGATTGATTGATGAAAAAAATGGAATTTACATTTTTTCTGTCGAAATCTGAAATTGAATCCCCATTTTTTTATAGATCTGAAAGAACATAAATTAATAGTGGAAGATAGGTCTCATAAAATTCACAAGATTACTTGACTTTTGAAAACTTTTGAAAACCTGTTTCGCGTAATTTATTATTTGGATTGTTATTTTATTCTTGATTTGCAAAAGTTTCCACTTATGCAAATAAAATATATTTTGGCCAGATAATATTTAAATTTGCATGTTTCCAGTTATCCGCTATCTTCATCTCGCTATGGAAGCTTTTTCATGTTGGAATCTTCATTTTTTTTTTCGATAAACTGTCGAAAAAATAGGCTAAATTGGATACTTTTTTTTCAAACCACCGCCGTTTGGCAATTTCGATTTTTTTTAACTCCATAGCAAGATAGCGGCATTCATACTGATTAGTAATCTACTATACAAATTTTGTTTCGGATAATATTTACGGTCACAACCGTGTACACCATGAGGGTTTTAACCGTTAAATAAATGTTAAAAAAAAAAATTAAAAAACGTTAAAAATGTATTTTCTGTTTTTCATGAGTGCTTTGATTTGACATTAAAAAATCAGACTGATGAGCGTATTTTAACCTTCGGAAAAAAAGTCGCGCAAATCAGTTATTTTTCGACCCGTTACACCGTGATGATCCCTCAAAGTATACCTACAGTTTGATAAATGTAGAATAATCATTTCTTAGTTTAAAAAATCCCTCAAAATTGCTCAATTTTTCCCCCTCTGAATATACGTCCGGCCTTAAGGGGTATGCCACAGCAGAATTTTCAAAAAATCGATTTTTTTTCTCGCTAAAACGGTGCTTTATCATCATAAGAATGAGTTACAATTCGATTTATAGTAAGAACATTTTGTTTCACCGACTTTGAGCGTATAACGTAAGCCCACCTCTGGCACGGCCATAGAGTACCTAAAACTTTAAACGCGTTTTTCTCGAAACAGCTTTTTTCCAATTGGCGTCACAAATAACTTCAACAATTTTCACTCCATTTACTTCAAATTCAAAAGTTATGTTCCTAATTGCATAACGCAGAGAAGTACGGACGGAATTTCTGATTAATCGAAAACTTTTCATTTTATGAGCAGTTTTATACGAAATTTTTCACCGAAAATTCATTCAAATACCTACAACTTTTGAATAAAAAAATATTTTTTAAATTCCGTACGTACTTCTCTAGGTATTCTAATATACATTGACGAGAATTTTTGTTTTTTCTTCTGGGTAAAAAATTGTGGATGCTCAATGTCACGCCACGGAGCGCCTAAAAAAAGATAACAAAAGAAAATATCAGTAGTCGGCCATTGTGTACATCGAAAAATATATATATATATATTTTATAACAGCTTGATATTCATACTAAATAGATGTGTAATTAATTTTATGAGTAAATGACTTTTTCATACGAAAAAAAATGTAAAATTCGCACATGATTTTATACACCTTACTGCGGCCCAACCCCTTAACAGACGGAGAACGAGCATTGAATCCAAAATTGGGAATCATCTGAAAACCGAAAAATCGAAAGTAATTTTACAATAACTCCTAATCGTCGCACGAAGAATCGTCGTTACGTGAGAGCCTCTCGTCTGCTTCCAATAAGGTTCAATAAGGCTCCGATTATTATCCAACGAGTGACTACGGCGATAATCGCGTTATCGTAAAATCCCCAAGAAACGCTTGCTCCGTTCGGGGTGAGTGTTTGCATCGTGCAATTTTTCGATTTCGTTGCTTTCACCGGGAACGCACGATAATTGAAATGACATGAGCAACGTGTGTGTTTCATTAGTGGTATAAAAGTGCTTTAAGTGCCGAGCATAAACTCCGGGTCATTGAAGGGGTCGTTATTGCCGTTGTTGTAGGCTCAGACTGTTGCGGCATTTAAAATTGTCGAAAGGAGCACATGTGCATACGTATAAATGTTGATAGCATGATGATCGCAGCAGGTGGACGAAGAAAGTTTTCCGGCGGTATGTAATCGCGTATATGTACGCGCGCGCGTGTATCTTTCTGATGCCCGCTCTTTTTTTTCACGACGTCCAGAGATTACAGTGGGCACAGACCGGGCGACATATGGATGTCATCCGAGAAAAGCGAAAGCACAAGGTATATGTTTTGAACAATGTATGTATGCACTTACCAGAATTGTAAAAAATAAAATACGAATAATTATTAGACTTCAATTTTACACCCCTAATTCAAAAATGTTTGCAGATTATTCTTATTTTATTGTTGATCATTCTTTGTCACTGTGTCGTCAAACTACAAATAATGAAAAAGTTTGTTTCCATAAAACATTTTTTTTTAATCAATTTTCATATCTGCCTATCCCCCACTTTGAAAAAAATGAAAATATTCATATCTCGAAAATGGTTCACTTTTGCATAAAGCATCACTGGCGAGAAACATCACTTAAGGATGTATTGCCCGTACATTCCCTACCAAAAGTGAGTTTCGGCGAGAATTTTGAGTACTTTGCGATGAGATTTAATTTTCTTTTAAATCAACCACATTGAAGATGCCAAGAACATTAACTTTCGGTGATAATAACGCAAAAAAGTTATAAGTAAATTGTTGAAAAAAAAAAATTGTTCAACAAATGTCCAGCGAACTGCTTTTTTTATATTATAAAATGAATTCGTAGATTTTTCTGAATAGGTATGGATTTTTTTTAGAATTTTCTTTCCATTTTTATGTTAATTCTTTTAATTTTGAAAAATGGACGAAGAGTCACAAATTTTCAATATGTTTTCGGAGCAACGTTTCATATTAAATCCAAAAAGTGTCCGGGGTATTGAACGAAAAGTGTTTTAGGTACAGCCTTTGAAAAATTCCAAAATCGGGATTTTCGAAATATAGAGAAAATTCTTTAAAAAATCATATGTATTCAGAAAAATATCATAGTTCATTTAATGTCACAAGAAATCATGTTTACAAGAGATTTTTTGAACAAAGTTTTGTTTAAACAATCTATTCATAAATTTTTGTCATTCTTATTATTCAAAACCAATGTTCCTAGCATCTTCAATACGGTCGATTTTTTCCCGATTTTAATGTCATCGCAAAGTACTCAAAATTATCACCGAAACTCACTTTTGGTAGGTAATGTACGGGCAATACATCCTTAAGTATTCGCCTCCGATTCTGTTGAAACTCATATATGTGATAAAGCATTGAAAACAATTAAGCACTTTTTTATATGTGGAAAAACGTTTTTAAGGGGGAAACGACCCCTCAAAGAAAGGCGCGTCACCCCTTAATTTGTTTTTCCAATTTTTGTATATTGAATATTTTATCGCTTTACATTAGAAGAATTTTGGTTTTTGTTTCATTTAGATCAGGGGACTCCTAGGAGTGAAACTGCAAAACTACCTCTCGACACGTCTCTTTTGAAGGGTGGTTTTCCCCCTCAAAACCGTTTTCCGCAGATTAAAAAAAAATACGTGTCTAATAGTTTTCAATGATTCATCACATATACGAGTTTCAGTAAAATCGACAGCGGACACTTAAGGGGTATATACAGTTTAAATTTTCGAAAAATCGATTTTTTAATATTTTATTCTCGTAATGTACATATATTTAAGTACACACACAGAAAATTCCTTGTTAATCCGGCGAATATTCTCGAAGTTACACGCACGTTTGTAATTATTTTTTCACTACATGTAAAGTGCTTTTGAAACTTTAAACGCGTTTTTCTCAAAACTGTGTTTTTAAAGTCGGTGAGCAAAATTCCTCGGAAACGGCTGAACCGACCAGTCTCAAATTTTAACACAATCTTTTCAACTATATTTTTCAGTAATTAATCGAAGGTTTTGTCTCGGGAATAAATATCTTCCATTTTATGAACAATTTAAGGCCTAAATTTTTGTCAAAAATCGATTTGTTTTTGAGAAGCCCCCATTTTGTCGAAAATTATTATTTTGCTTATTCCTTCGATCAATTACAAGATAATCCATCATATTAACGAAATATTTTTGGTTTTTTCATTTTAGATAATCCAGTCCAGAGATATCGTGCTCACCGCAAGACGCCTTTTTTTAGAGGTGCTCCCGGAGATCAGCTATAGCAGCTTTCAAAATAATAATTTTTCCAAATAGAAAATGTTAAAATACAGTTAAGAGTTACCATTATATGTGTACAAATTTTTACGTTGATAGATTTAAAGGTCTTCTCAAGAAAAATTCTTGAAAAATCGATCTTTTTGGGCCTTCTCACTCTTTATAACCCCTCAAGTGATGTTCCTTGTGGGTTATTTCATAGGAAAATACGTCCTTCGACTCTTTGGCGCGATCGTGACCAATAACCAGTAGCATGACGTTGAAGTTTGCATCGTTGGAATGCAACGAAAACTAATTCTTTTTTACTGCTCAATTTTTTTTTACTGATTTGGGCTGTGAAAATACATATAATCCTTTCACATATTCTTATTAGAGACACACCATCTCAGTTTGCAAAAAAATAGACTTTCGAAAATGATAAAAATAAAGAAATAAACGATCACTGACTGATACTTATTTTTTTCAATTTTCTACATCTACTCACTGTGCTCGCTCTCTCCCTCTCGCCCTCTCACACTCTTCGTCACGTTTCTCCTCGCTCTCTAATTTTTTTTTCTGTTCTTTTTTCTTCCAATTTTCACTTTCCCAAGAGAGCGAGTGTCTTTTTCATCCTCTCCGATAGTTACTTTTCCATTTGCAACGAAAAGAAACTTGAAGTTCGATTTCTATCTGCACCGATCGAGATACTTCGACGATAGCGAAGATTTTCGTGGTCTTGCAGTCCGGACAGACTCCGATGTGCAGCGGGAGCCAGGAGAATTCACGAACGAATCACGAGATAGCGGGAGAATGCTTAAGGGGGGAGATACCTTTAGGCGAGGATTTTTTTTCTGATTTTCATAATTTTTTTTCTGATAAAGTTTTCTTCGTCATTGCTGAATCTTGGGGTGTGTTTTATTACTACTCCTGGCTGTTACATGATATTTTTTATTCATCTTTAAAAATGGCGAAGCATTGCACGGTCTTTTAAGGGGAGATATACACCTAGACGGTCAAGGTCGAGGATATAGAAGCTATGAACATTCCGTCGACCGTAGAAGACCTACACTATGGGCCTGGGCATCGATGATTCCATGTAAGTTGACAAATTTCATGATTTATTCGTTCCCAAATTTTTAAACGTGTTTTTCTCAAAACCACGTTTTTCAAATCGGTACCGAAAATTTCTCGAAAACCAATGAAACGATTGCCTTGAGATTTTTTGTGGTTATTCCATACACCATTGTCTAGTACTTGTCATAGGATTTTTTTTCCGTTACTTCGTTTTTGTTTTATAGGCAAAATAATAACTCATTTTTGGCCCAAAAATCACTATTTATGTTCAAACGTCCGCCAAATTGTCACAGATCGAGATTTTCAAAATCGGCTATGACAAGTACTAGATTATAGTATCTAATTTAATAATCTTTTTTGTTTTTTTTTTTTCAGATGATTTTTGAAGAAACGCCAGTGGGTACCGTATACGCAGATTTTTTAACGACGCTCCAAGGATCATACAATATCCTTGTATATTTTTGATATTTTTAAATAAAGAAAATGAAATATATTTTTGACTGTATATACTTCTAGATAATTAAAACCCCAATCCGAAATTTCAAATAGTTTTCCTTGAAAAAATTCACAAAAATGACCTTTTTTCCGGCTCCTAGGTGTATATCTCCCCTTAAACTGCATTTTCAAAACTGGCGCGACGTATAGGTAAAAGACTATTGGACGGATTCTGATGAAATTTCGTATAAATCTTCCTATCCTTATTGGTCTGAAAGTTTACAAAAAAGTATCTTTTAATCTCACGATGTTGCCATTTTTTCGAAAAATTCAATTTTTTTTTGTTTCACAGCGTACCATTTCAACGATTTTCAACATTTTCCACTTTTTCTTGGTTCATATTCCGGGTATGGCTCTTAATGAAAGAGAAATCTTCGTTGGTTTTTTTTCGGTTTAATCCCGCCGACGCTACGCGTCACGCCGTCTGACACGTGCGTATTATACCTTCGCCATTTTTTAACATCAATAGAAAAAAATACCATGTAACAGTCAAGAGTAGTAACGAAACATACGCTAAGTCTCAAAAATGGTGAAGAAATCTTTCCTTTAAAAGAAAAATCATGAAAAACAACTATTTTTTTTCTCGCCAAAAGGTATCTCCCCCCTTGAGACGCTGTTTATGTCAGATCCATAAATTAATCTTTCGGTGATAGGAATTTCAATCGAATCCAAGCATTCCGATTTTAGTCTTGAAATTCCTCAACCAATATAAGAAACGTGTTATATTTTTAATACAGAGAAAAACGTAATTTTCATAATAACCGTGGTGTATAACGCCTTACGGTATGACGTAAGGTCCATTTTTGACATCCGAGGAGCTGGCGAACAAAACCGGACTTGTCCACACTACGTCAAATAGATTTTATTTTTCGCGTTTTTCAAGCACACCTCGATTAGTTCCCGAAATATTTTGAGCCAAATCCAGTTCTAAACACCTCAAAATTGCTTAAAAACTCCCTTTTTAGCGAAATGGCAGTTTTTAGGCACAAAAATAAATATAATTTAAAAAAAATTAATTTGACGTAGTCTGGACAGTCGAATTTTGTTCGCCAGCTCCTCATATGCAGGAAGCAACTTTTCAACATACCGGCGCGTGAAGCTGCGGGCAAAATTGACTGCGGGCGCGTGACATTTATACAAGTAGATACGTACAAACACGTGTGCGGGATTTAGTAGGCTGCATGCTGAATAACGACAGGATACTTCTTGCCAAAGAGTCATAACATTTCGAGAAGTCGAGAGCCAAGACATTAGAAATGGACTTGAAAAGAAAGAGAAAGAGAAAGAGGGAAGAGAGAGAGAGAGAGAGAGAGAGAGAGAGAGAGAGAGAGAGAGAGAGAGAGAAATATGTCTATATGTGCTTTTGCACATACGCGAGAGTTTCTCCCGGGTGAAATGCAAACTATTGTTATCCAAGAGGTACAGGCAAACCGCGGTAGCTCTTGTTGAGCGAGCTAAAAGTGAGATCGCGGACCTAATAACGAAATGAATGAAAAATAAATATAATGAAACGTCTCAGGCTTAATACAGCCGTCGCTGTGTACGGAACATATGTACGTGTAATGAGTAATAATCGCCGACAAGAAACCAAGTAATCGGAGTATATAATCGGCGCGGGTACAGAAGCGAGCTAATGGTCAGTATGTCGGCATATCTCACACACAGGGCACTCTTGACGAGCGCACAATCACTCTGTTCCGGCGAGAGAAGCAGAGGGATATATATATATATATAGGAAGAATAGGATGTAGGGAACAGGGGAGAAAGAAACGAAGAGAGAGAAAGAGAGAGAAAGAGAGAAAGAGAGAGAGAGGGGGGGGGCTGTCTTTGGAATATAACCGCGTAATTCGCTTTCCAACGTGTGATATTTCAGGCGAGCAGATTTGTGACTGAACGAAATTGTTGCTAATTTTTTTGTGTGTTTCCTTGGGCACTAAAAATATATAACGCAAATAAAAAAATATGAGAATCCCTTTAGCGCCGGAAATGCGATTTTTATTGGACGTTTACCCCGAGACAAGAGTGCGTTCCGGAAGTTAAAAATTATTGTCAATTATTTTGTGGTCTTTCCTCGGTTTGAAGAATATATAACGCAAGTAAAAACTATGAGAATATCCGTAGCGCCGCATACGATTTTTCTCACTTTCAGCCGCCTGATAAGGGTGGATTAAGGTCCACCCAATTCTTGTCTACGTTTTGTATGACCTTTTATGACCTCCGCAGATATTCGAGATTATAAGTATATATTCATCAAGGATATATTCACGAAAACGATTAATAAAAATAAAAAATAAAAACATTTCTTTAAAATCCAACGATGCAAACTTCAAACTCGTTTTCCTCCCAATGCACTGACTGTATCACATTTGCACGAGGGTACAAGGAAACGGTGGCAAACCTTTTCCAATACAGAGGGGGGAAGTTTTTTTTTTAATATCTGTTGTTTAAGGGGTTAGGCCACTCTAGATTCCGAAAAATAGGCTTTTTGGGGCTTTTTTTCAGAAAAACTACAAAATAAATCGAGATTACAAAAAAGGGTGTTTATCATACATATCAGTGACTGTATATAATTTTTTTTTTGAAGCTGCTCGTTTTTTGAGATTCAGCCAGCACCAAGCTACACTTCGTATGAACGTCGAAGCCTCGATAAGTCCGCTGTATTTGAGCAATCGACGCGCACGTGCAACTGTGCAGGGAGAAACGTCGTTCGTGAACAGAGTACCCCGAGAGTTGTACATTCGAAAAATAAAATTGCTCTCCGATGAGACCGTGCGTCGAGTTAGAATGATTTTTTTTCGTAGCTGTGCACGCGCCGGTTTGCCCTTTTTCAATTTCAATGCAGTAGCGATCTCGTGCGGTAAATTGGATTCGCTAAAATTCGTTTTTGGAGTGTAAGATTTGCTAATTGATTTCACGAGCGAATAAAAAGAGAGATTCGCTTGTTTGTATATGAAGTGCGTTTGTGATTTGTCGATGTGTGTGTGTGTGTGTGTGTGTGTGTGTGTGTGTCTGTGTGTGTATGCTCGTTAGACGCAATGATTTCTCAATTACCCCAAGTATTCGTGATGTGTACACACACACACACACACACACACACACAAACGGTGTTCGCAATCGAAGGCCCCGCGAAGCCTCCGTGAGGAGAATTGCTGGAAAAGGAATTAAGAAACTTGGGTAATACGAACAAGGCGTTATGTGCGAGACGAATATCAAGAGCCAGCAGGCAGAAGGCCTCGAGCAATAATATTCAATGAAGAATAAAAAATCCGTGTGAGTTTTGTCCTTTTGTTAATTACCCTCGATCGATTCCCCCGATTAATAACGAAGGAAAAGAAAACAAACACGGTGACTTTGTGGACTTTTTGGTTTTTGCTGTGGTTGTCATTGAATGCTGACGAAATTGTGCACGAGTCGATGAACGCGATGTGTTTTATTGCTTAGCGAAAATCAGATGCTTTTTCACATTCTCGATAGCAAAAAAGTCACGATATTGCAGAGTCCTACGTGCATAGACAATCAAGGGTTGCATTTCATCGAGGGTTGATGCTTGCATCGTTAAAATGAGGGGATAATTTTTTTTTGTTTTTTTTTTTCAGATTTCGATTATTATTTTTGATGGTATTTTGCGAATTCAGGTCGTAGATCCCTCAATGAAGATACTAAAGAATGATCGAGTGAGATTCGTAGCTACGGCTGCGAAAAATAAATTTTGGCCGTTCGAAAAATGCATTTTGATGATATGACGACGAACTTTGCATTGTTGGAATGTGACGATTTCTTTATTTCATTTTTATTTTTTCTCCTTATTATCATTATGACAAGCATTTTTTTTGCGGAGATAAATTGAGGTGATAAATCTCTAATGAGAGTACATGAAAAAGTTTGAGTGATTTTCAGAGCCTAAATCAGCAAAAAAAATTAGCGGTTTTTTAATGGCATTCCGATGAAGAAAACTTTATCCTTATTTTGTTTGCATCCTTTTGGACAAAAATGTATAATACATTTTTAATATACTATAATAGTTTTAATAGGTTTAAATTTAATAGTTTTATTTTTAAATAGTTTTAAATTTAATAGTTTGATAGTTTTAAGTTATAATAGTTTTAAATACGAATTTCGTAAAAACACCGACCGTTTAATATTTCAAGAAACGATCACTTGACGAAAATAAAATATTGGTCTGCTGCTACCTACACAAAAATTACGAGAACCGAGGGAAGAATAATCGTTAGGAAAACAAAAATATTCACTCTGCACTTTCACCGAACGGCTATTTCCGGTCAAAGTTCTCCGTACATCCGCTATTCCGACGCCTGGTGCTTGTAAAATTAGGTACCCGCAAAATCCACGAACGCACACATAAGTAGATACATAGCACAAGTAAAGCTGAAAAGAGCGAAGCGAGGGCACGGATAAAACAAATTCCAAACGCAACAATTTTCAATGCAAATGTTTCCTCATCACGTCAAAACTACTCCGGAATACACTTTGTCGATATTTCATAATCGTAAAATGATTCCATCGACTTCCTATCTTCATCGCTATACCTCGACGTTGGAAAAGTATTCGAAATTACATTTTTCAACTAATCATTGTTTATGAACATTTCTAAATATTAATGCAATCGCTTTTTCTGTGTATAAAAAAGAAAGATTTGCACAGATAATTTTTTTTGCTCGATAAAATAATTGCAAAAATGCCTACCGAAAATGCAAACAAAAAAATATCCGTTTTTCCCGCAGCACCTCATATAAATATATGGGGAAAAGCACCATACATCAAATAGTTGCTCGAGTTTTCCAACAACGACATCTATTTTTTATTTTATACACCAATAACTAGTCGTAAAATGTTGCCACTGCAAAACTTTTGGTTGCCCGGCAACAAAAATGGCACAATAGTGAACTGCTGGCACTTTTCGCCGGCGTGACAAAATATTTATTGTCTTCAAAAGTGGTGTTTTCATTGAGGCAAGTCCAAATGATTTTTTTTAATTTTTCATCAACTATAGAATTTTTTTTACTCATTAAATATATAATGTTCGCAAAAATAGCAGTTTGGACAAAAATATTACTGTTTATATTCGGGAACGTGAAATCTTAATATAGGATACTTAAAGGGGGAACCTCCTCCAGATATCAATCTTTTTTAATAGCTTTAAAAATTCACTTAGTATCTGAAGAATATTTTTCCAAAGTTTGAAGCCCAACAAAAACTCCTAAAGGTCCCTAGGAAGTCACCGAAGTGATGCCCTCCAAAAGTACCGAGAGTAGGTAAACGAGCGCGCGCCCTTTGCGGCCTCTACCTTTTAATTTCTCAGACAAACAAGTTTGCTAGTTTACTTTTTGAATAATAGGGGGCGTTCCCGACGATTGTAAAAAAAATTTCGGCCTGTGCAACCGTCGTTTTTCGTTTTCACACAAACAGTTCACACAAAAAGAGAAAAATGCAGTCAAGATTAGTGATATCCTAGAAGAAGGCTTGCTTTATGGCCCTGCCATCGCAGATTAAGCTTGGGTAATTATAAATCACTCTGAACTCTGCTTTTCAAGATCGAAAACTCCAATCGAGTTTTTCCCGAAACGTGTTTTTTCCGTGCCGTGGAATGTAACTCAAAATGTAATGAACCAATCAACTTGAAATTTTGTACAGATAGTCTTCAACTTATCGACCACCCAGGTAGGAATTGACGATGAAAAAAGGGCTCGCCAAGCTCTGAAACAAGGCTCACATTTTTTAATTTAGGCTGAGCACCAGCCTGATTTCAGGCCTAGCTGAACCCCTGAATGATAACGCGGTTTCAGGCTGTTGCACACAGGCTTGACCAAAGGCTGGTAGAAAAGCCTCTACTAAGCCTGAAACGACGAAACAACAAGGTTCAAAACGAGCCTTAATGAAGCCTTCACGAGCATTTATGACCAGGCTTATCCCAAACTCTTCTCGAGGCTATATGAGGCCTGTTTTTTAGTTTTCTATATTCTACATTGGGATAAATTTAATAAATTTGTAAAGAATTCATTTTATTTATTATATATATTTATTATTCATTATATTATTTGTTATAAAATATATATAAAATACTTTAAACACAATACTTTATTTTATTTATTGTTTATGGGGCACGTAATACACAGAGTGTACGCAAACCCCAGAGAGTGAGTATATACGAAATGTGTATGTGACGAGAAAAAATCTTTTTTGTGTACCTCATAAATATCGATAAGAGAATATGTTTAAATGTTCTGAGCTGCCTCCTTCGCTTTCGTTTTTCGTGCCTTCGCACCCGACAAATTTATTGCTAATTTTTTTTTCATAAAAGTACAAAAAAAATATTATTTAAAATTTATTTTATTTTATCACAACCTGAAACAAGCCTGCATCCAGCCTTGATTTTTTAGCCTTAAAATTCACTGGCTGAATAAAGCTTGAAATAACCCTGAGTTTAGGCTAAGCAGCCAGTCTTGGTTCCAGGCTGCTCGAAACGATGCAATCAAACCTGGCCCAGGTCTGTCTCACTCAGGCTCGGTGAAACAAGGCTCACACAAGTTTGTTTCCATCGTCAGCCTTTTGATTCCCTACCTGGGCATTGCGCAAACCTATAATTTCGTATAAATCGTTATAGTAAATATTATTTTTAACGATTTGTTTATTTAAAAAGAAGTGTTTTTTTTCTTTTTGTCCTTAAATTTTTAATTTTTTGCTAAATTTAGGTTCATGCAAAGCAGAATGACTAATTTAAATGAAAAAAAATTGTTTCGTTGATTTTAGTTAACTACAAGGACCTGGGCGTTCCACGGCGCTAACTCTAGGAGCCAAGTTCGAGCTCATCTAGCGCCGCCATTTTGTTTTGTTTTCACTCATGAAAAAAAATTGTATTAATTTGAACGTCAATATTATTATGTAATTTGATTCATTGCAATAAATGCCCTCAATTTTTTGTAAAAAGTTATTGAAAAACATGGTGTCTGGAGGAGGTTCCCCCCTTAATCGAGGCTAATATTGAATATCCGTTTGTGCCAAAATATTCCTACCCAATCAAAGATTTACTCATAAAGACTGATTGTTTGATAATAATTACAAAGTTAAAACAATAAAGGTTTAGTCTTATTTAATATAAAAATAGTCCCCTAATATCAGATATAAGAAAAATGAAGTTTGGGCCCTTATATCGGATATCCTATTATGGGCAACCTTTTTGAAAACCATTATTTCTGTCATTTTTTGTAAAACATAATATAACTCAAAATATTCAAATGTCATGTGTAAAATAATTATTAGCATCGTGTCATATATGACATGTAGATAATAAAATCGTAAAATTTGATGGTTCAATTGTGAAAAGCAATTGTTTACTTTTTGTTTAAACTTTAAACAAAAGTATCCGATATATAGTGCCTCTTCCCTGGATGTACCCGTCAAAGCTCGCAGATTGCACGTCCGCCCTGATTGTCGGGTCTCGCTTGCTCCCTCGTAACGAATCGTAATTACGAAACCTTGTACTTCTCGCGGGGCAGACACCGATCGCGCGTTACCCGCGCGCTACAAACCGCTTGTTACTTGCAGTAACACCCTTTTCGATATATCACTGTAGCGAGGGGCTACGTTCGCACGTGAGCATCTCGACGGGAGAGATCGAAAATGTGAATAAAAACTATTGATGACGTTGAAGTTTGCATCGTTGTAATGCAGCGAAAATGATTGTTTTTCTTCAGTTTTCCAAATTTTCTTTGGCACATTCGAGCTACGACAATCATGCAAACATTTTTTAGCATGCTTATCTAGCAATCTACACTGAGAAAAAAAACCAATTGAATCAAAAAAATATTTTACTTTTTTATATACTTTTTTGCTTCCAAAACAAAAGATTAATAAATGTTGATTAGTCTAAAGAATAATTAAAGTTGACCGACTCATATATGAGGCATTCTTCATCGACTGGGCCACTTTATTTCAACCTCTCCAATTTTTTTCAAAATCCTCCAGTTTGAAATATTAGTCAAAAGGAACGTCTGTGATTTTTTAAAGATTTTTTTTAGGTGTCTGTTCAGGATTTTTAATTTTTCATTACGAACACTGTATCCGAAAAAATATTCATCAAACAAAAACAAACATAAGAATGAAAACTTTTTATTTTTTCCGCTTTATCGAAAAAAAATCAAAATCATAATTTTTCTGCATTGAGAAAATTGAAATTTGACAAAAAAATGAGAATACGATTTTTTTAAACCCAATAACACACTTTCGATTTCGGTACAAATTTTACATGATGTCTGTCATTGGGTAAAGAGTCTGCGAAAAAAAAATTTAGAATGGTAACTGCAATGGTTAGGACGAAAAAAAAATAAAAACTCTGCGAAATTTCATAACCGCATATATGGGGTTATGAGATTTCGCAGGGTTTTTATTTTTTTTCATCCTAACCATTGCAAGCGCCATTCTGTACATTTTTTGGCAGACTCTTTACCCGATGAAAAACATCCTGTAAAATGCGTACCGAAATCGAAATTGTGTTATTAGGTTTAAAAAAAAGTTATTCTCAGTTTTTTGCCAAATTTCAATTTTCTCAATGCAGAAAAATTATGATTTTGATTTTTTTCGATAAAGCGGAAAAAATAAAAAGTTTTTATTCTTATGTTTTTTTTGTCTGATGAATATTTTTTCGGATACGGTGTTCGTGATCAAAAATTAAAAATCCTGAACGGACGCCTAAAAAAATCTAAAAAAAATCACAGACGTGCCTTTTGACTAATATTTCAAACTGGCAGATTTTGAAAAGAATTGGAGAGGATGAAAAAAAATCTGGCCCAGTTGATGAAGAATGCCTCATATGTATTGTTTTATTTGAACATGGCATTAGCGTTATAATCTTGCCCCTACTTCCCCCACTTCGGATCCTCCGATGCACATTTTTTTTCACTCAACTATCTACGCCAAGTTCTCAGAAGTATTGGCCTTCCACTGGCTGGTTGATGTGCCAGCAGATGCGCGGCTAAGCGGTCACCGCTCCGAGTATCGGCCACGCACAATGCTGCTCAGCGCGAACTACCGCCGCATTGAAGAAAACGAGATAAAATCAATTAAATATAATACCACGATTACGGCGCCAATTTACAAAGTGTGGCGGGCGATCGTAAAATAATGTAATTACTGGACGTCAAGACGCTACCGGGTATTTGAATTGAAATTACCGCGACCCACAGTAGCCTATATCTATATACAGATGATGTTTCTATGAATGTAAATACAAACCCCGGATGCTCTGGAGCAAAAAATCAAGCTCGAATGAAGAGCCGAGTCATAATGAATCTTCTGTTCACCTTTCCCTCGATGAAATCACAGAGTTTATCTGGACTTCCGTGTTTCTATCCCATCATCAGCGTCGGATCGTAACGACACCGGAAAAAAAAAAAACGACAAGGACGACGACGATGACAGGGAAACCGTCTCGTAACGAGATTTCGACGAAATAAGAAGAACAAGAGGCACACTTCGTTCTTCACAACACTGGCAAATGTGAGTACAATTACCCGGTACTCGTTGAAGCCTTTTGCGGATGATTTATCATCTCGTACGCGTTAAGTTTCTCGCGTACACGTAACATGTACACGAATGGGCGAACCGCGTTATGACTGCTGCACAATTGCACATAAACACACGCTTATTAAAGTTATGGATATGTTTTGGAAGGCGAAAAAATGCCTTCTCGAGCAATTCGAAAGGTCGAAGCTCAATTTTCAGCGACAGCAGTGAACGCGCTTTTTCCTTTGACAATTCAATGAAAATTTAGTGAAGGGAGGAGATAGGTTTAGGCGGGAAAAAAATTTTCATGATTTTCTTTTAAGGCGTTATATATGATCGAAAAATCGATTTTTTAATTTTATTTTCGTAATGTACATATATTCAAGTACACACACAGCAAATTTCTTGTCAGTCCGGCGAATATTCTCGAAGTTACACGCAAATTTGTAATGACGTGTCAGAACGTTCGAAAGTGCTTTTGAAACTTTAAACGCGTTTTTCTCAAAACTGTGTTTTTAAAGTCGGTGAGCAAGATTTCTCGAAAACGGCTGAACCGATCAGCCTTAAATTTTGACACAATCTTTTCAAGCGTATTTTTTAGTAATAAATCGAAGGTTTGTTCTCAGCGATAAATATTTTCCATTTTATAAATAATTTATGGCCTAAATTTTGGTCAAAAATCGATTTTTTGTTGACAAGCCGCCATTTTGTCGAAAATTATTATTTTGCTTGTTCCTTCGATCAATTACAAGATAATCCATTACACTAATGAAATATTTTTGGTTTTTTCATTTTAGATGAGCCAGTCCAGAGATATCGTGCTTACCGTAAGACGCCTTTTTTAGAGGTGCTCTCGGAGATCAGCTATAGCATCTTTCAAAATAATTATTTTTACAAATTAAAAATGTTAAAATACAGTTCAAAGTTACCATAATATGTGTACAAATTGTTACGTTAATAGATTTGAAGGTCTTCTCAAGAAAAATGCTTGAAAAATTGATCGTTTTGGGCCCCCTTAAAGGAAAGACTTCTTCACCATTTTCGAGACTTAGGATATGTTTTATTACTGCTTTTGGTTGTTGCACGGTATTTTTATCAATCTTGGAAAATAGCGGAGGTCTTCTCAACTGCATTTTCAAAACTGGCGTGACTTATAGCTCAAAAACTTATCAGCCAATTCTGATGAAATGTGGTATAAATCTTTCTAACCTAATTGTCTAAAAGATGACCCAAAATGTTTTTGTAATGTTTAACAAGTATTTTTTATTGCAAAATGTAGCCGTTTCGTTCGGCAAATTCAATCTTTTTATTTCAACGCGTACCATTTCATCGATTCTAAACATTCCTCACTTTTTCTTGGTTCATATTCTGCGTATGAGTGATAACTAAAGAAAAATATTCGTCGGTTTTTTTTCGATTAATCCCGCCGACGCTACGTGTCACGCCGTCTGACAACGTCCGCCGCAACCCGTTTAGAACACCGTGCCAGTGATGTTGAAGTTCGCATCGTTGGGATGCAACGAAAATTTATTATTTTTTTCCATTGCTTTTATTTAATTCGCTAATTTAGGGTACGAAAATCACCCAAACGGTTTTTCTTATCCTCATTAGAGATCCACGATGTTAAATTATAAAAAAAAAGTCTACATCATAATGAAATTTATGAAAAAAGAAAAGATCTATCGTTGCGGTCCGACGATGCAAACTTCAACGCCATCTGTGCTAAAACGCCACCATTTTTAGATCAATAAAACATAAAAAGCAATAAAGAAATCTTCACTTAAAAAAAAAACATGAAAGTCCGCAATTTTTTCTCGCCTCAAGGTATCTTCCACCTTAAAAAATAGTCGAGGGGGTTCGGTAGCTAAAATCTACTGAAAAGAATTCGAGTAAGTAAAAAAAATCATTTTCATTGCACTCTAATGATGCAAACTTCAATCTCATAAAAAATGGCTGTGCGTAAGACTCCGGAGGGTTTCTGAGGAGCTTCGAATAGGGCATTGTCGAGTCCGAGGTGGACGTAGGAACATTGGCTTCGTAAAAACACAAAAAGGCATAAACTCTTTGGTAAATTGGTTTACGATTTTTTTTCGCCGAGAAATTCGATTTTTTTGTGCGGATACAAAAATTACAGCGTGCTTTATACTTTTGGCCAAGGGTGTGTATATATATATATATATATATATATATATATATATATATATATATATATATATATATATATATATATATATATATATATATATATTAGGGCGGTTCGAAAAAAAAAAAATCGCGGTACTCAACGGAAAATGTTACTACGTTATGAAAAAGTAATTGATACAAAATTTGAGCGGTCTAAACATTTTTTTAGGTAGTGCTCAAACGAATTGCCATTCTTTTTGTTCGATTTTTCGTTAATTTTTTTTCCCCGCCAATCGACATCATAATAATATGTCTATTCCGGTTTCGCTCCGAATGTCAGTTGTTGTTTTGTGAATAACGTTTTTAGTACTCTCTCGAACAGAAAATTTAAAAGTATTATGATGGTGAAAGAATAGACTTAATGCTTCTCTATTCGCGGGTAATTTTCGGTGCACAAATTCTTCGATTTCCGATCCAATCAGATAAATTTCGGCACTTTCACACTAACGTCCAAACCCGCAATCATTTTTAAAATGTTTATTTTTACGTGTACTGTGACGTACCTCAATACAGCAACTACTGGAAACAGTCAAATGAATCGCGAAAAGAACTCACGGACGTGTGACTTTGTTTTCGTACTCCAAAACAACATATTACTCCAAAAAACACGCATACTTGTTAGACGTTCAGTGATGTAAACACCGTGTTCTTGTTCATCAAGTGGTTGATATAATTTTCACAACCGAATTACATATATTGATTCTTAATCTGCAAATACAAATGGTTTATGGTAAAAAAATATATTTAAATGAAAATTGTGTATTGTAACAGAAAAAAATTAAATCAAGACTTACATTGGATCATGCACTAACATTTTCTGTATCGAGATAAAAAAAATGAATACTCCGATAATCATGAAGAAAAAACATGAAAAAGGCGTTTGAGCACTCACTAAAAAATTGTCTAGAATCCTCAAATTTTGCAAAACTGTCTTTTTCTTGACACACTTCAATTTTCCGTTGAGGAAAAAAATCGATTTTTTTTAACCACCCTAGTATATATATATATATATATATATATATATATATATATATATATATATATATATATATATATATACACACACATTCATAAACATATATACTTATATATTTAAGCTCGAAAGTGCGCGAACGGTCACGACGACGATGAGAGTCGAGAGGCTCTCGTCGTCAACAATAGCTCGTCTGCTACGACTTCCTCTGTAGGAAAAATTACAAAAAAAAAAAAGATTGCCCGAAGTGAATGGTTCCGGCTATAGCGGATGATGCATGCGAAAATTCTCTTCCCTATTCACGTAAAAGTAATATATATCTTGTTACAGTACGTTGGGGGGAGGGGGGGGAGGGGGGAGGGGGATCTTGTAATCAGCGCGAAAGAAATCGTTATAACGCGAGTCCTGCAACCGTGTGAGCAGTGATTAACATGAAATGCTAATTAGTTCATTTGCGCAGTGAAAAGACTCATAAATAATGAAGAAAAAAAATTGTTTTGTTTTCTTAACACTTCACGAAAACCTCATTTTTATGTGAATATCATTATATCGTGGATTTTTGTTTTGTTTATATTTCCATACTCATGAATCAAAGTCAGGTAGACGGATATAATGACGCGTAATTTTGCGCGGAAAAGTATTCGATATCGGTAGACTTGCTAAAATTATACACGAAATAAGTAAAGAGAAATCGCGATGAGATTGAATATTGCATCGTAAGAATGAAATGAAAATAGTGATTCGTCGATTGCTCAAATTTGTTTAAGCAGATAATAATTTTTTTCAAACTTCCGGCAACCACTTTTGAAGTTACGCGTTCCAGGATCTATCATTTGAATCTGCAAGAATGGATTTTGTAAAATAATGAAGACGAGGAGGCAATATGGAAAAAAAATTGTTAAATTATAAAGAAGCCGGAGACAAAATATAGAAAAAAATTTGCAAAATGATGAAGGCCAAAATAAACGAATGAAAAAAATGTGTAAAACAATAAATACAAGGAGATAAAAATATGTAAACAGTTTTGTAAAATAATAAAGACTCGGAGATCAAAAAAGAAAGAAATAAAAATATAAAAAATGTTTTTTGTTGCATTTCACCAAAGCAAACTTCAACACCATAAATCGAAGCTACAGCCACTGTATGGTAAAACAAAGCTGTCCCAGTATTTCGTATAACAAGCCACACGGTGTATATCGAGGGGGGTGGAAATTCAATACCTTTGTAGGGGATCGGGACATGGCGTCGATTTCGTAAGGTATGGAGTGCGAAGTCACGTGTCGTCGTAGTGGGGTCGTTGGATTTAGAGTGGCTTCCGGTTTTTCTATCACGAACAACGCCTTGTGTATGCGGCTGCATCGGAAAAAGGGACGAGAAGTGTTGATTCAGCATAGGGTTAGGTTACATGTATCACGTTGACGTACCAACTATATACATAAAATCACCACGAGACGTACGATCGTAGAACGTATACAGACTCTTTTTTCTATCGGTTAATTAAAATGATACTCAACATGCAGGCTTAAAAAATAAATGCAATGAAGAATATTTATAAAAAAACAATAAATCAACCAAAAATGCCATCAATTCCAAATTCTGAGATGTTGCACGACTCCATCCCATGGGAGACACTCCACCGATTCCAAAAATGTCATCGTGTTCGAAGTATTAGGTAATTAAGGAGTTTCGGGAAAGTTGACGATATGTTACCATTTTATTCAAATTCATACAGTAAACTCTTCGTCATCTACTGAATGCACCCTCCAAATTTTAAATCAATCGTCTACACCGTTTTTATAAAATTTACAACTAAAGAAATACTTTTTAAGGGGTTACCCCCACTTGCGATTTTGAAAAAATCGATTTTTTTTATTGCATTTTTTTGAAGTATAAGTATCTGAGAATACGTCCCGAAAATTTCAAGTCGATCCGAACAAAATTGACTGAGATATGAGCCTTGAAAGAGAAGAATCCGCGTTGAAAGAGCGTTGAAAGAGAAACTTTAAACGCGTTTTTCTCAAAATGGCATTTCTCAAGTCGGTGACCAAGATTACTCGAACACTAATGAACCGATCTTCTTGAAATTTTGCAGGCTTATTTAATACATAAAAATGTAGTCTTTAATCGTTCGATTTTTTTTTCGAAAAAAAATGGCCCTTTTATAGCCAAAAAACGGCCGTTTTTTTCGTTAAAATCGAACCATTAACTTTGACTGTCCGCCATTTTGTGAAAAATGAATATTTTTTAAAATCCTTCGATTAAAGACTAGTTTATACTTATATTTGACTAAATCCATCCGCATTTTTTTTTCAGATGATCCACTTCGCCGCAATGTTGGTCACCGCAAACCGTGTATATAAAAACATTATTTCATTGACGGCCATTTGCCACTAAACAATGTAATATTTTTCAATAAAAAAATTACTGAAAGTTCTTCAAGATGTGTTCTTTAAGATGGTATATTGAACGATTAAAAAAGTTTTGTAGTTTTCTTTAAAAAAATTCATGAAAAAGGCCTTTTTTTGCGCTACAAGTGGGCCAACGCCTTAACATAGATGCCTAAGTTCATCGCTGGATGGCACTTTTACGCACGAAACAATATGAAAAATGTTTAAAATGTCATGAAAAACTGTCAAATCACTCACAAGAAAAGGTCGCGACGTCGAACTCTCCGATTTCGACTTTTAAGGGGTTTTTACCCCTTCAAGTAAAAAATAGGGGTGCTTTTCGTTTTTGGTCGATAGCGTTTTAACGGTACGAGACATGAAAAAATTCTAATTGCAACAACGTTTATTTTTCCGTCTACTATACATTAGAGATAAGAACGATGCAGATAACAACGAATTTCAAATGAAAAACGAAAAACACCCCTATATTTGCGAGGGTGCGTTTCACCCCTCAAAAATCGAGTTCCGAAGATACGAAAAAATACGCGTCGCCTATATTTGCCCATTCTACAAACATGCCAAATTTCGTCGAAATCGGAGAGTTCGACCTCACGACTTTTCCGTACATTATGACAATTTCGTCACACTTTACGGTACGATACTGTTGAAGTTTGCATCGTCAGAATGCAACGGAAATTCTTTTTTATTTCCTTTTCCTCCATTTTTATTGTTGGCCAAAATATTCTTCGATAGAATTTGATTGTAGGACTCTATTACTGTTAAAAAAAAATTATCGTAGCTGTGCCGTGTCAACATTTTTTTTGAAATTAGGAAAAAAAAATTTCGTTGCATTCCAACGATGCAAATTTCAATATCATACATTACGACAATTAAGCATCTCCCCATGTTAAAAAGTGTTTCTTCAATAGTAAATTTTATAGGAACGGTATAGATCGATTTAAAATTTAAAGGGTGCCTTCAGTATATGACAAAGAATTTACTCTAAACATTTGTATCAAATGGTAACATATCGTCAATTGTCCCGAAACTCCTGAAGTATGAACTCCCCGATTTCCAGCTTCTTAACCTTACCGATTTGTTTCGAACG